>CM023488.1:95698350-95747888 GCA_013339685.2 Hyalomma asiaticum
TTTTTCGTCTGTTCCTGAAGCTTCGTCTTATGTGATGACGATCTGGTGATCTGATCTTGCGAACTGGACTGGTGGTTGTTTTTTTTTGGCTTTTATGACACATTGGTCCGTGCACAGGAACTGCCATTGCTTGCTTTTCTTCAACTTGAGCGCTTCAGAAAAGAGTGTCTTGTTTTGTGGACTTAGGTGGTCATTAAAGAACACCTGATCGAATCTTTGCTTTTGCCAAGATCTTTCGCGGTTAGTCGAGCTTTCTTAGCTATTTTCTGGAAATATTTTTTTTGTCTCTCGAGACAAACTGAAATATAATATTATTTGCTCTCGGGTTACTGGTAGTTGGCACTCTGTGAACGGTGTCGATGTCTGCTAGGTCAATAGGGCATTCTACTTTTGCACCACTGTCAACTACCAGTTGTGCAAGGTTTTCGTCTGTAGCGTTTGGTATGCCACGTATCTCAAGGTTCTTCAAGCGTGAATGTTGTTCCAATTGCGTGATTTCTTTTGCGAGGTAAGCATTTGACTTTTTCAATTCCTCGTTTTCTTTCTTCAGAGCGTTGCTCTCAGCGATAACTGCGTTTCGTTCAGCTTTAATGCTGTCATACTCCGTGCTCAAGAACGTGAGGCTGTTTTGTATTTCCTAAATTCCTTTTTCTGAGATAGTTCTTTTTTCTCGCTGAGAGCAAGTGCTCTGTGAAGCTGATCCGTTAAATCTTTAAGTGACACTTTTAGGGATTTGATTTCTTTTTCGAGCTCCACATTTGTCGGCATAGTGAATACCACCAGAGCGATCCGCAGTAGCCCTTTTTGGTCCAGTAACAATATAACAAAATGAGCAGTGCGTACCTGAAATGTGGCAGAAAGACGTTTGAGCCTTTGCTGCCGTTTCGGCTGGGGCTGGGCTGTGCGGATCGCTCAAATGGCGACGGTGTCGCTGTGTTCCGTCCTTAAGTAGGCGCTGGAATCAACACGTGACGTTCCTGGAAACTTGATACGCAGCAGATCACGCAGCAGGGATGCACAGCAGGTGGGTTCAGCCACGAACAATGCTTGTCATCCTCGTTGTGGCGGTTGCAGCTTGCGGTGAACTTGGGAAGCGGTGAATGGCAATCTGAAATGTGACAGAAAGACGTTTGAGCCTTTGCTGCCGTTTCGGCTGGGGCTGCGCTGTGCGGATCGCTCAAATGGATACGCACATTTGTAATGTTTGTAATTTGTAATATTTGTGTATCTGAGCTAGAAGAGAACCTCAGGGAAACAAGGAGGCTTTAAGCGATGAACTGATCGCTGAACACAATGAAGAACAGGGAATGTCCCTCGAGCCAATTTTTAGGCAAGTGAACTTGTAGAAACGTTGACTCCAGCAAAATTCCCCGTTCTCCACAATTTTCAGCGATCTGCTCATCGTTTTATATATTTGAGCTTATTTAGAGACTAGCGGGAGATGGTCACGACGACGGTAAATTATGCTAAAGCGGTCGCTTTCTAATAAAGCGCATGGACTTTTCAAGAATTGGGCACATTAAGAGAAACACACTGTACGACAAAAAAGATTACCTTCGATAGCCTCTTGAGAAAACGCGTCCTGAAGGCTAAAGAAGGCTTAAAAACACAATAACATAGACGCTACGTATGTAGAAAGAATAATACGGAGATTTAAATGATACAGATGCAGCTATATCTATTTATTTGTATATAAACTGGCAAACCGTGCTTATCACAAGTTACAGCTCTGGGCACCACTGCAGAAAGGGTTTCGGAATGGGTATATCTAGGCGTTAAACGTTCGCCCTTCTACTTGGAATGCTGAAGACTTCGCAACGAGCTGCTTTAAATGTAGAATGGCGCCTTGCGGCTTCTGTTTTTTTATGGATTCATTTCTACAATCAGCTTTACAACGCATTATTCTGGATTATATGGAAGACATTAATCACAAAAGAACAACGCCAAACAATATTAAGACAAGGAAAGTCGTAGGCCTAGCGCTAGCTACAATATACAGGCTCATTTTCACAGGCTAACCGACACATCCCTCATTTGTACTAGTTTGGTGAAGAAGAGAAGAAGGTTACTATGTCACCGAAATTATTTGCAAAAAATTTCTGCGAGAACATCCAGATCCGCAGTCGATATGCCTAATTAAGGATCCGTTACAGACATCGCATATTGTGCTTTTAATTAGCGAGTACAATGTTTATAAATAAAAGTCAAACATAAATCACATTTTCAAATACGATCATGTAAGAAAAGAAAAAGAACAGAAGCAGGGGTATGAAAGTGTTTATTCTTTCATTAGAAAGGACAAACCATACACACAACCCTTCACATCCTTTGCCTTAAATAGCAGTCACACCAACTATTCATTTCCGTAGAGAACACAGTGAGGGGAGAGATCTCATGCGAAAATTGTTGCCGAGATAGGCGTCTCCCCACTGTGCTAGAATGGTAATTACACTCAAATAATTAAGTGAATTTCATTTGCCTATTGAAGATATATACCGCATGCTATGATGTATGATAGCAACGCCTACAGCCTAGCCAGCAGTGCCGCTTGTCTGGATACTCTTGCCGGCGTATTTATCCAGAGTGTCCACCATTGGCTTATGGAGGTAACCGTAGGTTTTAACACTAAACCCAAAGTCTAAGTGACGAAAGTTTTGCTGCGGTACTACACGGTTGAACAGCGGTGGCGAACTCAAGCTATCAATAAATGCCGAGAGATCCCTAGGGTCTGCGAGTGTGTCACCCTTTGACGAGAAGAGTGCCATGGGAACTCTGATGCGCTGCACAGGATACGATGGAGGCTCGTCCTGCGATAAGACATTACGACAAGAAAAGGAACGATTGCTATAGGCACCGGGCGCGGGGCGAGCTTGGACTGGTAGCGCCGCTATCGGTGGAAGCGCCGAACTAATGGCATGTGGCTACCGGAAAGGGGCAGGCGCTTGCTGCAGGGACGCGGGGCTGAATGTTGGCTGAGCTTCACTGTGCTCTCGTCGCTTGTGTCCTGTGCTGCTGAAATGTAGAGGTGTGCGAATAGCGAATTTTAGAACCGAATCTAATACGAATCAAATAGTGATGACCGCGAATTGGATACGAATACAAATCGAATACTGTTCGAATAGTAAGACAACCATTTTCAAAGCAGCTCTAGGCTGGTAAGGTAACAATTTTTAAAACAGCCCAAGAATTCCACAACATTTATTTGAAATAAATATTCACAAGCTTTAACAAAGGAACGTTACGATTCCTTTAACCGAGAAAAAATACCGCAATTATTTAAGCTGAGGCGCGCGCGTATACAGTAGAAACTACAGAGCCTTCGAAATATTTTGTAACTGCTGGCTGAAATACAGAAGTGACTACAGTTTTCGAGGTGGTACTTTGTCAACAGCTTTTAAATAAAACTTATTCATTAATGTTAAGCAAGTGTCATGACTTAATATTATCATGAATGTCATGCTAGTGCATTGATGTCACGTCATGTCTGGATTGATGACATTGTCGCATCGGCGACATTGGAGTTTCACGCAGCAGGGATGCGCAGCAGGTGGGTTCAGCCACGAACAATGGCTTGTCAGCCTCGTTGTGGCGGTTGCAGCTTGCGGTGAACTTGGGAAGCGGTGAATGGCAAACTGAAATGTGACAGAAAGACGTTTGAGCCTTTGCTGCCGTTTCGGCTGGGGCTGGGCTGCGCGGATCGCTCAAATGGCGACAGTGTCGCTGTGTTCCGCCCTTAAGTAGGCGCTGGAATCAACACGTGACGTTCCTGGAATCTTGATACGCAGCAGGGCAGCAGATCACGCAGCAGGGATGCACAGCAGGTGGGTTCAGCCACGAACAATGCTTGTCAGCCTCGTTGTGGCGGTTGCAGCTTGCGGTGAACTTGGGAAGCGGTGAATGGCAATCTGAAATGTGACAGAAAGACGTTTGAGCCTTCGCTGCCGTTTCGGCTGGGGCTGCGCTGTGCGGATCGCTCAAATGGATACGCACATTTGTAATGTTTGTAATTTGTAATATTTGTGTATCTGAGCTAGAAGAGGACCTCAGGGAAAGAAGGAGGCTTTAAGCGATGAACTGATCGCTGAACACAATGAAGAACAGGGAATGTCCCTCGAGCCAATTTTTAGGCAAGTGAACTTGTAGAAACGTTGACTCCAGCAAAATTTCCCGTTCTCCACAATTTTCAGCGATCTGCTCATCGTTTTATATATTTGAGCTTATTTAGAGACTAGCGGGAGATAGTCACGACGACGGTAAATTATGCTGAAGCGGTCGCTTTCTAATAAAGCGCATGGACTTTTCAAGAATTGGGCACATTAAGAGAAACACACTGTACGACAAAAAAGATTACCTTCGATAGCCTCTTGAGAAAACGCGTCCTGAAGGCTAAAGAAGGCTTAAAAACACAATAACATAGACGCTACGTATGTAGAAAGAATAATACGGAGATTTAAATGATACAGATGCAGCTATATCTATTTATTTGTATATAAACTGGCAAACAGTGCTTATCACAAGTTACAGCTCTGGGCACCACTGCAGAAAGGGTTTCGGACTGGGTATATCTAGGCGTTAAACGTTCGCCCTTCTACTTGGAATGCTGAAGACTTCGCAACGAGCTGCTTTAAATGTAGAATGGCGCCTTGTGGCTTCTGTTTTTTTATGGATTCATTTCTACAATAAGCTTTACAACACATTATTCTGGATTATATGGAAGACATTAATCACAAAAGAACAACGCCAAACAATATTAAGACAAGGAAAGTCGTAGGCCTAGCGCTAGCTACAATATACAGGCTCATTTTCACAGGCTAACCGACAGAAACCAAGAGCAGTCAGCGCCAGCCCTGTTCTCTTCGGTCTATGAGTTTTGGTTCGGAGCTCTATATCAAATTTCGGTACGAAATATCTCCAGCACACATCCCTCATTTGTACTAGTTTGGTGAAGAAGAGAAGAAGGTTACTATGTCACCGAAATTATTTGCAAAAAATTTCTGCGAGAACATCCAGATCCGCAGTCGATATGCCTAATTAAGGATCCGTTACAGACATCGCATATTGTGCTTTTAATTAGCGAGTACAATGTTTATAAATAAAAGTCAAACATAAATCACATTTTCAAATACGATCATGTAAGAAAAGAAAAAGAACAGAAGCAGGGGTATGAAAGTGTTTATTCTTTCATTAGAAAGGACAAACCATACACACAACCCTTCACATCCTTTGCCTTAAATAGCAGTCACACCAACTATTCATTTCCGTAGAGAACACAGTGAGGGGAGAGATCTCATGCGAAAATTGTTGCCGAGATAGGCGTCTCCCCACTGTGCTAGAATGGTAATTACACTCAAATAATTAAGTGAATTTCATTTGCCTATTGAAGATATATACCGCATGCCATGATGTATGATAGCAACGCCTACAGCCTAGCCAGCAGTGCCGCTTGTCTGGAGACTCTTGCCGGCGTATTTATCCAGAGTGTCCACCATTGGCTTATGGAGGTAACCGTAGGTTTTAACACTAAACCCAAAGTCTAAGTGACGAAAGTTTTGCTGCGGTACTACACGGTTGAACAGCGGTGGCGAACTCAAGCTATCAATAAATGCCGAGAGATCCCTAGGGTCTGCGAGTGTGTCACCCTTTGACGAGAAGAGTGCCATGGGAACTCTGATGCGCTGCACAGGATACGATGGAGGCTCGTCCTGCGATAAGACATTACGACAAGAAAAGGAACGATTGCTATACGAATCAGCATTTCTTGTGTATTGCACGAATGTCGACAAGTTGCTTGTTAACATAAAGAGAGGGATCTCCGAAGTCTTCGACAAGATGATGTCTTCATTTCATAACAATGATTTCAACACCTTACTGCTTCCAGGATGCCCGATGTAATTAGGCACGACATCAAAACAACGACACATCTGTCGAATACCAAGTGACGAACATTTCTAATGTCCGTTATGAATATTCAGTGATAATCTAATTATTTCAATGCGATGCCCTATGTTGGATGGAGCACCGTTACAACACAGCTCTACACAGCTTTGATGTGGCTCTTCAATGGCTGTAGCCAGTGTTACATTCAAGCGTTTTCCCGCTGTTGTGATCGCCACTACTGTCATCAGCCAAATTAAAGTTTGCCTTATATTGTGGTGTCGGAAGCGATTTCAGCCTGTTGTGTGGTATTTTTCTCGGTAGCAACTTGTTCAAGCAAAGTGGCATTGTCTAACGTATTAATGAATATCATGACTTAGCGCATCTGGTGTTGACTGTAGGAAACAATAATACAAAATATAGAAAACAGCAGCATGAAGGCACGCCAATATTATTTTTGTCCTATATGCTCACGTGTTCTCATAGCAGTCTAAAATGTGCTATCTCATAAAAGTACTATCGTGCTTCCATCATGCATTATCAGAATGGTAGCCACCAGCTATACTAAAAATATATCAAACGAAGGTGCATTAAATATATATTCCTTGTTTCAGCCGCCAAGTTCAGTCATCTCACACTGCCCTCAGAGGGAAAGGAGCACGTATTCACCTGTCCGTAGAGCTGCTTATTTTTGGACGGTCCGTAATCGAACGGGCTGAATCTCTTTGTTCTGTACAGCTGAAAAAGAAAATGCCGAAGTTCGTAAGGTTACCGAATATTAATGTTATGAGCTTATTTGGAGATATTTCGCGCAAGTAAACGCTTGTGGCTTGGATAAAAATACAACCACGGTATTCTAACGTGCTCTGCAGTGGCCCGGAATTGAAATGCACAAAATAATACGAATGATCTTTACCACATCAGAGTGGCTTGCTGGGCGAGCCGGCACACAATAATTTTGTACGAAAGCCATGAGCAGGGATGTCAATCCACCGATACATTTCAGGTTTGTGTGGTCGCACCCCCTTTCATAAACGCTTTATAATTGGAAAAGCGATATCGCAAGCGGAACATGAGCTAATGGAATCCTTCCGTACGTACAAACAAGTCAGGAAAATGCGTCAGTGCGCTATCTGTGCTCTTGAACAACACAGAGCCCCGTTTCCTTGATAATAATCGTCGCGTATAGTTAGATTAACCGGGTTAGATTAACTCTTTATCTCCTTGCGCCTGCTCTGGTGTGTCTACGTGGAGGTGTTTTCTTGGAGAATAAACCATTTTTTAGACCGGCGATCTTTATGTCGCTATGTCTGTTTTCGACCTGAGTTGTTTTCCCGCCTTCTTTGGCTGCTGGCTCTTGTACGAAATCCTTAACTTCCTTTACTTGCATGAAGAGATATTTGAAGGTACGGCAGAGCGTCTACAGCGTTCCGTGATTGCCTAAGCCGTTTGCTCATTGTTCTTTAACATGATGAGACAACGTACCACAACATATGGACGCATCATCTATAAAAAATTTCGGCCCTATAGTTCCGTAGTTTCACTGTGATACTTCAGATTCTGATGAAAATCTTACATCCTGGACGTTAGGTTTGTAATATTTCCTATAACTTAGTTTCAGCAAGAGAGCAAATGTAGACAAAATCTACCGTCTCAAGGAGATCGATCGTGATTAGCGATAGCATAAATTAGATCTCATTTGCATCACCTAAAAAATGGTTGACCGCAAATACTCACACAAGTTATACGCAGTGGATACCGTAGAAACAGTAAAGCTAAGTGTGGGACGTGGATAGTTGGACATGTGCAAACACGGGCACCCTTTTCCCTTGTGCACAGCCCGAGGCACTTCTTTCTTTTAGGGGCGAAGCTCCTTATGGCGCCACCCGTTCGTCCCCGTTATCGTTTGTTTGTAACCACCACTCGTTGAGTCTACAATCCGGCCATAGATGGCGCTACTTGTACTATATAACGAATGCATATACGCTGAGAAATGCAAAATCGCCCAACACTAGAGGGCGTTTTGTAGCAAAAAATAATAATAAAAGGTGAGTTTTATTAAAACAGGATTTACGTCACACGTAGGGAAGGAGAGAGAGACGATCGCGCCACTGGGATCGCGTGTTCTTCGGCGGCGTTTTGGCGCGCGCGCCAACAGAGGCTCGTCGACGGAGGATGGACAAGGCTGCCGAGCGGCGTGCGCGAAGGGCGGCGGCGGCTCGCGCTCGAAGAAGCGACCCCGCCGTGCGGGCGCGGGAGGCCGAAGCTAGCCGTGATTCTGCGCGGCGGCGCCGCGAGGACCCTGCAGTACGAGCGCGGGTGGCCGTGGCCGAATTGTTTCAAAATGACACGCTACTCACGAGTTTCATTGAGGTGTGTGGCGAGGTATCTTTAATACATAAGAGCTTCGCCCACTCTCCATCATTCACCCCGTGGATATGCTGTCATTTTTTTTGTTTCCTTCTTTTTTTACTGCACTCCGCGCAATCCCTATGGTGTAGCATAGGGCTGTGTCCAAATGTACGGCGCCCCGCCACGGTGTCTACTGGTTATGGCAGTCGTCTGCTGATCCGATGGTTGCGGGATCGAACCGCGGCCGCAATATCGGCATTTCGATGGGGGCGAAAGTTTGAGTCCCGTGGGCTGTTCGATGTCAGGGCACGTTAAAGAACCCCAGGAAGTCGAAATTTCCGGAGACCTCCACTACGGCGTCTCTCATAATCAGGGCTGGTTTTGGGACGTTAGCCCCACAATCAATAGGAATCCAAATGTACGGGATGTGCGTCCAGGCTGAGGGTAGGTGGTCGATGGTAAAAGCAGGTCCTTTTCGTTTCTGCGTGTCACCTTAAATCAACGACGGTGGACATGGCGAGATCCCTAAACACCTCCGCGGTTAAAACTAGCGACGCCAGCGCCATTTTGGCCAAGAATACACCTTCATGTATGTAATCCGGATTGGGACATCTACAGCAAATTTATAACTGGAGAGGTATGCAACCTCTTCGCGAGCCTTGAAATAACCCTTCTGGTAACTGCCGCCCACGTCACGTCATGCAGGAGTGCGGGATGAGGCTGTTGCATGATGTCAGGTTAGTCGCATTGCTCAGGTTGAGCACAGAGCCAACAGTAATTTTACCGACTGTCGCCCGGGAGTGGTTTATAAGATTCTATTTAGCTGCGGAAGATTCTACGTATGACAGAAAATGCGTCGTATTATTCAGGGTTCATTTAACAAAGAAAGTCAGGTGGAACACCGTCCAATCTATCGTTGCCCTACCGGGGCTGTAACTCCATGCCCGTGTTAGACGAATGCGTGATTATGTACATGCATAAGGATTGAGAAACACTTTTAATGGTCGAGGCCTGGCATATCAATAATAGAAGCGCATGCGTGAGTCAGCCGCCGATTAGCTGAAACACAGAGGAGACAGGATGCCTTAACAGTTACCCAGCGTAGACAGGCATGTGTACTCGTTTTACAGGTGGCGCCACCATCTCTGAGCATGCGCCGATAAGTTGGGTGTCCTTGCTTTCTTGCGTCATTGCTCTGCTTCACTTGATAGTCGGCGTCCGTGTTGCCCTCTCCTATTTCTTTGTGTCCGTGTTTCGCACACCTCTTTATGAATGCTTACCAACTCGCTCAGCTTTCTGTCCTTTTCAGCTGGATTCCTACTTGACGCGATGGTCATATCCTGCTATGCGGACTTGAGACTTGGTATACTAAATTTGTTATTCAAATCTTGCAGCAAGTCGCTAAGAAAATGAGGGTTAAGTACGTCTCATGTTTATGGCAACACAATATTTGTAATATCAGATTGCATAATTCATCAAAAGAACTCCTACTAAGCAACATTACGTAATAAATACAAAATTAGCCATCTTTACAATGCTGCGAAATGTTCTCCAGAGTAAATAGTGCGGTAACTTTGTAGAAGTGGAATCAAAGGCGTAACGGATCATTGAGCTACATGGTGAAATCCCCATAACATGATGGGTGTCATTTCTAAGAGCCACCCACGAGGTGATGGTGGAGCCTTGGGCGGATTCTGCAACAACCGGGCCAGAGTTACATCGAAACCATAAACTATTACACCAAAGGTGCAACTTTGGACGAAAGGAAATTACCTAACCATATCGAAACTCGAAGCTGTGGCCAGGATGGAGGCTTGAATTGGGAGAGGAATCGTCGGTAACGATGAAGAACATGACGTGTCGCTAGAGGCAACTTTTGTTCAAGTAAACTTCGCTAGTCAGGAAAACTGCTAGACGCCATTGCCCTAGAAAGAGTAATGTAGTGGTAAAACTAACATTGCAACAAAGTCTTCAATTGAATTCGACAGCCAGCAGCAACGAAGATGATGCACTAACTTGTGCTGCTGTAGCACCTGATGTTTTAACAGGAGGCAGTACAAGTGCCCCAAAAAGTAAGCGGGACGCGCGCACTTTGGCCGAATCTCGTCTCCGTTCATTAGTCGCCGCAGTGACATATGCAAACTCAAATTCCCGTGACCATCCCATAAGTTCGCGATGGCTGCCTTTTGGCAGCTTCGAGCACGGAGCTCTTCATCCATTGATCTATGCTAGGGGAGCTTTCTAAGCTTGCCATAGCTGGTATAACAGCGGCAGCCAGTTGTAAGAAGCATTTCAAGAATACACGCACGGTTGCTGTCACGTTTTCGGTTTGTGGCGTTAGACAATCGTCGCTTCATAGTCGTAGTGTTTGTGTTGTAAGAACGAAGACCACCAGACGAAGCAACGCTAGCATACCTGTTTACTGAACAGGCACTGCGAGGCTCAAGACCCGAAAAAGAACAGTGATAATGGCTCTGTACATATGAGAATGATGAAGTACGTAAGGTGTCTTTACACCAATCCCCCCCCCCCCGCCCCCGGCCAGCCTGGCAGCAGCTTAAGATTTGATAAACGGGGAGCTCAGCTCTTCTTACGGGATACACGAAGAATCTCGGCACTAAGACGATGAGGACCAGTGACGTAGTGAAGGGAAGTGAAAAAATAGTTCACTGATTTAGGTTGTTGTAGGGCCGTGTAAGGTACAGTCTAACGGTGAAGAAAGCTTTCGCGAAGGCCAGAAGTGCAAAGAGGAATGCACATTTGAACTTGATAAGTAGGATTGAAGTCGATGTGACGTCGTTTGCTCACGTAGCGAAGTTTTCTCTCCTGCTGACAAGCTGCAGACCATACGGGTTGGGCATTTCATGGCATTGCGGCATTTCATAGTTTTTCACGGCAATTTCATGGCGTTGCGTATGGTCACGAAATGGCCATACGCAACGCGAGCTGCAAGCTCCACTATTGCGGAGACGGCAAGTGAACCAGGAGCGAAGAAAAATTATGTTTTGAAGACGGAGGTTCACATGAAAAAAGGGAGGTGTACCCGTGGTCCGCATTTTCGCTGTGTTACATGAATGTAACAAACAGGAGGATGGTATCCCAGTTAGAGTTTTCGGGACGTAGGTACAGAAAAATCACGTCAGATTAGTTAAACTAATATCAGATATCCTGGAAAAGGGGGGAGACATTATTCCAGAAGTGGTCTGATAATGCTATCAGTTGACCTTCGATGACCTTCGATGAGTTGATCTTCGAGTGTTGTTCTTCGATGACGTGGTAAATGAAGGATTAGAACGCCAACGTTTAGCGCCGTTAGACGGTTGCCTGGAAGGAGAAATGGGCTACCTCTGATGCGGCACCAGGCAAAAAGCATGATGTCTCACCGTATCTGACTAAGTGTTCGACTGCAGTGATCAAAGAGCGACCTGAAGGCGTCAGCAGTAGGGGACCATACAGACAAACTACGAGCGAGTTCGAAATCTGCATTCGGAGAGAGAAGAGGCTGGACAGGGAGATGGGTATGGCCAGGGTTTTCAATGCCCACACGCCGCGCACTAGGCAATCTACTTGGGAACCGCCGTCGATATTTAAGAGAAAAGTGTCTTGGTGCAGTTGTAACTTTCATGACAGCCTAAAGGCCGTTTCACATGACGCAGAAACACAGCGATTTTGCTTCGGCGACTAGAGCGATCGCGATTTTTTTCAAAAAATATCGCGATCGCTCTTGTCGCAACGGTCTGCGACGAGCGATCAACATGTTGGAATTTTGTCGCTCTGATCGCAGCGATCCGAACGATTTCCCGTCGAAATTGCGCCGAGCAGCAGCCCCCGAGCTGTTTCGCTGTCATGGCGGTGGAGTATGTGTTTTGTGATCGGAGCGATCGGAGCCGTGGATTACCGAATCTGGTATGTAGTACCATTAATAGCGACACGAGAAGGAAAAAAATAAAACCTCGTACTTCGGCATTCCTCCACTTGTATGTTTTTATTGAAGCAGTGGGTTGGTGTTTCAGCTTTCTTGTGTACTACATCGAGCTTTCGCTTCGACGTAGTACAACACACGAACGCATTTCTTTCCGTGCGCGGAGAAAGATTCCCGCTGGTTGATGTACTCGAGTTGAGACTCGAGGCTATCGAATGTGTGCGACTTGTCTTGCATACACAAGCATACTTTTTTTTCTCTCTCTCTCTCTCTTTCTGAGATCGCCTGTGGTTGCCGTACAGCCAAGGTATTACAGCACGTACTTTTCATTGCGTGCACTCACACGCGCATTGTAAGTGCTATGAGCCTGCGATAATAATGATTCGGCACAATATGGTCGCGAGGCATCCCAGGCAGCACAGATGCTCGGGCCAATATTGTTTTTTTGTTGGCTTACGGAGGTCCAATGAAGGCCCTGTGATACCACTCATAAGCCAGCATTGGAAATTCCATCTATTAAGGCCTCCAACAATGGCCCATCGTAACCATTCAATTTGCAATATTGGTTCTTCCATCCTGTAAAGAAGGCAAATGTGGGCCATAGTTGCCACTCAGCATACATTATTGGTGCGTCCAATGCACAAGGATGGTAATGATGGGTCAGTTTCTACATAGTCCTATCAATATTGGTTATGTAATGGCGGCAGGCTGTATATATTGTCCAATCAATCTCACTGTATAGCCAATGCTGGACTTCCAATGTTCTGTGTCGGACAATATTGTCCGCACACAAAAGTTGTAGCATCAATGTTGGTAACATTTGCAAGTACACATGATATATCGGGAGGCAGGTACACATGGTGGCAAGTACACATGATTGTTTTCCTGTTTTACCAATAGGAAGGGACCACTAGCTCGACTCGGTGCCGCAAATGAGTTCAGAAAAATCATTGTGTATGTATTCAGTGCAGCAGGAAAAATTATCTCTATAATTTACGTAATTGTTTATTTGCGCAAGTTCTAGCTAAGTGTGTGTGAAGTAGACTAGAACTTGCACATTGGAAGTTGAGCAAACTACATTCTACAACGCCATCATATGGTCCAAAATGCCCAGCAGCATGTTAGTGGCTTCCGAGCCCACGTGCATGGCCTAACAGGTCACTTTATCTGTTGTCATTGCAATATTTCCAAAATAATAGAAGTAGGCTGTGTATACTGTCCAGACATTGTCTGGTTTCTTCAATAAAGGACAGCCAATGCTGCTTGCGAGACAATATTGTCCAGACGTAAATACTGTCGTGCCTATGTTGTTCACATTGGTAAGTACATGACATATTAGAAGCAATGATCTCTTTTTCATTTAAAACAACGTTAATATATATGTACGTACAATGTGCACTCGCATAATTAGCGCCCACGCGTAATTTCTGCACTCCCAACTTTATGTACGGTTTACGCAAAAATATTACTTGCATGCTCTCCCCATGACACCCAGTGCCACGTGGCGCAGGCTAGTGTTGTCCTTTTTCGGTACTGAGTGTTCGGTAGCCCAGGCTTCGCCATAGCCGGTCGCATTTTGATTGTTTAATAGCGACATATTGGCGATTCCTATAAAACAAATTCAACATAGTGTTTGCCGATTAACTGAGAACCGTTCCGCCACGATAATTTTGCCACGTGAACACGAGTCGCTCTTGATACTGGAGTTTAGAGATGCCGCTGACAGCACCAGTGATTACGATTCCGAGTCGCACATCCGCTAATGCTTGAATGTAGCCCACGAATGCATTTGGCTGTTAAGGTACGCGTTGTGTTGAGTGAAAGCTGCATTCGTTTTTGTGATACATTTCATTTCACGTATCTCAGATCAGCACGCGTAAAGATTCCTTACGCGATATTCCGAAAGTATTTGCGAAATTCGCATGTAATTTACGCACCTTTTGGAACTCCTAGATGCATGGAGAAAAAAAAACACGAGTTACGTGGTATTTGCGAGTAAGCACGGTATAAGTTATGCATGAGCAAATACGGCATATGCAAAACGTTGGAAGGTAAAAAAAAAGCCTTTGTTATCTTTCTACCTCGAGCAGGGGGCACAGGAGCCCGCCGAACATGGAAGCGTACCACGGCGGGGGGGGGGGGGGGGGGGGGGGCGGGGGGGAGCTGCGTGGGCGGCACTAATCCGTTTTGCTTCGCATACCTGTTTGACATGTTTTGCGGCAGCGAGCTGGGGGTGAGGCAGGCGAAGCGGCTTTCACTCTGCAGAGGTTTTTCGGACGCACAGGTTGTGTCGCACGGGCATCGTGTATCTGCTGAAACTGGCGAGTTTACGAAGTCAGAACACCTGAGTAATCTACGGACACGGAACTTGCGGCTGCAAACTTCTGCATAGTGAAAAAGTGGCAGCCCTGCGCTTCTTTGGACCGGACATTTTAAGTGAACTGAACAGATGAGCCTCGACGTGTTGCGACCGTTCTAAAGGTTTTCCTGAAAGCTTCGTACCGATTTTAGCCATTCGTTTATTTTACTCATTGCGTATACTGTTGTGCTCGCACCCTCATTTTGGCGTGTGCCGGGTTTATTATAGCATGTATTACTGCGTATTTTCTTTATATTTGTCTATTTGTAAATACACACGTGGTGGGCTTTGTTGTATACGTTGCGGCAGATGAAGTAATCGGTTCTAGCAAAGCTGTTTTGGTTCGTGTGACTTTCATGTTTGTGTTTTTGCCTTGCGTGAAACGCGTGTTTTCCCTGTGCTCTTTGACGGTCATTTCTTGTTCCTGGTTTTCGGTTCTTTCGAAGTCGTCAGTTTGTCCCCACATACCCTCCGTTCCGGATTCTGCATGCAGAAACATATCACCATATCCTAACATTCACTTATTCTGTGTTACTTAAGGAAGTGTTGAATTTCTACAATTCAGCTGTATCGTGGAATCATTTCAGGAACCTTTCAAGCTTCAGCTGCTCCACGTAAACACGTAAACCAAAACGTGTCGCATAGGTTTAGGCGTATGTTTTCTTGTGCCTCTTCTTTTTGCTTATGGTGCTTATGCGTTTAGTTTTCTCGACGCTGACGATATACAATGGACTTCAAACTTAGAGTGAATATTGATTTGTTGATTTTATCGGAACTTTCTTTTCAATCCCTTCTCATGTCTCTTATACTCACGAATAAAATGTGTCACAAATAAAACATTTTGCTTATTTGTATGTGTGTATGTGTTCGAAAGATACGTTTCGCCATTAACATATGAGTGCATTGACCATTTATGTCTGTTTTATGCTATCGTCATAACCACGAATCGTGAACATAACCAAATTCATTTCCCAAGCTGGCAATACATACATGCATACTAAGTACAAAAGCTATTGTTACTCCCATAATTTACTGGATATTCTTGCTTTTTGCCTAGAGCCAGAAGCCTCGGCAAAACAAATTTAAGCGCATGCATGATAGCCAATAAAAAAGGTGGGGAAAATATAGAATCAGCCAATAAAGGAGGCTGGCAAGAAATGCTGCCTCATCCAACGATGAATGCTGGCAAAAAATGATGGACATCCATCAATAAAGGCTGGAAAGAACGGTTAGAGCTTCCATTGTTTATACAAGCTTACCAATATTGAAAATACAAACGATGGACAATGTTGGCCAAAGCCATTCTTTCCCAATTTTTCCAACGTTATACGACTGGTATCCAACATTGGACTAATCTAGTCAAAAGTGTAGCATGGGACCCGAAATCCAATGTAGTTCCAATATTGTATCCAATGTTTTCCAACGTTGCGCGAAGGTCGGTCCAATGTTGTTGTGCTGCCTGGGATCCGATGCCAGGCTGCTTTTTTGTGCGCCATTTCCGCGATTCCTCTTGCTTTTCGTCCGCATCGAAATGAGGCCGTCGTGGCCGGAAATCGAACTCACATTCTAGCGGCGCGATATCCGGAACGCGACACACGAACTTACAATTAAGGTGCTTTGTCAAGAAGCCGAGACCTTTGTATGTCGCCGGAACTTTCTCAACTGTTAATGCATGCAGTTTTCATGGATACGGGGCGCGCTAATTAACCAGAAATACTTCGCCTTACACCGATGCCGTAAATCGGGCACGTCTTTGTTGGACTGACTATGCGACCAGTAACTAAATTTAGATAATTCTTGGTGTATTAATGTGTGCTTTTATAACGTACCATATCAGGAATGCCAGCAGCGTCGGTGATTTACTTTCGAAGCGTTGATGCGCAGCTATTATTATTAATAGCAGCTTTTTCTTCTTTTCTTATTTCGTGGACAACGTTTTTTTCCTCCACATAGATTTATACGCATATATTTATAGGATTTGTATATTTCCTGCACCGGTTCTCACTTTATATAGTTATAATTATTTGTAAAACCTTCATGGCATGTAACAACACTTCAAAGGAGATTAGTTGTGTAGGTAAATGCTTGCAGTGTACTTGTTTTCTCTTGTTTATGATGTTCGCACATCACTTAAAAAGAAACACAAAACAAGAAAAGCGGGCAAACAGCCTGCAAAGTTCTTATACAGTTATTATATAGAAGAAAATGTGAAAGATCACAGCTAATCAAAATGATGCAGGGAAGTTGCCTTGTTGCATCCTTTTTCTGTAGGTTATAGTTTCCTCTTGGGTATGGACCAGTGTTGCACTTCAATAGCCATTCAGATGTGAACTGTGCATATTTACAGTGTGAAGCCATGCCAAACTAAACAGAAACAGCTTGCGACATATTTGAGAATGGTTTCATTATTACATAAATCCTGCTTTTACAAGTGCATAAGTTTATAGAATTATGCATTTTTCGAACATATCTTCTGATGAAATTAAAGCACCGTGTAACTTTGTCATGGCATTATAAAACTGATTTCTGCAAATGAAGTGTGTACATTTGCACATTATGTAGTTTAATTTTATGTAATACGTACTGAAAACAAATAAAGGTCCAACCAGGAAAGAAATTGTGAGAACAACACATGTACATGAATCTCTCTATTAAAATTCATAAAGGAAAAGCTTAAACATGACCCAACTAAAGTACGGCACAATGCACTAGGGATGCATGGCAGAAATGGTGTGTCTTGGCAGTGCATGCTGTTTTGCAGCCATGCCTGGGAAAAAATATACATCTTAAACAAGCGTGTTAAAAAATCTGTGCACTAAATGTGCATGTTAGTCGAGGGACTCTTTAAGTGCTGCATCTTTATTGAAGACATTCCAAGGCCTAATTACCAGCTTATTAAAGTATAGGAAAAGATTGCGATATTTATAACATTTGAATGCAAATATTATGTCACACAGAAGGGTCTTGCACTGCTTGTTCTTATGGAGTTGCAAACAACAGTTTAGCAGTGATGCCTCAACTGTCACATTTGTCTTTCACAAGACTGTTGGCCTAGTTGATATAAAACAAGAAGAGAACAACAGGAAGAGTGGCACTTCCAGCTACTTTATTCAAGGCGCTAACCCAAGAATATATACAAACAGCAAGCATGCACGGTCCGTTTCCAACCTCATACCATCCAGTAATCAAGTAATCTCGTCTCTGGTGCATATAATATAACTGATGTATAGCTGATAACTGACAATTTGTACAGGCAACAAAACATACAATGATTCTTTTTTACAACTTGGCATTTTTATATATTGTTTTAATCTGTCACTTGCCATGGTGGCTGTGCGAGTTTGCAAAAACAGAAAGTAAGCTCACGCTGTATTAAGGCGAAAACCTTATATTACTATGTTTCAAGGCTGTGTTGCGCAGTACAAAAAACCAGAGTGTAGGCGAGCATCGAATAGGTGGAGTGCATCTCTCGCTTCACTGTAAAGCAGATTAAGTATATCTTGCTGGTGCGGTCAGCTTTGTTGCCTTTGTATTACAACAAAGTTGACCGTGTCTTGCTGCAAAATCTCATGCCACATCATTGTAGGTGAAGGTGCACAAGGCTCTAGTTGCAAGCGAGGAAGGCCGAGAAGGCACAACGCTGCAGAAGAACCTTAAGCAACTCAAAATGCCATTTGTCGCCACTGCTGCTGTAACAAAGCAGCTATGTGTGAAAGTGCAGCAGCAGCCCAAGAAACAGATCAATGGAACTTGGCATTTGCCTTCCACATTCCCTTGGAAATTTCTAAGCACCTGGTATAACAATACAGCGTAAACCGGTATGGGCTTGTTACAATGCTCAAAATTGGTGACAATGGCGCCTGAAGAAGGTGTCCGAAACCGCTATCGTTCATAATGAGAAAAGGTCCATACCCCCATCTCACCTGAAGGAAAACTAGCAATCTTTCAGTAATGTTTATCTCCCTCTCTCCACGCCTGTGCACATTTGAACCCAGCCCAACAGGAGTAGTAGCACCCACCCCCGACTCTGGGCCTTATATGTTGTCAGTCGTCGGCTATGGTTCTATCAAGAAAGACTAGGAGAATTGGGGGGGGGGGGGGCGGGGGAGAAAATACAGAAGAGCAACGAGATGACGACGGCAAAGAAGGAGAGGATGCAGATGACAAATGAGAAGTAAAGGAATTTGAAAAATAAGACAATGTAAGAGGAAGAACAAGAGGGGGGGAGGAGAAGCAGGAATGGAAGAAGACCTAAAGAGAATAATAAGAGCACATGCAGGAAAGCTTACACTGTCACTGTGCAGTGTTCTTTGCGAAGGCCCGAGAGTCTTCTTACAATGCTGCCCTAACTTGTCCCAGTGACTTATTAAAGAAATTCTGCTGCCAATGTGCAGTGGAGTTTTTCCTCTGAAAATGCGCACCTATCAGGTTCATGGTACCCACCATTGGTGATTGCCTCTCTATGCAAGTTACTTCAGGCAGTATAACCTTTGCCATGACAAAGAAATGGAAAAGACACCAAGAGGTTGTTATGCAACATCAAAAAAGAAGCATCAAAATTCAATGTGAATAATGTTTTTGTGCCCCTAACAAGCTCTCAAAGGTGTGTTCTCTAGACAAAGTGGCTGAAATGTGCAAGATGCACAGGAACAATTTCAGCACTTGCCAGTCGCACAGAGCAGCTTGGTTGCAGCAGACAACAAAACCTGGCATCCTACGAGCAAAGTGACAATGTAGGTGGAGACATGGTATGTCCTCGAGGCACGGAGAAGGCAGTATTTGAGGAGAGGAATCTGCTAGGCTGTGGCAGCACGCACGATGGCCCATTCATGAAATGGTTTGGCAAGGAGGAAATTGAATTTTATTTGCATCACGACAGATGAAACTTCCGGGAAGTGGTCATCTTTTACATGTCATCCTATGGGTGTAATGCATAAAAACTGAAATACCGTCTCATATATTGCAAATATTCTCAGTTTTCTGTCTGCAGCATCAATAAGTAAACTCTGTGGGCATTTTGGCTGTAGTTTGTAATAAATAATCGCTTCAATATGTGCCATACAGCACTTGTAATGAGCTGCATGTAGTGACTCCAGTGCAGGTAACACCTGCCGCTGTAAGTCCCTCGTTTGCATGTTGTGAACAGGTGTGGGTAAATGGCCTTGGGAAGAAAAGGCGTGCAGGATGCTGCATATTCTTTGTGATCTGCTGACTTTATAACTCTCACGGGCTTCTCAGGCATTTAAGTGCACTTTTTGTGTTGCAACAAAGGCTTGCGCTCTCTGGGATTTCCACCAGTGCCATTTTAGGATGGGACAGAAGTGTGTTGCGCCAAACTACAACAGTAGTGTAGCGACTAAAAGACGACGAAGAACTGCTTTGGCGGGGGAACGGGGAAGAGAAAGAAGAAGAATAAAATCTTCTGTCTCTGTCAGTGTTGGAATGTTACATTGGCGCAGTCTTCGGCAGGATTAAGAACGCAACTATGTGGATAACTTTGACTTTATCCCGAAGTTCAAGTGACAGGCCATATTTTTCGACGTGCGACGTGGATGAAGAAACGTATGAATTGCCTGAAAGTATCACAACGTCCGAACTACGTGAGTTAGTCGCTCAGAAAGCTGGGAAGACGCCGGAGGAGATCGACAACCAACCATCAGTGAAGATGAAACTGAAGTACTCCGAGTTTCAAGAATACATCATGCGGCCGCTCTTGAAAGCGTCGTCAAGGGTTGCGCCAAGTAAAGAAGATTATTCCGTTAGCTCATGCCTCATGGAAATTCTCCACCGTCAACAACAGCACGCAGAGCGACAGCAGCAGTTCATGGATAGTCTTCTTGCCGTCATCCAGGCACAACAAAGACCCAACAAGGAGATAGGAAAGCCTGATCCATTTGATGGTGGAAGCACAAGGCCGGAAACCTGGATCAAGTTCTACGAACACGCGTGTGAGGACAACTCGTGGCAAGAATCCAGTGAACGCATCAGGAACATGCGTCCATTCCTTACCGGACTGGCTCGAAAGTGGTACGAGCTTCACTACGCTGGACACGAGACCGACACGTGGGATGAGTGGAAAAGCAGTTTCCTGGCAGCTTTCGACGAAAACCCCGTTGAAAGGTGGGACCGAGCAATTTTTTACAAATTTCGATCAGGAAAGCCCCTCGAGTATTTTTATGAGAAAAGGCGGCTTCTTCAAATGGCAAACCCGGAACTTCCGGAGTCGGCGATAGTTCCGCTCATTATTCACGGCCTTCCTAAGGAACTCCAGAGACAGGCACAAGTGCAATCGCCAAAAACTGTCGAGGAACTTCTAGTTTCTATCAGGAACCTCTCAATTGATTGGAATTCCCAGAACCCACGTCGACCAGATTACCATCCCGACAGGGCACCTTGGAGGTCACGTGATCATGACAATTGGCATGGTCGAAACCGAGCGGTTAATGTAATCTCCGATGCCAGTAACTACCAAGAGAAAATGGCTTCTTCGCATCCAGATGCAGCTGAAACAAAAAACGAATAAAAGAGGGTGCACAGTCCCACCTGACGACAAATTTGGAGACTGTTTTTCTAACGGCTCTTAACCTTCTGTATATCAAACTAAAGGTAAATGGTGAAGATGTTGATGCTCTCGTAGATAGTGGGGCATCTGTGTCTGTCATAAATGAGGCACTTGTAAAGAGGAAAGAAATTATTCGAGGGAGGTCGGTACAAGTACAAAGTTTTGATGGGACGAGACAAATTTACGATAAATGGGTGAGAACAAGTGTCTCTTTTCAAGGCCAGAATGCTGACATTGACGCTCTCGTAGTAAAAGGGTGTGACTACAAATTTTTACTTTCCCGACCTGATATGAAGACCCTAAAGTTAAACCTTTATTGGAATGATGAAGTGACTGTGGCGAAAGAGACGTGCGCCTCCTTGAGTATCGCAGATCGCCTTATTACATGTGAAGACGACGTCCGCCACAAGTTCTCCGAACTTGTCTGCTTAAGCAACTACCCACCAGCAACAACAAAATTTTCGGTTCCTTTCAAGCTGAAAGACGTTACACCGGTCAGGAGAAAGCCTTACAACATGTCATGCGAGAAGAAAATTTGGTTGAAAAACGAGATCCAAAATATGTTAGATGCTGGCATCATACGACCATCGGTGTCTACGTTCGCCTCACCAATTACGCTGGCTCCCAAAGAAGATGGATCTTTGAGACTATGTACAGACTACCGAATCTTGAATCACCAAACGGACCTATTCCCTTTTCCTATGCCAAGAATTGATGGCATAATTGAAGAAACGGGAGGTTGCAAAATCTTTTCCAGAATAGATCTTTGCAAAGGATTTTGGCAGGTACCACTCGAAGAGGAATATAAAATGTACACGGCTTTTGTCACTCCCTTTGACGTATATGAGTACAATCGCTTACCTTTCGGGTGGAAGAACAGCGCTGCCTGGTTTCAAAAGATGATGAATGGCGTCTTGAAACCCTTTCTTGGAGTATTTTTCAACCTCTATGTCGACGATATTTTAGTCTATTCAAAAGATGAAACGTCTCACGCTGAACACCTGACTGCTGTTTTGATCGCACTGAGCGAAGCTAAACTGAAAGTAAATTTTAAGAAGAGTGAGTTCTTCAAGACAAAAATTACATTTCTTGGACGCGTCCTGGATGGATTTACTAAAAGCACTAAGGAAGAATCCGTGGAGCGCGTAAGGCACATGAAGAAGCCAGATAGTGTACACGCGCTCAGAGATTTCCTTGGGCTTGCCGGACACTTCAGAAACTTCATAAAAAATTTTGCGGCCCGAGCAAAACCATTGAACAATTTGCTTCACAAGAACACCGATTTTATTTGGACTGATGAATGTGAAAAGGCTTACGACGACTTAGTATCAGCCATATCATCAGATCCGATCCTTACGCTACCCGATTTCAGTCTTCCCTTTGAACTGACGACAGATGCTTCCAACTTCGGTGCAGGTGCTGTTCTGTATCAGCGAAAACATGAAAGAGGAGCCCAAGTTATTGGCTACTATTCGTATACGTTTACGAAGGCAGAGCAGAACTACAGCACAACAGAGAAGGAGGCATTGGCTGTTGTTCTCGCAATGAGGTATTTTCGCTCTTACATCGAAGGTGCAAAATTCAAACTATTCACTGATCATCAGGCACTTACCCATTTGCTGAATGTTTCACAACCAAAAGGAAGAATAGCCCGATGGATCAGTGAAATCCAGCAGTTTGACTTCGAAGTCGCACACAGAAGCGGGCAAGAATTATCAGATGCTGATGCACTTTCTCGGCTTCCAGTAATCAGTGAATGTGGGAACAAGGAAAGTGTGAACCTACTCAAACTCTGGGAAGGTACAGAGCAATTGATCCCCATAGGAAGAAAGTTCCCGGTTCCAGCTACGTTGGTACGAAAGGTTCTTGAGCTGTATTATGACAGCCCACATTCAGGAGGACACGATGGGTTTTGGCGAACCTATTACAAATTGAGAAGGCGATTTACATGGCCAGGAATGAAGAATGATGTCGCCGATTACATTAGATCCTGCCACAATTGTCAAATCAACAAGGCTAAATACAAACAGAAAACAGACACTATGATATTCCCACCTCACGCAAGTGTGCCGTTTGAGACCATTCATGTTGACTTCGCTGAGCTAAAAAAAAAGCGAAGGCGTGAGGAGAACTCAGTCTTTCTTAGTATGCATTGACGAATGCTCAAGGGTTGTTGCGGCCAAGCCAGGAAGAGAGAATGCGCAAACCGTCATAGCACTACTGAGCAGAGACATGTTTAAGGGACTGAAATGCATAGTATCTGACAATGGATCGGCATTTAGGAGCCAGGAACTTGCAAAGTGGGCACAAGAAAAAAACATCACTCTGAAGTTCACAGCCCCATACCATCCGTCAGCCAACGGGCTCGCAGAACGGGTCATACGAGACATAAAGCAATACATAAGCATGTACCCGGAATTCCCAGGAGGGTGGAAATGTTGCCTACAAGCAGCAGTGTCGCATCATAATAGATCCCATACAAGTGCTTTGGGATGCAGTCCCCAATATGCGGCCTTCGGTGAACCGGCGTATCTGCCTGCAGACGACACGCTGGAAATCAAGACAAAACTACACCTTGAGGAGACCAAGAAGACTGCAGAGAGCCAAAGAAAACACAGGGAGTCGCTTAAACGAGCGTTTGACAAGCGGCACAACAACAAGATCCCCAATATTACTCTAGGTGATCTAGTTTTGATACGGAAAGGCTATGACAGTCATAGTACAAAACTGTTGGGACCATTTAAGGTGACCAAAACGGCTACAAAAGACGGAATACTTAAGACCATGGGCTACGTAACGGAAGATGGTGTCATGGAAATAGCTGCCATCAGCAATGTGATTCCCTATATCCAGCGGAGGGACAAAATAAAGCCAGGGAGAGTGTAGCGACTAAAAGACGACGAAGAACTGCTTTGGCGGGGGAACGGGGGAAGAGAAAGAAGAATGTAGTGGGGAGGAACGAACCCACGGAATATAGTGGGATGCTGCCTAGGCAAGAGGTGCGAGCCAAGAGCGCGAGCTGTTGGTGCCGAGGCGGACCCCTGCTAGTGAACGCTGCTACTCAGTGGACGCGCCTGACCGCTGCTACTGGACGCCAATAAAACCCCTTCCAAAGTGGTGGAAGTGCTGGGTCTTCAAATCTGGAACTCCGAAGCCGGAAACTGCCCATCGCCCCAACCATGCTTGGAGAAAACATCCAGCAAGCCCAGCCAAACCAGCAATCCATGGCCCAATATCCACCCGTCATCGTAACTGGTGCGCTGCGTCAGCGCGATCCCCCTTTCTTCAGCGGGGCGGATGACGAGGATGTCGAAGATTGGTTGTCCACGTTCGAAAAGGTTAGCGGACACAATAAGTGGGACGACCCCTCAAAACTACAGAACGTTCCCTTCTATCTAAAGAACGTTGCCGACCTTTGGTTCCACAACCATGAATCCGCTTTGACCACCTGGGCTGCTTTTAAGAAGCGCTTTGCCGAGGTCTTCGACCGTCCTGCAGTACGCAAGCTCCGTGCTGAACAACGCCTGCGCGGACGTGCGCAGCAACAGGGCGAAACGTTCACGAGCTACATAGAAGACGTCGTCGACCTATGCAAGCGCCTCAACCCTTCGATGACTGAACAGGATAAAATCAAACACATACTGAAACGCATAGACGACGATGCCTTTCAAATGTTGTTGGCAAAAGATCCACGAACCGTATCTGAGCTGGCCACCTTGTGTCAGAGCTTCGACGAATTGCGCAAACAACGCGTCTTAGCTCGGCGGCACGCAACCCCAGAGGATTCTCTCGCCTCTTTGACTGTCGGCGGAGAAAATACCACGCTCCTGTCGCAAATCAAGGAGTATGAGCGTGAAGAAGTGGCCCGACAACTATCGTGTTTATCGCACTTGCCGCCCACGGAAACTCCGCATTGCTTAACGCCGACCATACATACGACAGGTAATTCAGGACCGAATCTCCGAAGCGTTGCCACCCGCCCCTCAGCCGACACCTGTCGCCGCGCCACTGACGTTTGCGGCTGCTGCTGCACAGCCACCGCGTCAAATGTCAGCGCCGCCCGCTCTACCTGTTCGACGTCCGACAACACCATTTACCGGTGTGCAGCCGTACCACGGAAATCCCTGGCGCACTCCTGACAACAAACCAATTTGTTACGCCTGCGGGATTCCAGGTCATGTTGCACGCTTCTGCCGTCGACGACTTCCGGCGACCCCGAGCACCTGGACCTACCCCGAGTATACTTTCCGGCCGCCATACCACATTCAACGCGATCCGCCACCAGAAGTGCACACCCGCGACCCCCAGCCTTCTTCCGATTTTCAGCCCTTCCATTCCCGTCGTTCACACTCACCACGACGCCGGTCACTGTCACCCATGCGTCGCCGACCCACTACGCCTGAGACGGAAAACTGACTGCCGCAGCTCCGGAGGCACGAGCTGCGTCGTCGTCCACCCGTGCAAGTCCTCGCCTGTCTCCCGCCAATGTTATCGAAGTATTCGTCGAAGGTGTACCAACTCTTGCGCTTGTGGATACTGGGGCCGCTATATCTGTGATAAGTCAGAGTCTTTGCCGTTCTATTCGTAAAGTGACGACGCCACCTTCGGGATTCTCTCTCAGTACTGCAAGCGCACAGCGAATTCGACCTGTTGCAGCATGTACCGCCAAAGTCTTCATTCGAGACGTACTGTACCATATCGAGTTTCTTGTTCTCGCTTCGTGTTCCCACGACGTCATCCTCGGGTGGGATTTCTTGTCGCGTCATCACGCTGTTATTGACTGCGCTCGCGCTCAGCTGGAACTAGCTTCATTTTCCGATACTCCCCCTGCTGATCAAGCCGTACCTGGTGTGTACAAGCTTGCCGTTGCTAGTGACACTGACGTCCCCCCTCTCAGCGCCGTCATGGTTCCTGTTCTAAGTGCTGCACCTTCTCACTCTATTGTTTTGTTCACGCCATCCGACCTGTTTATTCGTCGCCACCACACGTCGCTGCCATTTGCCGTGCTGGCACTTGATCGGAATGACGCTGGCATACTTGTTTGTAATACGAACCCGTGCCCTATAACCTTGCACCGTAATGAGACACTTGGCCACGTTCATTCTGTGGACGGTGATGTAATCGTGCCCATTGATTCCCGTGAGACCAGTACAAACCCTCACCTGAACGCGCTGACTCCTCACCGTGCTTCAGATGACGTGTCCTCGGATGCACTTCACCGTTCCATCGACAGTGGCCTCGCTCCCGATCAACAGGCGCAGCTTATCACCCTTCTCAACGAGTTCAGAACCTCATTTGATTTCCCTCACGCGTCCTTAGGCCGAACGAACACCACTGTGCATAAAATAGACACTGGGACTAACCCGCCTTTCCGGCAGCGCCCCTACCGTGTGTCAGCAACGGAACGTCGCATCATTACGGACCAAGTTAACGAGATGCTTCAGCGAGGAGTGATCGAGCCTTCCTGTAGCCCTTGGTCTTCACCTGTTGTGCTCGTAAAAAAGAAAGACGGCTCTATTAGATTTTGTGTGGACTACCGACGTCTCAACAAAATTACTAGAAAGGATGTCTACCCTCTTCCTCGAATCGACGACGCTCTCGATTGTCTGCAAGGCGCCGAGTTCTTTTCTTCTCTCGATTTGCGATCGGGTTACTGGCAAGTTCCGGTGGCCGAGACTGATCGACCAAAGACAGCGTTCGTCACACCGGATGGTCTCTACGAATTCACAGTCATGCCATTCGGTCTTTGCAACGCGCCAGCAACATTCGACCGAATGATGGACAGCATTTTACGGGATTTAAAATGGCAGATATGCTTATGCTATCTTGATGATATCGTCGTGTTCTCCCCCGATTTCGCCACGCACATCGACCGTCTTCGCACAATTCTACAATGTCTTACCAATGCGGGCCTTCAACTTAACCTGAAGAAATGTCGCTTCGGAGCTACCCAGCTAACCATACTTGGGCACGTTGTATCGAAAGACGGAATTCTTCCAGATCCTGATAAACTCCGCGCTGTCGCCGAGTTTCCAAAGCCCACAACGGTCAAACAACTACGGAGCTTCGTGGGCTTGTGCTCTTACTTCCGTCGGTTTGTCCGGAACTTCGCCTCCATAATAGCGCCTCTGACGAAAATGCTTGGCGGTTCTGGTACTCTCTCAAATTGGACAACAGCCTGCGAAGAAGCCTTCATCAAACTGCGACAACTACTTACATCGCCACCTATATTGCGGCATTACGACCCGACAGCGCCTATCGAAGTTCACACAGACGCTAGTGGCGTGGGACTTGGCGCAGTACTCTCGCAACGTAAGCCCGGCTTTTCAGAATATGTTGTAGCCTATGCTAGTCGGGCCCTCACGAAAGCGGAAGCAAATTACACGGTCACTGAAAAAGAGTGTCTGGCAATCGTCTGGGCGATAAGCAAATTTCGTCCTTATTTGTACGGCCAATCTTTCGACATAGTGACCGACCATCACGCTCTTTGTTGGTTGGCATCCCTCAAGGACCCTTCTGGTCGCCTTGGACGTTGGGCTCTTCGCCTGCAGGAATTTGACTTTCGCGTCATGTACCGATCAGGCCGAAAGCACTCTGACGCGGATGCACTCTCCCGCTCGCCACTGAACTCAACTGACGAGCCACTCTCACCCGGTGCCGTTTCCTTAGCTGCACTTACCGTCACAGACATGCCATCTGAACAGCGGAAAGACCCCTGGATCGCCTCTCTTCTGAATGTTCTTTCCGGCTCAACTTCTGCACACACCCGTGCTCTTCGCCGCCAAGCCACGCATTTCGCGGTACGGGACGAACTATTATATCGTCGCAATTATCATACAGATGGTCGCAAATGGCTGCTAGTCATCCCCAGCCACATGAGGTCCGACGTTTGCGAATACTTTCATGCTGATCCACAACATGCTCACGCCAGCGCTCTGAAAACGTATCAGCGGCTCCGTCAACGCTACTATTGGCGTGGAATGTATACATTTGTGCGCAAATACATTCGATCCTGCCCATCCTGCCAACAACGCAAGGCGTTTCCTCATTCGCCCGGACTCCTGCAACCTCTACCGTGTCCTGCACGTCCCTTCGACCGAGTAGGAATTGATCTTTACGGCCCTCTCCCGAGCTCTGTCTCTGGCAACAGATGGGTGATCGTGGCTGTGGACCATCTAACCAGGTACGCGGAGACAGCCGCCCTTCCTTCCGCCGGTGCTCGTGACGTCGCCAACTTCATTTTACGCCATTTCGTTCTCCGCCATGGCGCGCCACGCGAACTACTCAGTGACAGGGGAAGTGTGTTTTTATCTGACGTCGTTCAAGAGCTCCTTCGTTCATGCCGTACTATTCACCGAACGTCTACTGCCTACCACCCCCAGACAAATGGTCTAACGGAGCGCTTCAATCGAACGCTGGGAGACATGATGGCCATGTACATCAATTCCGACCACTCCAACTGGGACGTCATTCTTCCCTTCGTCACATATGCCTATAACACCGCGACACAGTCTACTACAGGCTTTTCTCCATTCTTTCTTCTATATGGCCGCGAACCCTCCACACCACTCGACACCATTTTGCCGTATCGACCGGACCCTTCAGAATTCAGCCATGTTTCAGAAATCGCCCGGTACGCCGAAGATTGCCGTCAGCTGGCTCGCGCGTTCACTTCGGACAGCCAAGCCCTTCAGAAGTGTCGCCATGACCGCGATCTCTCGGTGGAGACTTTCGCAGCTGGCTCCCACGTGTGGCTCCGACTACCGTTCCACTCGCCTGGTCTTAGTCCAAAGTTTGCTCCAAAGTACCACGGACCTTATCGCGTCATTGACCGCCCATCTCCCGTCACGTACGTCATTGAGCCTGTGAACCCTTCCCCGGACAAGCGCCGCCTTGGTCGCCAGGTGGTCCACGTGAGCCGCCTCAAGCCGTATCATGACCCCCTTATTCTAGCGTCCCCTTGAGTCGCCAGGATGGCTCCTCTTCGCCACCGGGGTATTGTAGTGGGGAGGAACGAACCCACGGAATATAGTGGGATGCTGCCTAGGCAAGAGGTGCGAGCCTAGAGCGCGAGCTGTTGGTGCCGAGGCGGACCCCTGCTAGTGAACGCTGCTACTCAGTGGACGCGCCTGACCGCTGCTACTGGACGCCAATAAAACCCCTTCCAAGAAGAATAAAATCTTCTGTCTCTGTCAGTGTTGGAATGTTACAAGTAGTGCATCCAGCAAAGTGAAGCCGATTACTTTCGACGTTCTGAGTGGCTCGATGAAAGTGGAGGCATGGGCTTGTACAATACCAAGGAAAGGTCGAGAGCTCATGCCCCATAACTACGTTTGCTAGAAGCATTTCTCAAACAGTGAAATGGAGACCCAATGAAGGTGATCTTGGTGGTGACATCTCTCTTGACAAACCCAAGCGGCCTGTTTTGTTACTAGATGCCGTGCCGTCACTATTTTTGCACTGTCTCAGCTACATGTCTCCTGTTCTCAAAAAAAAAAAGCCAGGCCTGCGCGGAATAGCAGGACAGTGACAGCGTAAGCTGAAGGAGCGACTTCCTAGAGGCCATTGTAAACGCTTGGGGAAACTAGTGCAAGTACAGGCGGTGGGTATCCCCTGCGCCATAACTGTGCGGTTTGGGCTCCTCTCTGCACAGCGGTCTTCTGTGCCCGACGTCGCCCTACTGCAGCCGCGCGCGTAACTCTGCGACTCACTTCTTCAGCAGCGGTCCGCATCTTGCGAGGAGGCGCCATCAGGTATATCGAAGAGCCATGTCAGGTTGCTGTCGGGGCTGCGCACGTCGCCTGTCGCATGATGCATGGAGCGATACGACAAAACTGCTTCACGAGGCAGCGCTTCGTAAAAACACATTGCGAAGGCTACGCGGAGGAAATCAGCGCCAATAGATGGCAGCAGTTGTCCTGTTCTTCACAAGGAGCGATATTGGTTACGGACACGGGCGGACACTGGCGGCGGCGGCGGCGGACAACTACGGCGCCGTTGTTGTGATCTCATAACACTTACGCTGTAAAAGAGAAAAGAAATGAGCCAATTGGACCTGGCGTGAAGTGCGGAGAGCATGCAAAGACAGAGACTTTGGTGGTTAATGACACAAATATGCTCGCTGCTTGCCACTTTGAGGAAAATGACATGGTGCATCCTCTCGCCTCCCTTTGCCATGAGTCCAATGCCTTGAACAATAAGCAAACAGCGGCATATGTGTGGTGGAAAGACAAGGAACGACACTGTACCAAAAGTTCTGGTAATGACCAAACCAGTTATTGAATAATTATAAGTTTTGCATTACAAAAAACATACTGTGCAGATAATTAGATAATTGCTGTGCAGGCAACACCTATTTTCTTTTATATAACAAATAATTTGCAGCCACTAAGGTCGCACAAGAAGCACATCAAGTACGATTAATCGGCACTGGCTAGCCTTGACAGGTGGAACCGGGAAGCTTCTGCAGAAAGCGTGAAGTGTGTGTTTCTCTCTCTGCGCAAGCCGACTCGCACAACAGAGGGTGTGTTGGCACCATGCCCTACAACGTGATTTCACTGAGCTTCACTGAGCCACCCAAACAAGCACTGTTTCGCCTTCTGAAGAAATGCTCTGTGCCTCGAGGCCAATACAGCAGTTTTCTCTATAGCGGTGACCATCACACAAATGCTTCTCAATTCCAACAAGCGCATTTGATTGAGGAAATGCTACGGCAAGAAAACATTCTAAACTTCGAGGGACTCCCGAGATGGAACAGGATGGAGAGCAGTTTCTGAACCATTAGACAATGAATGCGTGTCACAGAAACACAGTGAGCCCTGTTAATATTTCTGCTCGTCGACAGAATCCTTTTACTGCAGTAAAACCACGTATCTCCAAATACAGTAGTTATCTAAAAAATACACAACAGCCTGTCTGTTAACACAACATACACTGCTATTCGGAACACAATGCCCATGCCAGCACAATGCAAGTAATGACTAGCTGTTATCATGAAGAAATATAGTGACTAGGTGCTATCATGAAGAAATATAAGTTGCTCCACATGATCAGGCAGGAGGCGCTCCCACCGAACAGAGACAACCTCCCCTGCCACTGAAAATGCACGCTCGCTTAGAACCGAAGTGGCTGGTATGGGTAGGTACTTGGGGCAAAGCTTTGCCCGACTGGGGTATCTGAAGGTGCGCAAGGTCCGCCACCAGTCACATGGGCTTCTTCAGAATATGCTCTAATTTCCAATTCTGAAGTAGACAATGGTGCCCTTTCTACTTGACTGCTTGCAAGGTTGTCAAATGCACTCCAAACATCGGAGGATGGCTGCACACGCTGCCAATTGCTGAACGTCTCTGGCCGACATCGTGCCTCCATGCACTTCTGACGCTTATCGCCCCTCTCCTGCAACGTTTTAACCTCTCGGAACCCAGCGGAAATGTTAAAGAGTTATTTTCTGCATGCTAATCCAATCAAATATTCCATATTGTCGAACATTCAAAGTGATTCGAATATTCGAACTTTTCGAATACACTGTTTTCGAATCAAATACGAATAGTGCGTATGTAATATTCGACGAATATTCGAAACTTTCGAATATTCGCACACCCCTAGTTATAAGACTATACATCAAAAATACATTTCGTGCACGGCGTGGGGCACTGCAACGTATTTTGCTTCTTTGGACAGACTCGCAGTAATCTACTACCATTAGGAAACTAAACGACATCCGTGTCTTCACAATGTAGTGACGCAACATGCAGGCTTCAACACAGGTGACTGCAGCGCCTTATAAATTTGTGATGCTAGTTGTTACACATCCACACCACAGATTGAACGACGGACGATCCGTGATGTCGATGTTCACAAAACAAACTATTCGACATCATGCAAGCACACACGCGCGCACACACACGCACACACACAGACAAACACACACACACAGAGGCGTCATTTTTCGCGGCCTTCAAGATGTGAGTTTTCGGTTACATGAGTGTTGCCGCGTTCGGTGACAACACAAACTAACCGTATTCCGTGCACAGACACACACATATACATCATTTGCCGATCCATAAATGTAGGCTTTGGTTAGATGCCGGCGTCCTCCGGTTCGGAGGCACGACAGTGTAGTAGGCACTTGCGAGCGAGATACCCGAACCATTCGTTGACAACTTGATGCTGAACACGGAGGATCATGCTTCGCGCACACGACGACTTCGAAGAAGAATACGCGGACCCTTCCTACGCGGCTACATCCATGGCGCAAAGTTTTTTTTTTTCTTCACGACGCGAAGCAGCCGAAGCAGCTGCTGTGCCGCTGCGCTGCTGCTACCGCTATTTTCATGTCTTTACTGATATGCGAGAGCCGCTGTTCCGCACACCAAAATAATTTACCCACTTGCAGCCGTTTTTCAATTACAATACATGCATGTTCTTCACTCCTGTAAAACAAAAGTTAATAATATATAACCCACGGTCCTTTAAACACATTTGAAGATAGCCGGTCCCTCCTGTCGCGGGAAGAACAGTGGCTGCAATCGCAGTCAACTGAAACGAAACCGCCATTAAGCGACGGGAGCGAACAGAGCGATCGGAACGATTTTCGTCGCTGCAATCGCAGCATGTGAAACAGCCTTTACACGGGCGCGCTAGGCACAATCCTGTTAGAAACGCGCAGCCTTTCGTTAATGTTGGGTATTTACGGTCATCGTGGTGCATGTGTCCATGTGCGCTTCGTGGCGTAGTGTAGGGGACTATTTACCCTGGGGCACGCAATGTTCATCGATTGTTGGAGTGGGACCTTCTTCTGGGACATATACAAAGAACTCTCAAAAAAGACTTACCGCTGGATCCACATGGGATCCGTTATCTCCCGGTTCATAATGACGACGGCCTGCCTTACGACCTTGTTATGCTTCTGGGCTTGCACAGCATATGGCAAACCCGAACTGCTGCCCACAATGCAGACATCGTGATCAAACCTGTACGCGATTACTTTTGCGAATCTGTGTCGCGTTTTCTTGAAGTGCAGAAAGAAGAGAAAGATGTACCGGAGTGGGTGTCCAGAATGGAACCATTGTTACACATGCCGAAGTTTTAATATGTAGTCAGCCGACTGCAGCTGACGGTTATTCGCTGTACACTGCTGTTGTGATTGCTCCTTGGAGGTCAAAGCGTAAGACTGGTTACGCACTACTACGACTACGACGAGGGACGAACGGGTGCCGCTTTAAGGAGCTTCGCCCCTAAAAAATTACAGCATATCCACGGAGTGAATGATGATGAGTGGGCGAAGCTCGGGATGTGCATCGTAGATCGTGCCGAGTTCCGGATTAATTTAGTTAACGCGCATGCTACGAATCCTCACGGTTCAACTATGCACAATGCACAAGTGAAATCTCCCACCGGCACTTCATTGCAAGTCAAGATCCAGTGCATATATATATATATATATATATATATATATATATGGGTTTTGCCGGTGAACGCTTCTCCAACGCGAGCAGTCGGTATTTCTCAATCAAGAAACTCGCTAGGAGACGCTGCCTGCGCCAACGTTGTCTCTCGCGTTTGCCGGGGCAGTGTCGAGTTTGCCGAGGAGCACGTGGCTCCCGGCGCTCGCGGCGAGTGCGAGCGCCGGGAGCCACGCGCTCGCCCTCGGCGCGTGCGTGCCCTCCGGCAGGCACGCGCCGGTGGCTACCTACTACGACTACTACTACTACTACTACTACATACATCGGGGACGCACGACCCGACGCCTTAAGGAGCTTCGCCCCTAAAAAGCTTCGTGGTGTAGTGGCTAGCGCCGCGCGTTCAGAAGCGAGGGGTCCCTGGTTCGATTCCGCGCTTCGGACACAGCGTTCGGAATTTTTTTCTCATCGTCCATGATCCACCAAGCGCGATCCGACACGTACGGTAACGATCCAGGAGAATGAGAGGAGCGCTCAACGCGCAGCAGCCAATCGGAGAGCAGCTGCACCGCCAACGCCATCTAGCATACCTTCACCCAACCGCCATATTGTACGCATATCTGTGGGACAGCGCCCTATCGGAAACGAGACGAGAAATGGAGATGACGACACAGAATGCGTACAGCACCATCTAGGTATCGTCACCCAACTGCAGTTTGCGTGCATCTCTATGGGACAGCGCCATCTATTGTATACTAAGAGAGACGCTACTGGCTACGCAGGATGCATCGACAACCGAGAACCGGTTGTCGATGCCGTAAGGAGCTTCGCCCCTAAAAGGGGTGCGTGGATGTGATGCCATAAGGAGCTTCGCCCCTAAAAGGGGTGCGTGGGTGTGAGAACTGGTACCTTCCCCAGGCAGCACAACAACATTGGACCGACGTTCGCGCAACGTTGGAAAACATTGGATACAATATTGGAACTACAGTGGATTTCGGGTCCCATGCTACACTTTTGACTAGATTAGTCCAATGTTGGATACCAGTCGTATAACGTTGGAAAAATTGGGAAAGAATGGCTTTGGCCAACATTGTCCATCGTTTGTATTTTCAATATTGGTAAGCTTGTATAAACAATGGAAGCTCTAACCGTTCTTTCCAGCCTTTATTGATGGCTGTCCATCATTTTTTGCCAGCATTCATCGTTGGATGAGGCAGCGTTTCTTGCCAGCCTCCTTTATTGGCTGATTCTATATTTTCCCCATCTTTTTTATTGGCTATCATGCATGCGCTTAAATTTGTTTTGCCGAGGCTTCTGGCTCTAGGCAAAAAGCTAGAATATCTAGTAAATTATGGGAGTAACAATAGCTTTATTTCGTCCTTAGTATGCATGTATGTATTGCCAGCTTGGGCAATGAATTTGGTTATGTTCACGATTCGTGGTTATGACGATAGCATAAAACAGACATAAATGGTCTACGCACTCCTATGTTAATGGCGAAACGTATCTTTCGAACACATACACACATACAAATAAGCAAAATGTCTTCTTTGTGACACATTTTATTCGTGAGTATAAGAGACATGAGAAGGTATTGAAAAGAAAGTTCTGATAAAATCAACAAATCAATATTCACTCTAAGTTTGAAGTCCATTGTATATAATCAGCCTCGAGAAAACTAAATGCATAAGCACCATAAGCAAAAAGAAGAGGCACAAGAAAACATATGCCTAAACCTATGCGACACGTTTTGGTTTACGTGTTTACGTGGAGCAGCTGAAGCTTGAAAGGTTCCTGAAATGATTCCACGAAACAGCTGAATTGTAGAAATTTAACCCTTCTTAAAGTAACACAGCATAAGTGAATGTTAGGATATGGTGATATGTTTCTGCATGCAGAATCCGGAACGGAGGGTATGTGGGGACAAACCGACGACTTCGAAAGAACCGAAAACCAGGAACAAGAAATGACCGTTAAAGAGCACAGGGAAAACACGCGTTTCACGGAAGACAAAAACACAAACATGAAAGTCACACGAACCAAAACAGCTTTGCCAGAGCCGATTACTTCATCTGCCGCGACGTATACAACAAAGCCCACCACGTGTGTATTTACAAATAGACAAATATAAAGAAAATACGCAGTAATACATGCTATAATAAACCCCGCACACGCCAAAATGAGGGTGCGAGCACAACAGAATGCACAATCAGTAAAATAAACGAATGGCTAAAATCGGTACGAAGCTTTCAGGAAAACCTTTAGAACTGTCGCAACACGTCGAAGCTCATCTGTTCAGTTCACTTAAAATGTCCGGTCCAAAGAAGCGCAGGGCTGCCACTTTTTCACTATGCAGAAGTTTGCAGCCGCAAGTTCCGTGTCCGTAGACTACTCAGGTGTTCTGACTTCGTAAACTCGCCAGTTTCAGCAGATACACGATGCCCGTGCGACACAACCTGTGCGCCCGAAAAACCTCTGCAGAGTGAAAGCTGCTTCGCCTGCATGACCCCCAGCTCGCTGCAAGAAAACACGTCAAACAGGTATGCGAAGCAAAACGGATTAGTGCCGCCCACGCAGCTCCCCCCTGCCCCCCCCCCCCCCCCCTGCCCTGGTACGCTTCCATGTTCGGCGGGCTCCTGTGCCCCCTGCTCGAGGTAGAAAGATAACAAAGGCTCTTCTTTACTTTCCAACGTTTTGCATATACCGTATTTTCTCATGCATAACTTATACCGTGCTTACTCGCGCATACCGCGTAACTCGTGTCCTTTTTTTTTTCTCCATGCATCTAGGAGTTCCAAAAGGTGCGTAAATTACATGAGAATTTCGCAAATACTTTCGGAATATCGCGTAAGGAATCTTTACGCGTGCTGATCTGAGATGCATCAAATGAAATGTATCACAAAAACGAATGTAGCTTTCACTCAACAGAACGCATACCAGTCAAATGAGTTCTGCGGAAACCCGCAAGGTGGAGTAACGTTTATGAAAGGGAGAAATGGCATCCACCTGTTTTGTAGCACAAGGCTACAAGGAAATCCATACGGATTTCTCATAAATGAACGCTTCCTAGTTGCCGAAAAATTCGTCCTGGTCCGGGTTCCGTATGGATTTCCTTGTAGCCTTGTGCTACAAAACAGGTGGATGCCAATTCTCCCTTTCAAAACGCATACCTTAACAGCCAAATGCATTCGTGGGCTACAATCAAGCATTAGCGGATGTGCGACTCGGAATCGTCGTCACTGATGCTGTCAGCAGCATCTCTAAACTCCAGTATCAAGAGCGACTCGTATGCACGTGGCGAAATTATCGTGGCGGCACGGTTCTCAGTTAATCGGCAAACACTATGTTAAATTTGTTTTATAGGAATCGCCAATATGTCGCTATTAAACAATCAAAATGCGACCGGCTATGGCGAAGCGTGGGCTACCGAATACTCAGTACTGAAAAAGGACAGCACTAGCCTGCGCCACGTGGCACTGGGTGTCACGGGGAGAGCATGCAAGTAATATTTTTGCGTAAACCGTACATAAAGTTGGGAGTGCAGAAATTACGCGTGGGCGCTAATTATGCGAGCGCACACGGTACGTACATATATATTAACGTTGCTTCAAATGAAAAAGAGATAATTGCTTCTAATATGTCATGTACTTCCCAATGTGAACATAGGTGCGACAGTATTTACGTCTGGACAATATTGTCTCGCAAGCAGCATTGGCTGTCCTGTATTGGAGAAACCAGACAATGTCTGGACAGTATACACAGCCTACTTCTATTATTTTGGAAATATTGCAATGACAACAGATAAAGTGACCTGCTATGCCATGCACGTGGGCTCGGAAGCCACTAACATGCTGCTGGGCATTTTGGACCATATGATGGCGTTATAGATGTAGTTTGCTCAACTTCCAATGTGCAAGTTCTAGTCTACTTCACACACTTAGCTAGAACTTGCGCAAATAAACAATTACGTAAATTATAGAGATAATTTTTCCTGCTGCACTGAATACATACACAATGACCTTTCTGAACTCATTTGCGGCACCGAGTCGAGCTAGTGGTCCCTTCATATTGTTAAAACAAGAAAACAATCGTGCGTACTTGCCACCATGTGTACCTGCCTCCCGATATATCATGTGTACTTGCAAATGTTACCAACATTGATGCTACAACTCTAGTGTGCGGACAATATTGTCCGACACAGAACATTGGAAGTCCAGCATTGGCTATGCAGTGAGATTGATTGGACAATATATACAGCCTGCCGCCATTACATAACCAATATTGATAGGACTATGTAGAAACTGACCCATCATTACCATCCTTGTGCACTGGACGCACCAATAATGTATGCTGAGTGGCAACTATGGCCCACATTTGCATTCTTTACAGGATGGAAGAACCAATATTGCAAATTGAATGGTTACGATGGGCCATTGTTGGAGGCCTTAACAGATGGAATTTCCAATGCTGGCTTATGAGTGGTATCACAGGGCCTTCATTGGACCTCCGTAAGCCAACAAAAAAACAATATTGGCCCGAGCATCTGTGCTGCCTGGGTCTATTATCATGGGGTCCTCGCGGCGGTAGTGTAGTGGTTATGGTGCTCGGTTGCAACCTAAAGTTCAAGCCCGGCCGCGGCGGTCGCATTTCGATGGAGGAGAAAATGCCACAAGCCCGTATACTGCACGTTGTCTGTGCGCCTTAAAGAACTCCAGGCGGTCAAAATTTCCGGAACCCTGCAATACGCCTTTTCTCCCCTTTCTATTTCTTTCGCTCCCTTTCCCCTACCTCCACGGACGCTTAGCCGTGCTCCCTACACGGACTGTAGAAATTAGCGTCCTTGCCTAACCGAACCACAATGATCATCATCTTTCCGCGATGAACGCTGTACCGGCTTGCAAGGAACGAGAACGCGCCCTCGCTCGCGAGAGACAGCGCCGGTGGCAGCGTCTGCTAGCGAGTTTCTTGATTGAAAAAAAAATGTGGCTGGTCCCTCTGTCAAAGGAATCGGTACAACACGCAAGTGAAATGTCAGTTCGCATAAGCAGACCAATATTTATTGTTACATCAATGTCCACTTCCGCATTACTATCGCTGTTTCGCTGGTATGACACCGTTTGCCGTCGATGAAGATACGCTCACAAAGGGCTAACCATCTATGGTAACTGAAGTAGCTTACCTAGTAACTGGGCAGAGTGTACAGTAAATGCTGCGCGACAAAGGTATTAGTCATATTTACTTGAGATATATTGACCCGTCAACGTCTTTACCGTGCTCTGGCGCCTAACGCAGCACATTTTCTTGTTCCCATCAGCGCTCGAAGAAGGGTCGGCGGGGAAGCACCACCCACGACGCTGTAGGAACGCAGCTATGCACGCAGATCTGCACGAGTTCGTCGAGGTGGGCTTTGGAACGCGCCTCGAATGGACGGAGCCATCCAGGGGAGACTAGGTTACGTTGCAGCGATTCAGTCTGCCTCGCCTGGATGGCGGCAGCGTTCCAAGGAATGTGCGCCTGGATGCGCGCGAGCTGTGCCGGACGAGACTGAGAAGGCGCGTTCGTACAACATCGAGAATGTGCGGCATTAGCGCAGTGGTAGCCCACCGCGCACCTTTCATCGTGGCGCGGACGGCTGTAAGTTTGATTCCGAGCGCATGAACAGATAATTTTATGAGTGTTCTTTTATTATTCCTCTTACGTCATATGCGTTACAGTAGTGACGTATGATGTCGTGGTGGACCACTGCATAAAACGCTTTCGTGTTAAAAACCGGCTGCTCGCGCAGCAGTACCGTTCCCTGGCCACACCGTAAATATAGGCACTGGATCATAACCTGCAACATAGTGCCGGTGGTAGATTTCTTCGTGCGTAGTTGAGAAAGAAAGATTCGCAGCGTGTGCGTTAACTAAAAGCAATCTGGAACTCGGCACAACCTGCGACGTGATAGCCCAGGAACCTCATAAAACCAAGAGCATAAATGACAATTCATGTGTAAATATACACACTCGTTGTCACTCATTTTCACCCATTCGTTATGATTCACTTTGTGGAGATGCATGGATTTTTTTCTCCGGGGATCGCATCGCAACGCATTTCTGAATTGTGCGATTTCCACAGAAAGCAGGCATTTGAGGAATTCATTTCATTTTTGCAGTTTCAAAGCCCAAAACCAGCTATGATTATGGAGGCGCTGTAGTGAGGGTTGCGGAAATTTCGACTACCTGGTGTTCTTTGACGTGCACTGATATCGGATAGTACACGGGCTTAAACATATCGCATCCATCGAAATGAAGCTGCCGGCCGCGACTCCATCCCGCGATCTTCCAATCAGCATCCGTGTTTAATTGCCACAGTACCACCGTAGCGGGGAGTTGTCATATATTCTATTATGTATATAACCTGTATCGCAACGCGTTGTAATTTATTACGACACTGTCTGTCAAGTTGTTAATTCGCACCGTAGTCTTTATTTGTACTAAGTCCCGAAGAAGTGTTATCTATCTATCTATCTATCTATCTATCTATCTATCTATCTATCTATCTATCTATCTATCTATCTATCTGCCTGTCTGTCTTTCTGTCTGTCTGTCCGTCTGCGTCTCGCTCACTTTGTACACACCGAAATGAGGACGGTAGGTACTGAACATAAGGCAAAAGTAATTTTCGACAATGTTAGTACAGAACACTCCCTGGCCTTCTGAGAGGTCTGCATGTATCCTGCAGTTGGGCGAACATCATGCGCTACATGGCCTTCCTACAAAGAAGTTCCTTGTCTGCCAACTCATGGAATCAGGAAAACATTAGCATGAGTTGAGAGCCCTGATGGAACTCTTTCTCAAACATGCGCCGCTTACCTAACCGGTTGGAAGAAGTTCTTACAAGCACGTTTTCTTCTGTGAAGGTGCTTCTGTAATCTGGTCACTGGTACCTGCAGCACTTGCCAAAGCTGCGTTTTCTTGGGAGAGTTGCCGGACACTATCTTGCAGCTGCTGGGAGCGGTATTGCACTCAGTCGGTCGTCCATTTCCATTTGCTGGAACAGCTATTGCTGATGGCTTCCGGGGCAATTCCTTTAACTCCAATAACTCCGTGACGCTGACGCTCTGAAGCATATCTTGGACGTTTCCGCCCAAGATCCAACTCGGGCTCGTGTTGCACATTTATATGGATCAGCTCTTTCTGCAGCGTCAGCATAAGGGACATGCATGTCATAGTTCGCTCTCTGATAGCATCTGCAGATTGTGCACATTGCACGAATCTCGCGTTAGTTTCTCAGGCTTAGCCTCAAACTGCTTCGACAAGTCTATCCGGTGAGCTTTCTTTACGGATTCCGCAAGAATATCTTCCAGAATCTCCAATATCTTCCGAAGTTCTCTGAAGCTTGGCGTTGAAGCTCCCTCAGCATAGCGGCATAGACCACGCTTGAGACATCCGAATCACATATTGTCCAGGGGCACCACGGTGTTCAGGATCGTTAATGGAGCATCTATTCCCCTTGATCAGAATTCGCCGACGACTGGATTTACTATGATATTTTGTGAATTTTCGTTTTTCTGACATTCTTCTTCTTGATCTTCAGCAGGCTTTTCGCCTGCCATTCCAAGGCATCGGCGCTATTCTCACGCAATCATTTCCACAGTAATTCCTACGGCTGGCTCCACCCATTATACCAGCTATTTTTGCGGTATGGTTCAAGTCGTTTTGACCACACGTGTACCTTTCAGTTTATCTCTTCTGGGTCACACATGCTGACGCATGACGTCCTCTGCAATGGCAGCTCACAGTCCTGCGCCTGCAATCGCTTGCGCGGTTACCCCAAGCGGTGCATACGGAGTAACCACTTGTCGGATGTAAAGCATTCTCCTTTTCTCATACAGCGGTAGGTCAGTGATGCAGTACTCTTTCAAATGCTGCGTGGAAGTGCAGAAACTGTCGCTCGCCGTTATGTGGTCACTAGATTTTTGCCTCAATGAAGCACTAATGTCATCTGAGTAAAAGCAAGGGCTCTCGTTATTCTTGGGATTAGCCCTCTCGTCGGATATTCTGGGGCCACAAAACTCGCTCCTTTGAGGATTTCGTGCTCAGTTTAGAAATACCTGAGTAGTTGCTCAAGTTCCGTAGCCTGCTGAGGGCTGTCGCTCGTAGAGCTGGCAGCTTGTGTTGCATAAAATTGGGGATACGTAAGCACTGTCGCATGACAGTGCCCTCAGCACTACTTGGCATAACATGGAAGAGAATAATGACTTGCTAATACCGAGCGCCTCCAATCCTGGCACGTTGATCATCACTTGGAGAAACAACTTGCGAAACTTCATTTCTCCATGCAAAGCACATACTGGCGCAATGCTTCGAAGCCTTGTGTACTATTCGGGAACTAGGCGCCTTTTGTCACTGAAACGGCTTTGCCTGCCTTTGTCACAACAGCGGCATTGCCTGCTTTCGGTAGCAGGCAATGCCGCTGTTCTCATCACAGAGTCTCCTTTCAAGAGCGTATTCAGGTGGTTAAACACTCCCACAGCTAAGTTACTGTCGTTCCGGTTAATGATCTTGCCTAACTGCGGTGCAGAACTCCTCTTTCACAGTTACAGGCTAACAGATTTGACACCGTTGGCCGCTTCGCTCCTGGCCTTTCATAATGAACGACGACGGTCGGCACCTTGCGGAAGTCTGTTGGCCGACGGCGATCAACCGTTCTGGAAGGCTTAGCTGCTTTCACCCCGGAGCTCAGTTAAACGCATGTGGCGTTCTCCTTGTATACGAGTACAGCTGCGGGCTCCGCCTCCAATGATCCATCACTAATGTTACTCGCAAGTTCGTCGGCAATGTTTTTCAGCTCTTGGTTGTTATTTATGAGGCTTTCATAAATGGCTTTGATCTATCGGGCGGCCACTGCGTCATTTTCAATTTCCGCACTGGCATCTAGAACAATCCTGGCGATCAGGAGCCGTCATGGGGTCCTTTTTAGGCGTTGCCTTCTCCATAGATATCAGCTAACCCGTAGACCTCTGTGGCTGTTAGAGTACCCTACAGTTTGTAACCTAGTTGTAGCAATCTAGCTGGGCATGCCATAGGGCCCGGTTGTTACCCATCAACCACTTGGTAGGTCTGTGTCCTCAAGATGGAGAACATCTAAATGTAGGCGGCTGGATTGATACGGTCAGGGTGGCTTACGTTCGCCAAGATATGCTTCTATTTGCCCCTTATCTGCCTACCATCTACCTCACGACCTCTGCTTCAGGAATACCGTTGACAGTCAAGAGTGGCTCGTACGCAGAGTAGTCGGCCAGTCCAATACGGGCACTTGCCCCAGATGTTTTAATTTTAATACTGCAGGCTGTGTTTATCAAGGACTAAACCAAACGTACATTCCAAATTTCATGAGCATCCGCTTTTGTCGGGATCAAGAGGAGAAAGGAATACCGTTTGTACCAATATAAATCGCAATGCAGACATCACAATATGGAATACAAAGGGAAACGTGCTGTAATGAGTCAAAGGAACCTACCGTGCGGGAACAATCAACCTCTCTTCCCCTCGCCGACAGCCGTTTTTTCCTGTCATGCGTGTCTAGCGTAAGTCGCGGTTCTTGCACGTGTTACCTTCTCTTCTACCGGTGCATGAAATATTAAGTATTCAGTAGTCGCATTCACCACTGATTTGTACAGCTTCGCTCGACCTTTTCGAATAGCCCCACAAACAACGCTTACGATCCGCAGATTAGCGCACCTTAGTGAGCACTGCACTTTAATCTTCAACAAAACAGACGCCCTGCGCAATTACCTAAGTGCCTACAATACATCGTATCATTACCAAGGCTTTAGTCCCTATTGTGCTGTCGACGTGCGTAATAAGCGAGCGTTGCGCATAGAAACCCAGTTCACATAATGTGGCTGTTTCTGCTCTTCAAGCACGGGTGAATGGCGAGCAAGTCGGGATCGAGAAGTTATCGCTGACTTCTTCGCATGATATAGAATTTCACAATCCGTGGAATATGCCGTATGTTGTGGGACATTTATGTGCGATGTCCTGCGCAACCACCGAAGTAGCAAAGCACACGGCTAAAATGGGTTTGAGCAGTGAACTACGGTGCGATTGTATTCGAACAAGACGCAGTGTGGACAGGCATGTGCGATTTACTGCTGCCATCATTGTGCTGGGGCCGGCTTATTCCATGACACATCTGTGGTCCCCAAATGGTGCCTCGATACGGTCGCGGCTCGATCCGATACAAATGCTTGGTTTTGTCGTTAGCAGTGAGGGTCATGCACCAATATATAAGCGAATGAGACCAGTTGCGTCAACGTGATCAACGCCCCTCACCTTAAGACAAAAGGTGCGTGAGCACCGCCAGTGCACACGCACGGCGACTTCCACACTCCAGCACGCACACGCATCACAAATATCTGCCTAACCATCTAGTAGCGACACGACTAGGCACCTGGCAATTACCGTTTGAAGGAAGGCGAAGTCCAGCTACTTTTCACTCGAGAGCAGTGCTTGCTTCCTATAGATACCAGGGACGCCCACAACACGAAACTATTACGTCTCCAGAGTGCGGTGCCACCATGCAGTCACCTGTCCGCAATTCCGAATTATGTGACCAGCGATACGATATGATGTCTTCTGTAATTGAAGAAGAGATGGTCACTTGATTTAAGTAACAATATATAAAAACCTGGACCAGCAGGCGGGCCATGCTCGGTTTGAATTATTAGTGGAAATGACAATGAAAATGAACTTCGAACACACTACGCAAAAGCGAAGCAAATGTATATCAAGATAAAGCACTTTGAAGTCAAGTTATATTTTACGCTGAAATGGGGCATTATGGCAGAATATTCTCTCTGAATAAAACGGCTGCAGAAGCCTTTGCTTTTTTGTATGAAACCATTCTCTAGAAAGCAGAAAACTGAAGAAGTCCACAAAGAACTAAGACAGCTGAAGCCTGAAGCCCCCACATCAGCAGCGACAGCATTGCATTTGAAGAATGCGCAGAGAAAAACAGGTACGTTTCTCCTCGCCACGGTTTGTCTGGGGAAAGATGATCCTTAGCAGTTCACACAAGCCCAATTCCGCTTTTAAAGAACTGGAACCGCTGCGCGCGCAGCTGTGTATTTCGCATATAAAATGCATGTAATTTTTATGCATTACAAACACGAATACAGGTTTTCTTATTGGTCAACAAATAATGACTGTACTACTTTGTTGTAAGTTTATTCTCCCACTGATTGAAATTGTGAAGTCACTCAAAATATTTCAGATATAGGAGTGTGCTTGAAATTAACCTTGAAAAAATACGGACATACTTATTAATCACACGGAACTTCAAAAAGCGAAGTTTACAAATGAAGCCTGTCCTTGTAATCTACGAAGCATTCCTTACATGACTAATGGCTTTGTCCATTACTCAATGTCTTCCTGATTAAGAACCCGAATAAGTCTCGTCATGTCACTTTTGTTTGTTGTTCACTTGTCATGCTGTAGCCTTTTCAATGCAATCTTGCATATACCTAATACAAATGCATCATCTGAAAGGATGGTATCTCAATCGCCACCTGGAGTGCGCTGCAATATTGGATGCTTCGTTCCCCCTAAGGCTGAAGCCTGATGTGTCAAATTACAAAGCTATCTGGAAAGATGAGACTGAGGTAAAGTATTTGTTGTTTTTGTGGGGTTTAACGTCCCAAAACCAGCTCTGGTTATGAGAGACGCCGTAGTGGAGGGCTCCGGAAATTTCGGCCACCTAGGGTTCTTTAACGTGCACTGACATCGCACAGCACACGGGCCTCAACATTTCGCCTCCATCGAATGAGGTAAAGTACGGAAAAAGTGGAAGCGAAATAGCAACCCAGCGGTGATGTACCAAATGTACATTTGGTACGTCACCGCTGGGTGGGAATACATGACAATCGTGAATATGTATGACGACACTGACGTGATACTCTTGACATTTTCGTCAGCATTAACAATAATAAAACACTGAGTGGCGCGTACCCGTGTTTCTCGGCCAAAGGAAAGCACGCTTGTGCAACATGTGATAGAACATGTGAAAGTGAAATCAGCAGTAAGGTATATACCGTAGCGCGGAACTCACAGCCACAATCTTCGCCATCGGATGCTCAAAGTAACGCGATAAGGCATTCTAGTTTATGCGTCTTAGGTGATAGCTAAAGATTCCTAGACATTTTTAATACCAGCTACAAATCACTACCACTTGCTTCATTCTGCTTTGCTATTTTATGTTAACCCCCTCCCCCCCCCCCCCCCAAAAAAAAAAGCAAATTATCATCTACCCACGAGGAGCGCACGCCTGCCCTTTGTGATTGCAGTGAAAGTGGATGCGACACGTTTCAGTTTTTCAACAACTTTCAAACAGTCTTTGGGCCGCCATACGTAAGGTGATAATTCTGAGGACCAAGGCCCACTCCAGCGAGCTGGCTTGGCCACAAATCGAAGTGGGAACTACTGCATGCCATGGTCAGCGACCAAGAGGACGGTCCTGCCACTGACGACAGCGAAGCCGGCCAAGCAAGAGAGCTAGCCCCTACGCAGGCGAGTTCCCATACTTCCTTGCATCTACAGTCTCTAGGCCAACTTTTTAACTACATGCGTATATGATTTCAACCAAGGCTTCAACATTATTTACTGTATTTCAAGTTCAACATAAAATGCAGAAGCCGGGCACCTTAACATGCTCAGACCTCTCAGCATCAGACAAAGAAAGCCTCCCTGCTCACCTACTACGAAAACATTGAACGCCCCAGTTTTCTTAATATCCACGGGCCTTGTTTAGAGTAGAAAGGAGTGCCACCTCCAGGCTTCCAGCTTACTTTATCTACGCATCCTTTGAAGCAATCGGCTAGGGCGGCCATTGTTGCAGTCCACTGTGACAGAAATTAGATTTGCAGAACGCGGATTTGATCTGCAATTGTCTCATCAGCGCGCAGGTGCTTGTGCCACAGGCTCTTGTGAGCCCTAGGTTATTCGACCAAATGAAGACAGGCGCTTCCCGCTCTGGCTGACAACGTGGTCACAATGAAAATTAACGATAATTTGTTCATGCAATGACCAAATATTGTGAGAATGAAAAGAACGCCCATACGGTGAACTCGTGGTTGTTTCTTTTGATGGTGATTGGTCGAGAATAGTAACAAATTACGGTTGAAGATACAGGCGCTTGTGAGTCCTAGATTATTTGACCAAATGAAGACAGGTGATTCCCGCTGTCGCTGACAACGCGATTACTACAACGAAAATTAACAAAAACGCGTTCTTGCAATGTCCGAATATTGTAAGAATGGATAGAGGGCCTAGCCAGTCAACTCGTGGCTCTTTCTTTTTTCGAGGGATGGGCTCTCAGAGTCTTTGTTCTTGAGCATTGCCAGCAACTAAAGGTTACTAAGGGCCCCACGTTCTGCCAGCAATGTACTATCGCGTCAAATGAAACGCGGAGAACGGAGTGCGCTGCCCAGGCATACGTTATATTGTAGTGCACACCATCCAGCCATAACTGGTGTTTACGTCCGCTTTGGCAGAACCGGCGCCGTCCCCGGTAGATATATAGTTTCTCAAGTATTCTGGTTATGAGTGTGACAGGAAGAAAATAAAAACAAAGGAAAACAGAAGCTGAAAAGTTCCAGGTGACGGTGAGAACAGGCGCACAGTTCGCCAATACTTTGAGTGATATCAGCGCCGACTTCACCCGAGCGTGGTGTAGTTTTCACCGTAGTGACAGCAGCGCTATAAATAGTTTACCTAACCTTACTTGAGTTCTGCGGGCTTCGACTTGAGTGCTGCGCACGTCACGACCACGTGACAATATTTTCGTGACTTCGTCACTGCACGACTGTGTACTTTGCAACGGCCGTTAGATTCGCGACGCCGCAAACCCAGATAGGCTTGCCTGTCAACGATTATGACTGCACATCCCCAACTGCACTCTCGGTATTGCTTGAAACACACGTTCTGCTGTTCACGTTTCATTTGACGCCGATAGCCCCTTGTTAATGTTTTAGTTCAAAAGCGCCAGCAGTGCATTGATGTTAGCATGAAATATTCACTGCAGCGGATAAGCTGTTTCAGTGTCACACATAGCTGAAATTATTGGCCTCGATTGCCGAGCAACAACATACACTTTTGTGCTTCTCATAAGCGTGAAGTAACTTCATAATTCCAGCTTCCTTCCCAGGTAATCTTGCATTACGGCTTCCTTGTAGTCGGCTTAACTAATCGCCAGCTACTTTGTGTGCTCGGCTGCTGACGCGAATCGACCTCTCGCGCAGTCGTATTTTGCAAAATCGAAAACGCTAAAGGTTGGTATACTCTGTATTACCACTGCCTGTTAAAAAAACCCAAATGATAAAACTTCGTGGAATATTTGACTACGCCGTCCCTCGTAAACATAAAACGGTTTTTGCACATTAAACTGGAATTTCACGTTACCTGTGGACTGTCCTATGTCTTTGTGTACTTAAACGACATTTTGGTTGCTAGCGAACTGCCTGAAAAACACGATAGCCACGTCCGCCTCCTATAGGAGCGTTTTCAGGAGCACGCGAATGTTCTGGAGTCACAAAAAGTGAAATTCTATTGTTCACGCATTTGATTTTCTCGGACCTCTCGCCACTGCGCAAGGAACCTTGCCGCTGGAATCACGGCTATAGGCAGCCACTCACTTCTTTCCGCAAGGAGCGTGAGTTTCTCAGGCTCGTGAACTTTCGTGGGTGCTTCATCCCATCATCGGCCGAAATTTTATAACCGCTAATGACCTGGTGCCCCGGGACGACAAGGAATCACCCGACTTTCAGTGGTCAACGTTACACGAAAGATCCTTCCAAGATGGTAAAACGCAGCTTGGCTCTGCAATACTCTGAATACACCAGCTTCCCGTATCACCAACACGCCTCATGGTTGATGTGTAAACGACTGCAGTCGGCGTAGTGCTATACAACATGACGGCACGTACTGGAAACCCATGTTTGTTTTCAAAACGGCTGAAACGTGTCGAAGTTCGCTACAGCACCTAGCCATATATTATTCGGTCAAGTATTTCGGGTGCGTCCTCGAAGGTTGCACCTTTCGCATTTTAATCGACCACAAGCCGCTGGCATTCGTGGTCAAGAGCAGCTCCTCGTATTTGGAAGAAGTGCCACAGTGTTCCTTTCTTTCCGAGTTTTCAACGCTCATCCACCACATCTGGGAGAAGGAAAATCAAGCGACCGACGCATTCTCCCACAACGAGGCCGTTCCTGCATCCACCAGTTCTACGTCGACTGATTTCGAGGCATTATGTAACGCCCAGCGTGACGTTCCAGAGATGACAGAGATGCGGCACTGTCCATCTTCACTTTTTCTCTCGGATACCCCTCTACCGCGTGCAACGACGACGCTTACATGCGACACCTCTCAAATAGCTCCAAGAGCCTTCGTCCTTCCTCCTTTCCAGCGTGCATTGCTCCACAACCTTCACGGTGTCAGCCACTCAGAAATCCGCGCGACACACACTCATCACGGATTCCTGTGTGTGGCCAGGAATTAAAGCGGACGTTCCACTCTGGGCGCAAACTTGCCGAACATGGCAGCTGTCTGAGTGACATGTCGATTGCGCACACCTCTCTAGCGATTTAATCCCGTAGAGAACCGCTTCGACCACGTGAACTTGAACGACCTCTTCCTCCTTCCCAGGGGTGCACTTGACTTGTATCCCTGGGAAGCAAAGAAGCTCCGGCGTGTAGGTCTCTTCTGACAGTAGCTTTAACCGACACAAATTCCAAACATATCCTTCAAGTCGTCGCACATCGTTTGTGGCCACGGCTGCATAAAAAACCGCACATGAAAACGGCCGCGACCGTACCTCAAGAGCAACCTTTTCTCTGCGCTAGCCCGTCTTCTTGGAACACGACTCCAGTACACCACGGCTTACAACCTAGCAACGAATGGAACGGTTGAGCGGTTACAGCTACAGTTGAAAGCGTCTTTGGCAGCCAAGTTTGACACAGCGATTTCGGCCGAAAAGCTGCCTCTCGTTCTTCTAGGGCTGCGCACCACCGTGAAAGAACACCTGAGGCCC
>CM023488.1:95747988-96034259 GCA_013339685.2 Hyalomma asiaticum
CAATTGCGTCAAAAAAGGGGACGCTTGATGTCCCTTTGTAGAAAAGTACGGCACTACTCTGCGTGTCTAATATCTCATATATCTGAGATACCACATGTGCGGCGAGGAATCAGTGGTCAGCATGTGAGGTGTGCAAATTGAGAAACAATTCAAAACATAATTTTTTGGTTTCTTTCTTGAATTACAACCAGAAATCTCTGTGCTTCATTTGCAAAGGAGTACCTTAGTAGGAAACCACTGCACAAACGAAGGCAATGTGTTAGATTGAAACATTTTCAGAACATATTTCATAATTGGCGACGTCTAGAATCCCAGAAATATTTTAGAAATTTTGTTGACAAATTTCGTTGTTTCTCTGCAGATGGACCGTTTAAACATGATATATGAAATAACACAAGGAGCCGGAGCACTTAAAATGTCATTATTTTTTCCGTAGGACCATAGGCTTGTGGAGCAAGCGTCCGATGTCGCAGAAGTTACTTGGCATCGTGCATAACGCTTTTTCAGATTTACTGCCCTAAACTGGTTCTTTGTGCTGCTGTGTGAGGGTGTCAGAGCATTACGGATTTATTTTTCACGTATAGTCGATGTGTTCCCACGTGTGTATTGTGTTATTATAATTTCTTCTCTCTATCCTCCTCCACCCCAACTGCAATGGTCACGGCCACTGTAGAAATTGCTATAAATAAAAATAAATAAATAAATAAATAAATAAGTAAATAAATCGATTGAAAACAGTAGAATTCAGTCGTTGGGCAGCTCTCATTCACTGGGCTTTCTTCAAAACGAGTATTTTCGTTGTGGCGAGTCGTCCAGTAATCGGGCCCGTATAGCATATTGTGGGTGCGTACGGGATGCTATCGCCTAATGAAAACATGGACCCGAAACCTTACGACGTGTTGTGTAAACAAAATGAGGATTTCATATGTGCGTATCGTCATCAATCAGCAAACAGAAACAAAGACGCAAGGAAGAAAGTGACGTTTTTGTGTACGCGTGGATTGATGATGAAGCGTTAACAACTAACCGAACTGTTTACAGCACTCAGGGATAAGCAGTGACCCAGCTTTCAGCTCCTTTTCTCTTATCTATTTACACCACGCGGTGACGCCAAAGTGTCTAGCGCCAACTATTTGCAAAGTTCTGCCTGACGTATAGTATTGCTGGAGAGCAGCTGTGAAGAATTCTTAGTTTGCGTTCCCTTAATTATATAACGGATGCAAGATCTGTGCAATTGGTATGTATTGTCCTCACCAGTGTCTCTAGGCGTACTGGCACGACAATACTGAAGGCACCGCGACATCAAAAAACGACAATTCGTGTATGAGAGGGAACCGTTCATGTATTAAGTGCGCAAAATGCAATAATGACCGTTCGAAATTCTCGAAGGCTATACAGCTTATTTGATGTAAAGCAAACGCCTGTTAAATCCATTGAAGCTATGGATCAGCGAGTACTTTTGTATTCTAAGCATTTCAACAATAAATAAAACAGATTGCTGAAAACGATGTAGAAGAGGGAATGTCGCCTGAGCCCTTTTGACAAATGGACTTGTCTTAGTCAATACGGCAACTGCCTTCTCGAGCGTTCGTTTCTGTACGCCATCGTGCGCTCGTTTCGCCACAGTGGTCTAGTGGCTATGGTACTCGGCTGCTGATCCGAGGGTCGCGGAATCAAATCCCGGCCGCGGCGGCTGCATTTCGATAGAGGCGAAATGTTGAAGCCTGCGTACTGTGCGATGTAAGTGCGGGTTTAAGAACCCCAGGGTGGTCAAAATTTCTGGAGCGCTCCACTACGGTATCTCTCGTAATCACTTATGATTATGGGACGTTAAACCGCAGAAATCAATCAATCAAAGAAGGACGACGAAAGGAACACATACGCGTTGCACCTATCACATGTGTCCGCACCACACGCGCCCCACCCGCAGTGCATTTCACCGAAAGCTTGTTCATAAGAAAGTCACTATACACTGTCCTCATGAAAGTGGATAGGGGATGCACAAATAGACTTTCGGGAAGTAACGTTGTTAGCTTGCACAGGCGAAATACCTTAACCTTTTGTCGTATTTGTTAAGTAGGCCCCCACGGTATTCTTTATGCTTTGTTCATACATATCCCCGCTTAGCCCGAAAGCGTTACAGCAGAGGGGCTACCAATATGAAAAAAAATACATCTTTATTGACACTGCACACCTGTCCACATGGCAGCCGATTCTATTTATCAATAGTTTTAATAAAAAAGAATTGTCATACAGGCCCGTCCTAGCGCGGTATTCTCTAATTTTACACTGGTGGTCAGTGCGTGGAGATATATAGTTTCGCGGTTTTAAAGATATTTACCTATGAATTCCAGTTTTGTTATGATATACTTCATACAGAAGTTTTAGACGCAGTTTCTTACAACAAGACGATAGCGATTCCCAATTGAGCTCTTTTTTCATTGCTGTGCTACCATACCTCCTCCCGTACCTACCCAGGACGAACCTGGCTGCTCTGTTTTGTATTCTTTCTACTTTATTTATGAAATATACCTAAGACGGGGCCCAAAGGGTACAGGCATATTCCAAAATAGGTCGTATACAAGTTAGGTACGCCGTGCTTCTAAGGTAAGAATTTGCACATTTTAAATTGAATGTAATTCAAAGTTACTACCGCTTTGCCATCCACGTAGTACACATGTGACCGCCAAGAGCAGTCGCCCGACAGCATCACGCCCAGATATTTAGTGGTGAATTTCTTCCATAAAATATTATTCATTATATAGCTGCTGGTATCGAATGCATGTTTCTTCTTCGTAAACCGGACATGGACCCATTTACCCGCATTCAAATTCATTTTCCACTTAGAGCACCATTCTGAAATAGGTTCTAGGTCTGCCTGCAGTTTGATAACATCAATTTCATCATCAATTTTTCTATGCACAATGCAGTTATCTGCGAAGAGCCACATGTTAGAGTCAATACCGAAGTTAATGTCATTATTACATGGGAGAATATGAAGAGGCCTCGACATATCCTTGCGGGACACCTGATGTGACCTCAAGATAATCTGAATTAGTACCATTCAGGACAACACGTTGACGGTGATTTGATAAATAGTTTTCTATCCAGCTAAAAATACTGGAATCTTTATTAGCATTCGAAGTTGATGAAGTAGTAAAGAATGGCAAACAGTATCAAATGCTTTGCGGAAGTCTAGAAATAGGCAGTCTATTTGCCCACCCAAATGAACCACAGAAGCTAGGTCATCATAAAATTCATTCAGTTGTCTCGTACATGAAAACCGCTTGCGAAGTCCCTGTTGTCTGTTCGTAAGCAATGCGTAGTCTATTTGATGTTTGATGATAGCCTTGTATAATATGTGTTCCATTATCTTGCATGAAATGAAAGTGAAATAGGTCTCTAATTAGTAAGTTCTTTTTGGAGACTGCTTTGTGAATTGGGACTACATTTGCTATTTTCCAGTCCTGTGGCATCTGACCAGGAGTTAACGACTTTTGAAAAATTAAGTAAGGGTAATGGCAGACGGTGTGAGCGCACTGTTTTAGAATTCTTGAAGAGGTACCATCAGGACCAATAGCCTTACTTTCGTAAATGTTCTTTAGCAGAGATTCAATGCCGCTCAAGCTAAGTTCGATTGGTTGCCTAAGAGGAATATTTCTATTTGATGATTGTGCGCTGCAGGCAGATTGAGCAAGAAAGACTGATTGGAAATATCTGTTTAAGCATGTCGCTTTTTGTGCATCGTCAGAGAGTGCGCTCATTTTAAATAAGTTCATTTATTCGAACAGGGTCAGACCCACATCTCTTCGAATACTGCCAGAACGGTTTAGGATTTGTCTTCATTTTGTCATTGAATGGTTTAAAATACTGTTCTTTTGCCTTGTCCAACAGACGTTTGTATTCCCATGTCAATTCTTGTAGCAGTTTAAAATACGCGTGTTTTTGTTCTCTTATATCTTTGAAACACATGCTTCCTTCTTTAACTAGCCTCAATACATGAAAGGTGATCTATGGTAGTTTAGGCATTTACACCACCATGCCTAGCCGATTCAATATTTGGTATGAACTTCTCTAAGATTTTTTTAGATGCGGAGCATCTCTTGCTCACGGGTATGTCACGCGTCCGGCCTCCTCACTCACACTACGCATGCGCGACTCTCCTCTCCCTTCCCTCTCTCCAACCGCTGCTGCAATAAATAAAGCGGGTAGAGAGCGCGCGCGCTTCGCTTCAGTAGTATCTCCTCCGGTGAAAGAAGTTGTTGTTTTGTGGGGTTTTACGTCCCAAAACCAGTTATGATTATGAGAGACGCCGTAGCGGAGGGCTCAGGAAATTTCGACCACCTGCGGTTCTTTAACGTGCACTGACATCGCACAGCACACGGGCCTCAACATTTCGCCTCCATCGAAATGCAGCCGCCGCGGATGGGATTCGATTCCGCGACCCTCGGATCAGCAGCCGAGTACCTTAGCCACTAGACCACCGTGGCGGGGCGATGAAAGAAGTTGGTGGTGTTGTGTGATGGAAGCAACAGTTCCGTCAGCGAGTGGGTTGACGCAAGTACGCATCAGCATCAACCCACAGTCTGAAAAAGGTCACGCAATGCGTGGTAATGAACCAAGTTAACAACGTAATAACACGCAAGCTTCACCGCAAAGGTAACAACGAAAACACTCAAACCTGCAACCACCGTCGTTAAGAGCACCGTTGAAACTCCTAGCGATGCTGCGCATCACGCCGTGGTTCCCTTCGGGGAGATGGTGTAATTTTTGTTAGGGTTTTTTCCTAAATGTGCTCCACAAATATTCTATTTCGTGTTACTCCGCGAAGCATTCAAAAATAGGAGAAAATCAAGATGTTCATCAGAAATTGATGAATAATCGCCCTTTCAAAAAGAAAACCCTTCTACTAATACGCCTCTTTGTGCGCTGTACTTTCGTTTTAATCCCTGCAAGCACAACCCGATGATCACTAATACCTTGAATGATATCTACAAAAGGTTGCTACCCTTTGAATTGTCTATGCCTGTAGGCTAGAAGGTATTGAACTTGTATTTTCTGTCCCTTGGCTAGCGGAAGTTTGCCTGAAGAGTTTGAGTTCGTAGGAATTATGACCTGCTATACGAAAATGCTGTGCCACTGCCTTCGGCAGGTTATTCGCGGTGTCCGCGCGGTGCCTGATTAATCTAGCATTATTTGTTTGACGAGTTTCGCCGATGTATTGCTTGTGACGACGTGAAGCTACCCACATGTAAATAACGTTTGAACTAACTCAATTCAAACTTGATTTTATCTGATGGACATGGAGACTTCTCGTGCTTTTAAATTTAAGATAATTTTGAATATGCTTGCAAGAATTACATCTGGGCGGCAGCGAGTTATTAGGCGGGCAATGCGCTGAGGCTTTACTTTGGCATGTACTAAGAAGTCCTCAATATTTATATTACGGAGGTATTTCGGGAAATTCTCTTCAAAGGCAACCATTGCTTGTTAGTATTGAATTGTATTTGCGAAGAATATTCGTAATTTTTCCAAGCGCATTGAACTATTTTGTTATGAACGCTAGCGGCTGAATGATCGGTGCTTTAGGCCTCTCTCTCTTTTTTTAGCGCTGATGTCCTATCTAGTTTGCACGCGTCATTTTGTGCCTTGTTGATATGAATTGCTTAAGTGGTGAATTGCTTAAGTGGTGAACCTAATCCGCGTCTTTGGTACAAATTCTTCTGATACGCCTGGCCCGACCTATAAATATCCCTGTTTGCAGTGTCGCGGGTGATCACTGTCATGGTCAAGTTATTATTGGCTATCCGATGGCATTCTATAAACTGTCGTGTTTAGTTTTCCTTTTTCGATCGATTCTATCGTGTCGAGGAAATCAATTTTACTAGAAGAGTGGCGCATGAAGAATTTTGGTTCGGACGAAAGTTCTTAAGATGCTCAAAACGTTTGCCTAGTCAACAGTGTCTGGGTTGTCTTTACGGCCCTAGCAAGTGTTTTCTTTCAATTTTCGAATTTCCTGTCTTGGAAGATCAGATGCACAAACTGCTAAAACTGCACGTTCCTAAACTGACAGTACTCGTTCACCATAAAGAAGTGCTTTATTGCGCTACTACGAAGTCTATTAGACTTTTTAACCGCTTATATTTGACGTGTAGACGTCACAGCGCGAGTACTATTATGCACTTAAAGACGTTGCATTCGTTCCAGGGTTCTTATCATCGGACAGTGAAGAAAACTGGGCGCTTGGTATCTAGCCATGAAGGTGAGATGCCTGAAGTCTTTCTGCGGTACAACGTTATGGGAGAAAAGATCCGTTCCCACTTTCTCTGCCAGCGCGGAGGTGTCCTCGGGAGCGGCGAGGATTCAGTTCAGACGAGAACAAGGCCACGGGGACTGACAGGCACGTGATGGGGTAAGCCGGAGGCTTCTCCTGCATGGAAGATAGATATAACAAAACCAAAAACAAGCAAAAGAGTCCCTCGGATAATCTTCATTTGACTTTTATTCGTAGAAAATTAAGGACGCGAGTTGTGAAGATCACGCCTTCTCCTGCACTAGAACTTGAAAATCCAGGAACTCTAGTGAATACGTGTTCACGCAGGTTCAAACATATTTCCGTATTGAAGCGTGCCTCTGTTATATGCGAAAATGCGTTGATGGACAACCTGTCAGGAAGTCCTCAAAGTGTTTTTTATTATTATTGTACTGCTTTGTGATACTGCGAAGGCAGTGAAAGTGTGCCTTGGCAAAATTTTTACTGCGAAGCATACACGGTCTCGCCACACTGCGTCCTCTTTTGCATTCTTTAAATAGAAGGGAAAAATTGATGAATTTCGTCACCCGCGAAATTCGCTATTGCACCATGACTCGAGTGTAGATAAACACATCATGCAATTGCAAAAGCAAGGCTATCTTACCGAAATTTCCCTTTCTAAAGACAGACTCCAGTGGCATGAACAGCTCGTGACCGTTTCGTAAAAACGAAAGAAGAATTCCATATGTTTCGTGGACATTCACCGGTGTCATTGAATTATGAATTCGCGCAGTCCTGTTTCCTATTACCTTGGTGCGTAGCAGGTTTACTGTGACAATATCTGCGGACTATGCCCCAAGCACATAAAATCCTATGAGCATGTTATAGAGGCAGTTTTCAATAATAGCAACTGTCGATCCTATATTGCGGAGTCATGTAGCGAAAAAGAAGTAGCAAAGGCCGCACCATCTCTTAGTGACCCTGGAGCACGTTCTGATCGTAATGGGTGTCAAAAATGGTTACTCACATAGGTTAAGCTGACTAATGATCGGCAAGCCAAACGACGCCTTAGGACTCTACAGGCCCGTGGAGCGCAGTTCCGGCAGCTGTTCCGCGTCACTGGGCGCGTAACTGGCAAGTATAAAGTCATGTTGGAAGAAGGAGCAATGCCAGTGGCACAGTCCGCGCGACGTCTACCCCTGGCGCTGAGAGAGCACCTGCGAGAAGAGTTGCGGCCTACGGAGCAGGCGGAAATCATACATATGTTAAGGAACCAACAGACTGGTGGAGCCCCCTTGTTCTCGTCCCCCCAAAAAATAATAGATGGGTACGTGTTTACATGGAACCCAGGCAGCTTAAAACGGTCTTAAAACGCGAAGATTGCTAGATTCGTAGGTGTGCAGATGTAGTAGTCGGTGCCAAGTATTTTTGTGCCTCAGTTCAGGCTATCACCAAACCCCACTAGATCAGGCCACATCCAGGATCTGCACATTCCGAACACCATTTTACCGCTGCTGATTTTTAGGCATTCGTTCAGAATTGCGTCCGCACCCGAAGAATTCCAAGAAACGCTGAGAGAGCTCTTTGACAGTATCGCGGCTACAGCTGTATACATCGGTGACATTGTTATCTCAGGAGCAACCGCAGAAGAACAGGATGCACGTCTTTGAAATATTTTGCAACGGGCTTGTGAGGCCTGCCTGACGTTTAACACGGCCATTAGCGAGTCTCGGCATACCGAAACTGACTTCTCGCTGACGTTCTTAACGTGCGACGGCACCCGGCCGAAAGCAGCGCTTAGCGCGTCCCTCAGCGAAATTTCTTTACCAAGGACCGGCAGCAGTTCACAGAATGAGCGGCGTCGCAAAATATTTCGGAAAATACCTCAAGGACCTGGCCGATAACAAAAACTTCTGAGCAGTCTAATAACGAGAGCACGATGTTTGAATGGATTGGGAACAACGCTAACCAGTGGAAATCGATATGCCACATGTCCACATGCTCAGCCAGGCGCCATTCCCCGCTATTTTAGATCCCACGAGAGCAACTAAAGTAACAGCTTATGTATTGAAAAGTTGACCGGGGACAGCTCTTGTGCACCAGTATGACGATAGCTGGCGACCGACCGCCTACGCATCACATGTTATGGATGCATTCCAAACAAGAGTATTCACAAATGTAAAAAGAAACCATGGGCATCACCTTTACATGCGAAAAAGTCTGCAACTTTGTGTATAGTCGTAAGGTGTTATCGAGACCGATCACCGGTCTTTCATAGCCATAGCCAGCGTGCTCACCATACCGCTGGCGCAATGGTAGAGCGTCCGCTTCCGATGCGGTAGGTACCGAGTTCAAATCCCAGTGCCGGCCGTACACCCACCGGTTTAAAAATGGGTATAGGAGTGCACACCTGGCGCTCGGTTTCCGTGTACTTATCTCGAAAGGTGGCCCCATAAGGACGAGGCAGGTCCCCTGGGCACACCTTGTCCACCACGGCCATGGTGAAATAGTTGAGCGTCCGCCTTGCTGTGGTAGGCAGGGAGGCATCCGTCACTGCCACCGGTTACCTACCGGGAAAATTGTGACTAGCGTGCTTCTGCCTGGCGCTCGGGAGTTGGAAGTTTCTGTACGGTAGAGAGGTCTCCATGCCACCCATTTCCCACCCTTGTGGGAAATGGGCGCCATGGGAGCGCCCGACCTTGAACTGCGGTCACTCCTACTTTTTCTGGCACATTCAAGCTGTGTAGGGCCGCTTTTCGCCTGAAAGACCTCCAACAGTTTCGTTGGAAAATTAAAACATATTAAGTTTAATATAGCCATCGCATCGATAGGTGTCGGGCAGATGGCACCACGACTTGGACATTTCTTCCATCGTTCGTGGACATGTGACATTCTGATACACAACATGCCACCTGCGTGATTTGTGTCGAGTGCAACACTGGCGTCATCCAAAACGAAGACCGGCGCACTTCTCCTCCGCTCGAGCCGTGACGGACGCGTTATGCCGGAGCTAGTCCCTCAGCTACGATTAAAGTGCCTCTAGAGGCTCGCGACAAGCTGGTGGAGGGAACCACCGCGAACGTTGCACACTCGTGCAGTGCACCGGGTCAGCCGCAGCGTCAGGAGACGGCCTCCTAAATTCGACCATACGGTGCCTACCACTACAAGAGCCAGCGCTTCCGTTAAAATCACCCAAGCCGGTACGGAAAGCACGGCGTCGAACCGCTACGTGCTTGAAAGCTCACGGGTCACGGCGACGTTCCGGGCACAATTTTCAAGGACGTCGAAGACTGGTTGGTCCACTTCGAGCATGTGACCGCCTTGAATCAATGGAAAGATTAGGCAAAACTGAGGCACATCTACTTTTACCTGCAGGGCGGAGCGCGCTTTCAGAACCGTCAGGAGCCGCTAACGCCGTGGCTCGAATTTCGCTGCCGGATCCTAGATACATTAGTGCTGATCGCAACGAAGGAGCGATCCGAGCGATCCAAGCCCGCTTGCAAGTTGCCAAATGAAGCGGTGATGAGCTGATCAGCTCGTCACCATCTCGGATCACCTCTTTAGACGAGGTGATCCCAGACTGACGGAGGAGAATTTATAATGCTATTTGATGCGTTGAGTCAAGGAGCAGCTCTTGGCCAGGCTCGTGCAGAGCCCTGCCAAGACGGTCGCGGTGTTCTAAACTGAGGCCGTGAATATAAAAAAGATGCTTCTGCAGCGTTGCAACCTATATGAGCGGCAAGTGAACAGTATTTGCACGGCTGACATTTTCAAGGCCATCGGAAGCAACAGTGACTACCTGCGGGAACTCATCCGTTCGATAGTGTGTGAAGAGTTGCAAAAGACCTCCACAACACCTCAGCCCACAGTAAACTTTGTTGCAAACGTCATCATAGACGAGCTGCACCAGGCTATCCATGAACAACGTGATACTTTGTCTCAGTACTGTCGTGCGACCTGCGAGGACCTAACACGGTACCTCCAAAGTGTGAAATGTACTTAGCATCGCGAGTGAAACACCAACTGTCTCGTGTCACTGCCGCTTAGCACGTACAGCCTCCCACTTTCCCAGCATGCACAGCCAATCGCTTGTGTACTTGATATATATATATATATATATATATATATATATATATATATATATATATATATATATATATATATATATATATATATATATGTGTGTGTGTGTGTGTGTGTGTGTGTGTGTGTGTGTGTGTTTCAGGAAGAGGGTAACAAACGTTCGAAACACAAATTTTTACTAACGTTTCGGCAGGTGGGCCTGCCTTCGTCAGAGTAACAGAGACTGCTTGCCATGCAGGGCATATATAGCGTCCGCATATACTGGCATATCACAAAGCCGTGTCATCACTAATATCGCCTTGGATGAATTCTGATTAGATATAGACGCATGCACGTGGTCGTAGACTGACACACAATTTCAACGCGCGACGTTATACAATCGTGAATTGACACCTTCAATATTTCGTCGATAGCCCATACATAAATACATGACAGCGAAAAGCGCGGACAGCCACTGGTGTTGTGAGTAAACAAACAGAACGGAAATCACGCAAAAGCACAGGTCATTTTTCAACAACGTGAAAAAAAGGGAAGAAGAAAGATAAAACAAGTAGGCAGGCTAAAAATACGTCGGTTCTCGAGAACGTGAGAGTGATGTACACGTGACCGTACTACGGGCCAGTGCCTCAAGGCAACATACAAGTCAGAGAGCCCGGACTCTCGTTCATGCCGTTAGACAGCGTGTTGGATTTATGGATTAAAAATGATTCTCTGAGTTCGCGTTCATGATGTGAGTTGAACCCTGATTCTAGTATTGTGGCTTGAAATTTACTAAAGGAGTGACCTGCGTCAGTGACATGCCTTGAAACAGGCAAATTAGGAAGGGCATGCGCATGTGCCTTGTGGTTGTTAAAACGCTGCCTGAAACCAGCCTCGGTTTGGCCTATGTACTGAAGACGGCAGATGGAGCATTCTAGCAAATAAACGACGTTTGCTGTGCCGCAAGTGAAATTGCCCCTGATCTTTAAACTGAAATTCGCAGTGTTACTCGTGGCCACGTTTGTCATCGTCATGTGTGCGCACACTTTACAGCGTGGTTTCATGCAAGGATGGGACCCAACCGTCTGGTCATTGTCCTTACGACTCATTTTCGAAGAAGTTAAGTCTCGCAGGTTTTTTCCTCGCCTGTAGACAACCCGCGGTGCCTTCGGAAACGCTCGCGCAAGGCGCTCGCTCTGCATGAGTATGTTGTAATGTCTTCGGAGAATAGCCGCAAAATTAGGGACGGATGCGTTATGGGTTACAACCAGGTTGACCTGTGAATGATTATGAGAACTCTCCTTAGGACAGAAGAGTGTTCCGCGATGTGTTGCATCGGCGCGATTCACTGCGTCGTCATTAATTTCGGCGGATATTTCTGCACAATGAGAGCATTGCGCAGGCGGTCACAGTTAGCGTTAAAATCGGATTCTTCGGAGCATATCCGCTTAAACCGTAAGGCCTGGCTGTAAGGAATGCTGGATTTGCAATGTCTTGTATGGCTGCTTTGAAAGTGTAGGTACCTCTGGCGGTCAGTCGGCTTGCGGTACAGCTTAGTGGTCAGGTTCGTGCCACGAATGCATACGGTGACATCCAGAAAGTGGATGCTGTCAGGTGAATATGCGTGTGAAAATGATATAGATGGCTGAGCACGATTAAAATCCGCAATGAAAGATAAAAGTTCTGCTTCCCCATGGGGCCATATTATGAATATGTCGTTGATGAATCTCTTATAGTAAAATGGTTTTAGTGCGCAGCCGGACAAAAAATCGTTCTCAAGATTCCCAATAAATATATTTGCGTAATTTCGTCCTATCTTTGTCCCCACGGACGTGCCGCTTACCTGGACGTAGTGTGTTCCGTTGAATTCAAAGTTGTTTTGTTGAAGTATAATATTCAGCAGTATAGCTATAGTGGAGCTATCAATGGGCTTATCGAAACTACCTTTATCGTAAGCCTCAACCACAGCCCTTACCCCGTCCAAGTGATGTATGTTCGTATAAAGTGATGCCTCAAAAGTATCCCTCAAAAATGACTGGAAGGTTGGGGGCACTTGGATAATAAGGCTGTCTACGTAACGCGACAAGTTTTCTGTTACAGTGCCTATACCTGAAACGATTGGGCGGCCAGGGTTGTTTTCGTTATGGATCTTTGGTAGTAAGTAGAATCTCCCTGCGGCCGGACTAAGGGGTACCAGAGAAATTGCCCTGTCGGTTAGTTTCATTTCCTTAACCAGTTTCCTTATTGTGGTATCTAATACTGTTTTGTAATCACCAGTCGGGTCGGCATCGAGTCGCTTGTAAAATGAGGTGTCGCCAAGTTGCCTGTTAGCTTCAGTGATGTAGTCTGCCGTACCCATGACAACAATGGCACCGCCTTTGTCAGCAGGTTTGAAGTTTGAAGTTTGAAGTTTATTTCATTAATTCCAACATACAATCGTATCCCGTGGTACAGTGGGGAAGAGGTGGCGAAAGGCAACTGAATGCCTGACAATGCGCCAGTCCCCGCCCAGACCACGACATTGCACAACACTCAGCATGTGAAGCACAAATGCAGTAAACAAAATAACAAAAACATTGAAGAACACTCAGCCTGGTGTTCTAATACATAAGTACACTGAAAGAAAAAAAAAACAGAAGAACTTATCGAAAAGAAATTTTCATGGCTGAATTTTAGGGCATAGTACATTTCTGAAAAAGGTTTAGAGGATAGGCAAGTTGTACACAGGCGAGAAAAGAAAGTGTCACGTTTGAAGCGTGAGTAGATAAGCGTGTATCTTTTTTTTTTTGAAAATTGCTTCTGACCGGGTTTCATTCATTATGCTCATGGCCATCGTGTTAGAGTTCAAAAACCAAGGAATCAGGTGTGTTAATTTCTGCTTGCCGTAATTGGTCCGATATAACGCGCTTAGCAAGGTCTTCTAGTCATTTCGTTTCTAGAGTTGACAAATTATTTCTAAAGGGATGACGATCATTGCAAGCACGGATAACATCCCTTTGCACCGCTTTTATAAACATATGAAGGTGCTTATCACGTTGCGATGCAGGTGTCCGATGCAGGTGAGGGTAATACTATGGAAGCGTTAGGCCGGGCCGGCTGATCGAAGAAGTATTTATGAAGCCTCATAGTTCGTGCAAATGTGTGTAAATCCTTGTTAATTGAAATTCATTGCAGCTGCCACTTGCGGGACAGAAGCTTAAACCATGTGTTAAAAGACTGATCTCTTCTCGTGATAGGGTGACACTTGAAATGATAATAATATTGTCAGGTGACTGTGAACCTAATGTTTCCTGGCCCATAGATGGTTTTGTGGAGTTTAGAGGCGTTACGCCGTCCCTGAGCAACTAAACGCAAGAAGTTGCTCACATAACGGCATAGCGGCACATAAACGCAAGAAGTTGCTCACATAACGGCATAGCGGCACATAAACGCAACAAGGCTGAAAGTCACCTGACAATATTATTAACATTTCAAGTGTCACCCTATCACGAGAAGAGAGCAGTCTTTTATCACACTCTTACACACTCTTACACTCTTACACACTCACACTTTAGCACACTCTTACTGCCAGGAGGCGTCACGAAGAACGTGCTCTTATGTCGAGGTGGCTGCTGCCCAGTAAACCCTTACATGCTAAGGCACCAAGTCGGCCGCAACGAGGCCCAGCGTATGAAATAACGAAAGGCAAGGGCTCGCTTTATTTGTTAGAAATGTAAGGAGGTTTATTGGATGAGTTGGGCAAGCAGGCAGTAGCTCGAAAAAGCGCCCAGGGAAATCAAGATGGTGCAGCTCGAACGCCAGTCTCGTGCTTTCTACTCTTGATGATGATAGCTGCACTCGGGATGTCGGCGTTCTCTTTCTTTCATTACAATTACCCCCGTCGAGAAAGGTGAAGCCATCCTGGCGATCTAACACGTCGGAACAAGCGGGTCAAAGTACGGCTTGAGGCGGTCTACGTGAACAGTATCACGACCACGTTGACGGCGATCGCTAGGCGGCGTGAGAGGTTCAATGACGTAATTCACGGGAGGTGTACGCTCGACAACGCGGTAGGGGCCATGATAATTCGAGAGTAGTTTGGGCGATAAACACAGGGTGGTACATGAAGCCACACAAGTGCTCCAGGAGCGAACGTTGCGGCGGGAGGGTGGTGGTCATCACGGGCATTCTTCTGGCGTTGTTGGTCGGCCGTGGTAAACCCCTTGGCCAGTTGACGACATTTTTCTGCGTAACGGGCGGCTTCTGACACGGGCATGCACTCGGAGGCGTCTGGTTCGTAAGGCAGCAGCGTGTCGATAGTGTGCGACGGCTGTCGACCGTACAGGAGGAAGAATGGGGAAAACCCGGTTGTGACCTGTGTGGCGGTGTTATACGCGTATGTTGCGAATGGAAGGATCAGGTCCCAGTTTGTTTGATCGGATGCTACATGCGTCGCAAGCATGTCGCCCAGAGTACGATTAAACCGCTCAGTCAGACCGTTCGTCTGAGGGTGGTAGGCAGTACTCGTTCGGTGGACAACACGGCACTGATGGAGAAGTGCTTGAATTACCTCAGAAAGAAAGACGCGGCCACGGTCACTGAGGAGTTCTCGAGGAGGGCCGTGCCGAAGCACGAAACGATTGAGAATGAAAGTCTTGTGCTGTAGCCGTGGGAAGAGCAGCGGTTTCGGCGTAGCGCGTAAGGTGGCCGACCGCAACGATAGCCCATCTGTTGCCCGCTGTGGTCAATGGCAACTGGCCATAAAGGTCAATACTGACGCGGTCGAATGGGCGGTCCGGGCACGGAAGCGGTCGTAGTGAACCTGTTGCGGGATGCGGTGGTTGTTTTCCTCGCTGACACTCGGGGCAGCCGCGAACGAACTGGCGGACAAAACGAAACATACCGCGCCCGTAGTACCTTGTCCGTAGGCGTTCATAAGTCTTGAAGACACCAGCGTGGGCGCATTGCGGGTCGGAGTGAAAGGACGCGCAAATTGTAGAGCGGAGCGTTCGAGGAATAACTAGTAGCCACTTCCTGCCATCTGGGGAGTAGTTGCGCCGGTACAATAGGCCATCCCGAATGCTGAAGTGCGAAGCTTGGCGTCGCAGCGTTCGAGTGAGCGGACGAGTGGGTGCCTCGGATAAAGCGTCCAGAAGGGATGTTATCCACGGGTCGTTACGTTGAGCAGAGGAGACGGTGACGACGTCAAGAGTTGACAATGTGTGGTCTATGGTGGATATTGGCGTTGTTTCCGTGGGCAGTGGTGACCGCGACAGTGCATCAGCATCCGCATGCTTTCGGCCGGAACGGTATACAACGCGAATGTCAAACTCTTGAAGTCGAAGAGCCCAGCGGGCCAGGCGACCTGAGGGATCCTTCAGCGAAGACAACCAACATAATGCATGGTGGTCTGTAACCACATCGAACGTGCGGCCGTATAAGTATGGGCGGAACTTGAGAAGCGCCCAAACCATTGCCAAACATTCCTTCTCGGTGACGCTATAGTTTGACTCCGCCTTTGTGAGCGTTCTGCTGGCGTATGCGACGACATACTCTGGGTACCCAGGCTTTCTTTGCGCGAGGACCACACCGAGGCCGACACCGCTGGCGTCGGTGTGAACTTCAGTTGGGGCCGTAGGATCGTAATGGCGCAATATTGGAGGTGATGTCAGGAGACGGCGAAGGGTAGAGAACGCTTGGTCGCACTCGGAAGACCATGAGGAGAGATCGGTGGTGCTACTTAATAGCTTGGTCAAAGGCGCAATAATCGAGGCGAAGTGGCGCACAAACCGACGAAAGTAGGAGCATAACCCTACGAAGCTCCGTAACTGCTTTACAGTCGTGGGTTTGGGGAAGTCTGCGACAGCACGTAGTTTAGCCGGGTCTGGAAGTATGCCGTCCTTGGATACCACATGACCAAGAATTGTAAGTTGTCGTGCAGCGAAGCGGCACTTCTTGAGGTTCAGTTGGAGCTGAGCATTCTTAAGGCACGTCAGGACTTGTTTCAGACGATCCAGATGTGTCGCGAAATCTGCCGCAAAGACCACAATATCGACTAGGTAGCAGAGACATATCTGCCACTTCAAACCCCGCAGAATAGAGTCCATCATGCGCTCGAAGGTGGCAGGCGCATTGCAGAGGCCGAACGGCATGACATTAAACTCATATAAACCGTCAGGCGTCACGAACGCTGTCTTTGGACGGTCGGCATCTGCTAAGGGCACTTGCCAATACCCCGAACGCAAATCTAGCGATGAAAAAAACTCGGCACCTTGTAAGCAATCAAGGGCGTCATCGATTCCGGGCAAAGGGTACATGTCCTTCCGAGTGACGTTGTTTAGGCGCCGGTAATCCACGCAGAAGCGAATCGATCCGTCCTTTTTCTTAACTAGAACCACAGGGGATGCCCACGGACTCTGCGAAGGGCGAATAACGTCGCGTTTGAGCATATCATCAACCTTCTCGGTAATAACTTGCCGTTCTGCGCTGGAGACACGGTATGGTCGTTGTCGCACTGGCGAATGGGAGCCGGTGTCGATGTAGTGAACAATGGCAGAAGTTCGGCCAAGGGCAGGTTGGGCAACATCGAAAGAGTCGCGGAACTGGTATAGGACATGGAGAAGTTCAGAGCGTTCAAATGGCGACAGTCCATCTGCGATCGACGAATCGAATAGGTCGGCAGGGGGTGTATCAGCAGGGTTCAGAGCACTGACGGCGTCGACGTCGCTTCGCGATGAATCTTCCTGCACAGCATAAATTTGGCCGATGTCAATGGGTTGCACTAATCCGAGCGATTCACCTTTAAGGAGTTCGATGGTATACGAAAGAGGATTGATGAGGCAGAGGGTGCTAGTTCCATTCGAAACAGAGAGGGTCGAATATGGTAGGAGGAGTGGTTTCCGACTTAAGAGGAGGCTTGATGGCTCAAATAATGCAGCTTCATTGTGGAAGTTGGTGCAGTACACGGGGAGCAAAGCAGCTGTTGTCGGCGGAATTTCTGTGTCTTCTGTGACGACTACATTGTGCGCGGCTGGATAATTGCTGTTGTTGGACTCGTCATGCAACGGGAAAAGTTTAAGTTCAGATCTGGCACAATCGATGACGGCCTGATTACGCGATGGAAAGTCCCAACCAAGTATGATGTCGTGCGAACAGGATGAAAGGACAATAAACTGAACAATGTAGTGATCCTCGGCGATGACGAGTCGAACAGTGCAGGCGGCTATAGGCTGAACACGGTCTCCATTCGCTGTACGTAAGAACATCATATCAAGAGGCGTGGTCACTTTCCGAAGCTTGCGGCATAGTTTGGCGTCTATAACAGAAACGGCAGCACCGGTATCAACAAGGGCATATGCACGGATGCCTTCAACTAAGACTTCGACAACATTCGACGGCAAAGTTCGAGGACTTGAGAATTTCGAGAGCGCAGTTCTTGCCTCATGAACTGCAGCGGCTAGTTTCCCTCATTTTCAGGGTATGGTCGACGACGCATGGGCGACAATGAGCGGCGACGGGGCGACGGCGAGCGACGAGGCCCAGATTGCAGATAGTCATGGGACGACGTGGTCGACTGAGGGTCCGGACTCTCATAACGAGGGCGGGGACGATCGACATAGTTGTACCGCGAACGGGCGTCTGTGTACCCTGGCGCGAGACGATGGCAATACCGGGCGACATGGCCAACGCCGCGGCATGTAAAACAGATCGGCCGGTTGTTGTGCGTTCGCCAGGGATTTGCAGCGATAGGAGCCGTCCATGCGACGGGCGGCTGGGTCGGGGCTGTGACGTGCGACACCTGCGACACACCATGGAACGGCAAGGGCTGTTGCTGTTGTAGCTGCTGTCGCTGTACTGCCTCAGCGTAGGTAAGAGGCGCGGCAACAGGGTGCTGCTGAATGGGCGCCGGCATAGCCTCGGCAATTTGCTCTTGAACGACGTGTCGGAGTACGGGAGCCAACGGGATTGGCTGCTGCAGTGGCGGCTGCTGTGGGAGCTCTTGACGCTGGGCAAACGGCAAAAGAGAAAGCTGACGAGCTACCTCCTCCCGCACGAAGTCTTTCATTTGTGCAAGAAGATATGCGTGATCAGGCACGACGTCCAGTGCAGCGAGAGGTTGGTTAGACGAAGGCGAACGTCGGGTGAGAGCTCGTTGCCTCCGCAATTCGTCATAGCTCTGGCACAGGGTTACCACTTCTGACACAGTGCCAGGAGACTTCGCAAGGAGCATTTGAAAGACGTCGTCGTCGACTCCTTTCATAATGTGCTGTATTCTCATAGTTTCGCTCATTGAAGCATCGACACGCCTGCAGAGATCGATTGTCTTCGATATAGGCAGTAAAAGTTTCATTCGGTTCCTGTGCCCGTGTGCGCAGGCGTTGTTCGGCGCGTAACTTCCGTACGGCAGGGCGACCGAAAACTGCGGTTATTGCCTCCTTGAAAGCGGACCAGCTCTGAAATTCCAATTCGTGGTTCGTATACCACAGCTTCGCTACGCCGCCCAGGTAAAAGTTCACAGTACCCAACTTAGTAGCGTCATCCCACCTGTTAGGTTAACTAACTTTTTCGTAGGACGACAGCCAGTCCTCGACGTCCTGGTCCTCCGTGCCGGAAAATATCGGGGGATCTCGCTGGCGAACCGGGCCGGGGCAAACGGGGGTCGCTAGAGGTGGCGTCTGTTGGGCTGCGTCAGCTTGCATGGTCGCCTGCAGCGTGCGGGACCGGAGTTCCAGGTTGCCGGTGAGGTGGTTACCCAGCACGATCCGCCAAATGTAAAGAGGTTTATTGGATGAGTTGGGCAAGCAGGCAGTAGCTCGAAAAGCGCCCAGGGAAATCAAGATGGTGCAGCTCGAACGCCAGTCTCGTGCTTTCTACTCTTGATGATGATAGCTGCACTCGGGATGTCGGCGTTCTCTTTCTTTCATTACAGAAATAAGTTGTTGAAACAGCAAACACTGAAGCCCAGGAAAGCATAGGGGAAGTTATTGCAATTCGTAAATATGATATTGTAATTTTGAGGTTAGTAGAAAGGAATTAACGTCTTCCACTTCAGACCGGGCAACACCGTGTCCGTCAAGCGCTCAGAAGGGGGGTGAATTACAACGTATGAACGGCATGACATTAAATTCATATGAGCTGTCAGGTGTTAAAAAAGGTGTCTTCGATTGATCGGCGTCTGCTATGGGTGCTTGCAAATATCTAGAGCGCAAATTTAAACATGATAAGAATTCAGCTCAATGTACACAGTCAACGGCGTCGTCTATGCACCGGAGAGGATAAACCTCCTGGCGAGGGATCATGTTTAGGAGACGATTGTCCACGTAGAAGTGCACAGAACCATCCTTCTTTGTAACAAGGAAGACAGGGTATGCTTGTGGGCTATCTGGAGGGCGTATCACGTTGTGACGAAGCACGTCGTCGACCTGTCCGCTGATCACCCGATGTTCCGTGGGAGGCACAGGGTATGGGCGTTGTCATAATGGCGGTTGGGAGCCAGTGTCCATGCGGTGTGTTACAGTTGATGTCCGACCTATGCAAGACTGCCAAACCTTGAAAGAGGAACTGAATTCTTCCAAGAGGCATAAAAGCTGAGAGCGATGAGCCGGGGTAAGTTTGTCTAGGACAGAAGAACCAAACACATTGCTGTGTAGTGAGTCACACGCAGAAATAGGGCTGAGCGCTCTGGAAATACCACATGGTCGGGTACGTCCACAAGCTGAACGCCTTCAATAAACTCCTAATGACGAGGAATTCCCCTCAGACCAATATCAGAGGGTTTTGGAACGGGTTTCCAACGAAAATGGTTCTGAATCCCCGAGTGCCCAGAGTCACAGATTGGAGCAGGAGACCTGTCTGAGTGAAAAAAAAAATTACAGCATATCCACGGAGTGAATGATGATGAGTGGGCGAAGCTCGGGAGGTTCATCGTAGATCGTGCGGAGTTCCGGATTAATTTAACGCGCACGCTACGAATCCTCATGGTTCAACTATGGACAAGTGAAATCTCCCACCGGCACTTCATTGCAAGTCAAGATCCAGTGCCTATATATATACATATATATGGGTTGCCGGTGAACGCTTCTCCAACGCGAGCAGTCGGTATTTCTCATTCAAGAAACTCGCTAGGAGACGCTGCCTGCGCCAACGTTGTCTCTCGCGGGTGAGGGCGCGTTCTCCTCCTTTGCGAGCTGGTAGTGTTCCTCTAAGAAAGAGCGTTTCCATAGCCAACGCGCGCCTTTCGCTCTCTATCTGTCTCTCTCTCACAAGACAGCAGTGGCACGCGCCGAGAGAGAGAGAGGCACGCGCCGGGAAGCACGCGCCGAGGGCAAGCGCGTGCCTCTCGGCACGCGAGTTACGCCTGACGAGTGACGCGTGACAAGGTTAGGCTAAGAGGAGCTTCGCCGCTAAAAGCGGTCGGAGAGAGACAACAGTGCAGCACCGTTGGAGAGGCTGGTGCCGTATATGGGCATGATCATTGCTGCTTTCGGAAGAACGTGTGTTACGTTCTAACGCTTATATTTCAACAGGGCCGAGTAGACAACGCTGCACTGGGCGGTATACAAACTACTCTTTAAGATCGGACAGGAAAAGAGTCCCGACTGCCGCGTATGTCACACATCAGGGACTATGCACCACATCATCTGCGTGTGCCCTCAATATTCGGTCGAAGGGAAAACACTTCAGTGCGTGGTAGATAGTTTGGACTTCCGGCCCTTTTGGGAGGAGAAACGTTTAGGTGCATGGAAGCGCATGAACCAGACCTACCGCAACTTCAAGACCTTTTTAATTTTTTGTGTGAGACAGGCTGAGATGCCCGTCTCTAATACTGTGCTGACTACTGCGCATGGGCAAAATGGCGCTCGATACTACACGAGCCCAGTGCTATGAAAGGGGATGCTTTCTTCGAGTAGAAACCTTGCTTTGTCTAGGGAAAGCGCTCAAACTTCACCAGGTATAGCAGATAGTGTTCAAGCTCATATAGATATCTTCATAATTTCTTCTGACTCATCAGCAGAAGGAGTACGCGAAAACTGCGCGAGTATGCGCCACTAAGTGACGTTCCTTGTCATGAATTCTTTCCCTCCGCGAAGGTAGCAGCTAAGTGTTTGCACATTCTTGATGCCTTGCTGCTGTGATGGCATCACACGACCATATTTCGTTTCTTCGGACGACAGCTGCATACCACTATGAAGCAGGACTTAAGCAGGATCCATCGGTCCAGAGTAGGAATAGAGAGGGGGAAGGGGTAGGGGCGCTCAGATTTTTTCGATACGTCTTTATTTTGTAGACATAGTGGGGATTTGGTCTTCGAAATTCGGCTTCAGGTAAGGAGGTATGGCTCAAAGTTCTGCAACACATTTCACAATGCACGCATTCGCGCTTCCTTCAGATATTCGAAGACGCTCTGTAGGTAGCGCGCCGCATGCAGTTGCTTTGCCCGTCTCTTTCAACCACAGTCACTGCTTTGCGTTTCCAGAGGAAGTTCTAAGCCGTAACCGTCAAAGCATCACAACTCCTTTATAAAAAACTAAAGTTTGTCTTTGTGGAGACACATTCTTCGCTCACTGGGACCTTAGCAAAGATGATCAGGAGGTCGCGTCGTTGAAGCGGTCAAAGCGAAAAAGCCCAATTGCCGAAGAATTAATTAAGAAAAGCAGACGCACTGCCGGTGATCGCTAGAATAGGCTGATGTCAGAATGTAGGTATAATACTTCACTACGCTTGGAACACGGCTGCATCAACAAGATTTATGTGTTGAAGTGGCAGCATGGAACACATTTTCATTGTTGTTATGCAGAGCACTAAGCGCACAATTTCAAGTACACCGCTATACCTTTCCAGCTACTGAAGCAATTTTCATGAATGTCGGAAATTTTGTCTTTGTTGTAACCCAAAGTTAACGGCTCAAGAAAGGCAAAATTGGTCACTTGCGGATATTAACTGGTCCCTAATGTGTTAATTGAGAATGCTGAATATTTAGTATGTTTCACAATGTAGCAGACTCTTGATACTCGCAATAACGAGTGCAACAGCTTTCCAGCTTTGCCTTCTCTCTTTTAAAAAGCTAATAATAACACAGCTTGCTTTAAAAATCACACTCCATTCTGTTTTGTACATTTCCATTTACCCTGACTGCACCGCCATGTTGAAGGTCGGGCTAAGGCACCCGGCTCTTTGTTTAATGGCTGTGGCGGCTGCACTTTGATGAGACGACCAATGATTTTTAGAGTTTTACGCCGCGAAACCACGACATCATTATAAAAAATGCCGTAGTAGGTGTTCCGGAAATTTCTACTATCTGGAGGTCGAAATTTCCGGAGCGCCCACTATAGTGTAGCGCAGTGGGGGTTCAGATAAACCATTTCTTAGTATCGGGACGGTAAACCCGGAGCTTCATCAACCAATCTTGACTAATAATACATCTGATGTAGGCATTCTAAACCTGTCGGCTGCAGGCCGCTGGCTCACTAGCACAACCGCACTCATGCCAACTTACCGAAATCTGATTCCTGCGCTGAAGGACTTCAGCTACTCTAAACCCATGACGGCGCATATTCAATAACGCGATGGCGTTGAACAGCTCGTGTATCAGAAAACACAGGTGTCAGTGAGGGCGCTGGTGAAGGCGCATGGCGGAGCTTCTCATCGACTGCTAACGCTACCACTTTAGCAAGCCGGATCACACCACCCAAACCCTCTGCCATTGCGTAGGCACCTCAGTCAACAAAAACCATGCTGTAAAAGTGAAATCTTTCATAACATTCTAAATGCAATAGCGCCTACGGACACGATAGATAGCTCTGACTCTAATTCTTTTAGGAAAAAACTGTCACGTCTGTTATGAGGAAACCTAACTACGTTATTACGAAAGCTGAAGAATTTCAGAACTTTAAAGGGGAGGCGCCAACGTGCCTTGTGTGCGTGTGACATTTGTGTGGACGTGCAAAGCTTCCGCTACTCGCGCACGGCGAACAGAAGGAGATACGGCTAGGGCAAACTGCGCCGCAGCACGGATTCGTACGCCGTTCTGGTTCCGGACGCACTGCAGAGTCTTCTTCACCGCCGAGTACGCATAGGGCATCGACGTCAACCTGTATCCGACACCGAGAGGGCCACACATGGTGGGCGCAGAGGGTTAACTTATAAGAGAAATTTCTGCGATGACAGCTGCGCATTTATGTGGCTCAAGAGCATGTCAAGCGAATGGGAAGACGATTCGATGCCAACGGGGCGCGATAACGCTTTTCATTCTTAAAGGCGCAGACGAAGCATGCCCTAAATATTTTCCCTCAACTTACTCCATCTCATACGCCCACAGGTTACGGCGCCCCGTCGTCTTCTATTCTGGCATGTTTGCTTATATCGCCATGTAATCGTGAATGCGTTTTCAGTGCAATGCTCTTGTTCTTCTTCTTTCGAGAAAATAATTCTGGAGGAGATGTGGATGAGCTTGGTATCTCTTTTACTGGTAAACAAGAGCTGCAGGTTTTCATCTCTTGAGTGGTACAGCAATGTAATCTTGCACAGAAACCTACCTAACCATCCATTATGGAATAGTTATTGTCATTTCATAGTCGTAGTATCACTTTGTTAATTGGTGTACCACGTCCCTCCCACTGATTTTCCTCTGCCCATCACCACAAGCAAAGCATTTCATAAAAAGGTGGCGAATATCTTTCTTCTAAAACAAGGTTTCTGTACACATGTTCTGAAACACCACACACACACACACACACACACACACACACACACACACACACACACACACACACACATATATATATATATATATATATATATATTGTAGTGAAGAGGAGGAAGAAGTAGCGCATTGGCATTTGTCGCTGTGCGCGTGACCTTCGTGTTGCGTCGTGTTGGCTCTCAACTGCTTTCTCGAACCAACAGCATCCACTGCACGATAATAAATCGTCGTACGACATTTGGTGGAAGTGCTGGGTATCCCCTTGAGTCTCATCCTGGAGCTACGCAGCCGAAGGTTGCCGACTGCATCAGCTGCTACCATGACTGAGCCTGCCAACAATCAGCCTGGAGCCGCCGCCGTCCCTCCTGTCATCTGCGGCGGAGCCCAGCGGCAGCGGGACCCCCCTATCTTTAGCGGCGCAGGTGAGACCGACGCTGAAGACTGGCTATCCACCTACGAGCGCGTCAGCGAACACAACAAATGGGATGATGCGGCGAAACTGCACGCTGTGTCCTTCTACCTCGCCAACGTTGCAAATTTGTGGTTTCATAACCACGAGCGCGAACTGCCAACATGGTCTGTTTTCAAGACAGCCTTCGCGGAAGTTTTCGGCCGACCGACCTTAAGAAAACTTCGAGCGGAGCAGCGTCTACGACAGCGCGCTCAGCAACCCGGCGAGTCGTACACGAGCTACATAGAAGATATCGTGGATATTTGCGGCCGCGCCGATCCTAGCATGAGCGAAGAGGACAAAGTCAAGAATATACTTAAAGGCATCGAGGACGACGCATTTCAAATGCTGCTCGCACGAAACCCTACTTCTGTCGCTGCCGTCGTCACTCTTTGCCAGAGCTTCGATGAGCTGCGTCGACAAAGGGTCCTTACGCGCAGCTCTGTTACGCCCGGCCCCTCTCTCTCAAGCCTAACGCTCGCCTCCAACCTGTCGTCGGATGCGGTACTTCCCGGCCAAATTAAAGACTTCATTCGGGAAGAGGTGGCGCGGCAACTGTCTATGCTGCCTGTGAGCGACCCACCTCCTCAGCGTGACACGACTTTGGCTGCGCCCATCAGGAGGGCCATTCGCGAAGAACTTGCTGAGTCGCTAACTTTGGCGCAATCCATGACTCAACCCATGGCTCAACCTTGTCCTCCCGTGGCTGCACCGCTGACATATGCTGCAGCCGCAGCACGACCTGCATCGCCGGCATTCATGTTACCTGCGGCAATGCGACCGCAGACGTCGCCACCTCCTATGCCTCCTCGAATGCCACCGCGAACCCATGCCGTCCAGAGCCCCTGGCGCACACGCGACAACCGACCTATATGCTTCGCTTGCGGTTTCGCCGGCCACATCGCGCGCTTCTGTGATCGCCGTATGCTGCCTGCTGGCCCAGCAGTGGCAGCGCCTGGATATGTGTATCCGCACACATCCTAATGCGCATGCCACGCGCACGGACCCAGACCCAGTCAGCTCGCCGTCTTCTCGGCGGCCTTTCGACAACCACCGCTCGCCGTCACCGCGTCGTCGTTCGCTGTCCCCCTTGCGCCGCCGCCAGTCACCTAGCGAGGGAAACTAGTTGCTGCAGTTCCGCAGGCACGAACTGCAAGCGTCGCGACTTCTACAAGGCCTGCACAGTCACCACGAAATTTACTGGACGTCATGGTCGAAGGAACTGCCGCAACTGCGCTTATAGATACTGGGGCAGCCGTGTCTGCCATACACGAAAAACTTTGTCGCCGACTGCGTAAGGTAACGACGCCGTTGGGTGGCATATTGCTGCGTACCGCAAGCACGCAGAACATTGCACCGCTTGCGGCGTGTACCGCAAGGGTCGTTATTGATGGCGTCGTGTATGTTGTGCAATTTCTTGTGTTGTCTGCTTGCTCACATGACATCATCCTCGGTTGGGATTTCTTATCTCATCATCATGCCATCATAGACTGTGCCCGTGCCGAAGTAGCGCTTTTCCCGCTTGCTGATTTCGCGCTCCCTGACCCTTCTGCAAGAAAAGCCGCCAAGCTCACTGTTGTGTCAGACACGGACATCCCGCCCGAAGTGTCGGTGCTTGTGTCCGTATCTTGTTGGGCCGAGCCAGATGCTACGGTACTTTTTGCGCCGTCGCCTATTTTTCAACGCCGCAAGGCTCTGCCTCTCCCGTTCGCTATCCTCACCACTACATCCGGATTATCAACAATGCTTGTTTCCAATCCTTTTCCGTACAGCGTAACGTTACTGCGCGGAGAGTCACTTGGTCGCCCTTACAAAAATGCCTGTTGACATTGAGTAGACCACCTATGAACTTTCTATTGACTGTACTGACAGTCTACAGACATTTACACTGTAGTAACACTTGTTCGTAGAACGTCTAAAGACCTACTACTTACTTCTGTATAAAGAATTTTTTAGCTAGAAGGTCTAAGTACTTCTCTCTTACTTCTGTATAAAGAATATTCTAACTACACTGTCGAAAGGCTCCCTACTTACTTTTGTAAAAAGAATATTCTAACTACACTGTCTAAAGGCTTCCTACTTACTTTTGTATAAAGAATTTTTTTAGTCATCACATATAAATACTTCCCTCTTAATTCTGTATAAAGAACGTTTTAAATACATCGTCAAATGGCTTCGTTCTTACTTCTATATAAAGACTATTTCAAATGCACCGTCAAATTGCTTCAGTCTTATTATTGTATAAATAATTTAAGCACACCATCAAATTACTTCCTTCGGAATTTCGCACAAAGAACTTTCTTTACCTAAAAGTGAGAAGTCGTAGAACGTTTAACCTGTACACTGAGCGATTCTTTGATATTTCCCGCAGGACATGTTGATGATTGCAGCTGCACTTGCCTGAACACAAAGTATATGTCGCCTACAAGTGCACCAGAGCTAACTTGTTCGCCACGCGTAGTGTAAGCTGCTTTTGCACTTAAAAATAACATGAGAGATGTTAATCAATTTTCCATTTGTCAAGATAACTAGTATAATTGAGACAGCCCGCAAGCACTGTTCTAGTGGGCACTTCTAACGTCTTTCCAGACTTTCACCTTCACGTATACTCTCTTTTTTCTGCAGTTCAAACTAACAGATGACACACTTCTTTGATACGGCCGCCTTGCACAAAGATTCAAAGACTCACACCAAAAGGGTCCGAGCTGACCCCGAAACGTTCGGTTTTTTGCGTTTCAGGTAAAAAAAAAAGAAACGAAGCAGGGGCCTACGCTGGTGTCATCTCGTTTCAACAATAACATTATTTTGCTTAACCAGACAGATTTGTGGCAGCTGTTAACGTTTAATACGTGCTTTGCTCGCTGGCAAAAAAAAAAGAAAAACAACGTAAAACAGCAACAATAGCTCATCTTGCTACAAGCACGGAGCAGTGAATTGCTATCGCACATAAGCTGGTACAATCTCATAATGAGTTAATTGCGCGGCTTTCATATTTCTCTAATTCCCGCAGATTCCCTTTTCATAACAATCTGCCACATAAAAGCCCTTGTGGATATTATGTTTAAAGCTTTGTGCAGGCTCATTTTTTCCCGAGTATTTGCTTTGTGGCTCGCACGCTCATCAAATACACGGCTAGCTGCTTTCCTTGTGTGTGCGCGTAAGTATGAACACATGCGTGTAGCCGTCAAGCGTGGCAAGCACACTTGTTTCGAAGATGTCAAATAATTCTGCCTTCTCAAAGTTTGACCAGGCGGAATTATAGTGATAGCAGCAGTAGCAGTAATACTGCATGTGAAGCAAAAGAAAGAAAAACGCGCATCGAAGACTTCGCGGATGTCAGTTTTACTCAGCAATGGTAAAACCAAGGTCCTTCAAAACGACCTTCCAAACCGTGCCGAAAGGCACGCCACGCTGGCACATGCTGCGTGAACAAAATTCCTGAGCCAGTACTACTAGTTTGCAAGGAGGAGCAAGTCCGGCAGTCCCCCCCCCCCCCTTCCCCCGATGCGGTTCCTCGAATATCCATTGTGCCAAAGCTCTCCGTCCGCTGTTTGCGCACAGCGAGGAAAGGGGTGTTGAGAGAGGGAGGACGGCGTGCACGTGCTGTGTCACCGGTCTGGCAGTTTTGCTTGGACATGCCGTGTGTCGGGGATGCCAGCCCAAGCCGTTGAGTTTTTCGACATGTGTGAGCTCCTGGATATATTCTTCGATATGTGTGAGTGCCTGGATATGAGTGGCCCAAAACTATGTGGTGTTGCCGAAGGGCGAAGCTATTAGGTTGTGCTTTAGGCAAGAAAACGGACACCCGGTACAAGCCCTCCACTGTTTTAAGCCAAGATCGCTGCAACCTGCATACAGCAAAGACAAGGCCAAGTAGTAACTACTTCTGCGTCTCGTTGGACTTTTGTTATATCTTCTGACCAGTGATGAACTATTTCCAGTCTTATATGTCCTGTTAGTGTGATGCGTTTGAATATTTTCTTTTGCTCACACATTTCTATTTGTTGTCGATCGAAGAGGCTTATGTGGTAAGTTTTCCTGCATAATTATTCGTATAATTCTCTTCGTTGATATACCTTCAGCCTAGCAGTGTGTACGCGTGTACCTCGGAATGCTGATTTATATGTGCGAAGCCTATCTGACAGCACATATTGCTTATGATACAATGCCACGTGTCTGCGGTTGGTAGTAAATTACTACTGGTATGAATTTTCAAGTTAAATGACACTGTCTTTTCTTATTTCCTATATATCAATTAATGAACTTTCTTATAGTTGAAATACTCGTGAACAAATAATACTTCTATGCGAATGTGTTTGTGAGGCTAAATCAGATCTGCTTATTTTAATAATCTATTTATCTAGCCGCCTTGTGCTAAGTAGAGGCTGCTTTACGTTGCCTATTTTAATGTTTACTACCTGATGCTCTTGTCTATTGTTCTTACTGCTGTGTACCAATTAAGGATAATAAATTATTTATTTCGCTACTTCTTCGTATCGTATTTTGCTTACGCTTGGTTGTACAACTCGTTCACACATATCGACAGAAGCTGTCACGGGGTAACATATGTCGGTATAGACCATTCTGAGAATGTGAACAGTGTGTGCATGAACATGCCTCACTAGATACATTAACCAATTCTTAAAAGGGTATACTGAGACAAATGTTTGTAGATGATCCACAGAAAGTCTACAAACATTTTGGCAGTATGTTCCTAGGGCGTCAAAAGACAAATGTTCATAGGGCACTGGTAGAAAGTAAGCAGACAGCCTATGAACACGCGTCTATGTACTGTTGCTGGCCAATTGTTTCCAGAACGCCAACAAGTTGTCAGTAAAGAAGTACACAGACCTTTGCTAGACACCCTGTAGGTTGTTGGTAGGTTCTAGTAACAATTGTCTTTAGATATGTTTCTAGGGTGTCAAAAGAAAAAGGATTATCGGACGTTAATATGAAGTCAGCAGACACCCTAGAAACAAGTGTCTGTGAAAATTGGTGGCCAATTGCAGGCAGGGTGCCCACAGGAAGTTGGTAGAGAAGTATGTAGACTGTTGCTAGACAGTCTGTTAGTTGTTGGTATGATCTAGTAACAATTGTCTGTAGACATTCAATTTAATGCTACTAGAAATTTTTGTAAGGGCGTGTTCAGCCGATTGACCCGCATCACGTTCTCGAAACTTCCGACGACACGCCGTGTTACCAGCTCGACGCCCTTACTTCTCGCACACAGTGCGCATCGCCCCAATCCTCAATCTCGCCGCCGTCGTCGTCGTCGTCATCGGCTGCGGCCGTCCTACAAGCTGCTTTGGACGACAACCTGCCGTCTTCTTACCGCCAGCAGGTGCTCGCGCTTCTTCAGGAATTTCGTTCCTCATTTGATTGTGACCAACCATCCTTAGGACGTACATCGAACGTCACTCACAGCGTTCACACTGGTGAGCATCCTCCGTTACGTCAGCGACCATACCGCGTGTCGGCAGCCGAGCGGAAGGTCATAAACGAGCAGGTTGACGATATGCTGCGACGTGGAGTCATTCGCCCTTCACACAGTCCTTGGGCTTCGCCCGTGGTATTGGTACGCAAGAAAGACGGGTCAATACGCTTTTGTGTGGATTATCGTCGGCTGAATAAGATAACTCGAAAAGATGTCTACCCACTGCCCCGGATAGATGACGCACTCGACTGCTTACAAGGAGCGGAGTACTTCTCATCCTTAGATCTTCGCTCCGGCTATTGGCAAGTCCCGATGGCTGAAGAGGATTGCGAGAAAACGGCGTTCATCACACCCGACGGATTGTACGAGTTTACCGTAATGCCTTTCGGGCTCTGTAACGCGCCCGCCACTTTCGAGCGTATGATGGACACCCTTCTTCGCAACTACAGGTGGAAAACGTGTCTGTGCTATCTCGACGACATAGTCGTGTTCTCGTCCGATTTCCCGACGCACCTCGTTCGCTTGCGTGAGATACTGAATTGCCTCACATCTGCTGGCCTCCAACTCAATATCAAAAAGTGTCGTTTTGCTGCGCGCCAGTTAACAATACTGGGACACGTCGTGTCGAAGGATGGTGTGCTCCCCGACCCAGCCAAGCTTCGCGCGGTCGCAGAGTTTCCTGTGCCCACTACTCTTAAGGAACTCCGCAGCTTTATGGGCCTCTGCTCATACTTTCGGCGCTTTGTGCGGAATTTCGCTACTATCATCGCACCATTGAACAATTTGCTTACTGCTCGCAACGGCATCTCCGCGTGGTCAACTTCGTGTGATGAAGCCTTCCAGCAACTACGTCGCCTGCTCACTTCGCCGCCGATCCTTCGCCATTACGACCCTACAGCACCAACAGAGATCCACACCGACGCCAGCGGGATAGGACTTGGTGCAGTTCTCGCGCAACGGAAAGATGGCTACGAGGAGTACGTCGTCGCGTACGCAAGTCGTACTTTAAAGAAGGCAGAAGCCAACTACTCTGTGACGGAAAAGGAATGTCTGGCCATCATTTGGGCACTCACCAAGTTTCGTCCTTACTTATATGGCCGTCCATTCGACGTAGTTACCGATCATCATGCCCTCTGCTGGCTGTCCTCATTAAAAGATCCGTCAGGTCGCCTCGGTCGATGGGCGCTTCGCTTGCAAGAATACGACATCCGCGTCATCTATCGATCAGGCAGGAAACATTCGGACGCTGATGCACTTTCTCGATCACCGCTACCTCCCGAATTGGCCTCTGCGTCAACACCTTCCGTATCCTTGTCACCCATCGACGTCACCGATATGCCAGCGGAGCAACGTAAGGATCCACTTCTTTCGGCAATGTTAAGCTTCCTCCACGATCCATCCGTCGCACCCTCTTCTCGAGCACTCCGCCGCCAAGCCGTTCACTTTGCTGTGCGCGATGGCATACTTTACCGCAGAAATTATTTGCCCGATGGCCGGAAATGGCTCCTTGTGATACCACGGCATATGCGTTCCAATATTTGCGCTTATTTCCATGATGCTCCTCATAATGGTCACGCCGGTGTTCTGAAAACGTATACCAGGCTAAGGCACCGTTTTTACTGGCATGGAATGTATAACTTTGTCCGTCAGTACATTCGAGCTTGCACGGCCTGCCAACGCCGAAAAATTCAACAGCGCCCTTCTGCAGAGCTACAGCCGCTGCCTTGTCCACATCGTCCCTTTGACCGCATCGGCATCGACCTCTACGGGCCACTTCCCTGCAGCTCGACGGGTAACCGATGGATAATTGTTGGCGTCGACCACTTGACGCGCTACGCTGAGACTGCAGCGCTCCCAGCCGCCACTGCGCGCGAGGTCGCATTTTTCATCTTGCGGAACTTCGTTCTTCGACATGGAGCACCCCGAGAACTGCTCAGCGACAGGGGGCGCGTGTTCCTCTCTGAAGCCATAGAAGCCCTTCTCGCTGCGTGCAGCATCATTCACCGCAAGTCTACAGCCTACCACCCCCAAACGAACGGCTTGACAGAAAGATTCAACCGCACACTAGGTGACATGCTGACTATGTACGTTGCTTCGGATCACAGTAACTGGGACACCGTGTTGCCGTTCGTGACGTATGCATATAACACCGCGACACAGGCCACTACTGGATTTTCACCATTCTTTTTGTTGTATGGACGAGAGCCCTCGTGTACGTTGGACACGATGCTGCCATACCAACCCGATACATCCGAATGCACACCGGTCTCTGAAGCGGCGAAATATGCAGAAGATTGTCGACAACTCGCACGTACCCTTACGACCAGCGCCCAAAGTCGCGAGAAACTGCGCCATAACAGCGACGTACCCACACCTCGGTTCCAGACTGGCTCCCTTGTTTGGCTGTGGGTCCCACCTCACAGTCCTGGCCTCTCGACCAAGCTTCTTGCTCGCTACGATGGCCCTTTCCGCGTCGTAGACCGTACCTCTCCCGTTAACTATGTGATCGAACCTTTGACACCATCTACCGACCACCGGCATCGCGGTCGTGACACGGTTCATGTCAGCCGACTTAAACCGTATTATGACCCCGCTATCCTACCAGCACCATAAGTCGCCAGGTTGGCTCCTCTTCTCGCCGGGGGGATATTGTAGTGAAGAGGAGGAAGAAGAAGCGCATTGGCATTTGTCGCTGTGCGCGTGATCTTCGTGTTGCTTCGTGTTGCGTCGTGTTGGCTCTCAACTGCTTTCTCGAACCAACAGCATCCACTGCACGATAATAAATCGTCGTACCACAATATATATATATATATATATATATAGAGAGAGAGAGAGAGAGAGAGAGAGAGCAGGAGATGAGTAGTATACCCTAGGATTGGGCAAAAAAGATGGGGACAGTGTTTATTCATCGCTTCAGCAGGAGACCGGCCTTCATCAGGAATGCCTATGGATGTATTGCCGCTTATATTTATACATGCCTGCGAGAGCTTTCTTAAAAAAAGAAAAACATGAAGAAAGAAAAGAATGTAGAGAGAATAAAAAATGAAAAAGAAAGAAAAAAGACAGGAAAGCTAGAGAACCTGAAAGAAACGGACAGAAGAGTGGAATAAACGCAGACGACGTACGTCATATGCGAGCATCATCTCCCGCCCCCCCCTTCCTCTCCCCCTTTCCACACCTCCCCTCTTTACGAAGTGGCTTTTGTGGCCGGACCCAACAGTCATGTGTATAGTCCAGGCGACCCTCAGGTGTGCCGATGTCAAAAATAGAGAAAAAGGGAGGGAAGAAACAAAACGGGTAGTGGTGGGTGAGTACAATTGCAATGACCTCAATGGCGATGGGGTCTACAAGTCTGCGCCTGGAGGGGCAAAAACGTGCAATGACGTGCCTGAAAGTTTGGCGACGTCCAGGAGAAAAAAAAAGGGAAGAAAGTTTCAGAGAAATTATTAGAATAGGACAGGTAAAAGATGAATGGTCAGGAAGTAAATAAAGGAAAAAAATTATCAAATAGGTTTACATGGTTTTCAAGGGTCCGGTTCCCGCTGTACATAGGGTGCCACAGGCATGCCAGTGATTTTATTATTGGGATGGTTCCCGGGTTTTAATTCATATCTTTCTCGATTGTTTTGAACCGGTATATTAGATATGATTCTCGTTGCCCACGTTCTCGGTTTGACTTGAAGCCCGTTTCTAATAGTGTCACGGTTAGTTTATCGAATGAATGATTTGGGAGGTTTAGATGTTTCCAGAGAGGTAGATTTGGAATAGATTCGCCATGGGCTTTGTGGTTGTTGAAGCGGAGCGTGAACGAGGTTTTGTTTGACCTATGCACTGCATTCTGCATACAGTACACTCCAGCAGATAGATGACATTCGTGGAATCACATGTATAATTACCGCAAATTTTCACAGAGTACTGTGATTGGGAGCTGTTGGCAGTACTCGTCAGCTGTATTGCCTTACAGACAAGACACCATAGTTTCAGGCATGGCCTGCATCCCTTGTGTGGCCGTGATGTATTATATTGCGAGTTCACAAGCGTGTCCCGAGGTTACGTGATCGTCTGTAGGTAACGCAAGTGGCGGATGGAAATGCACGCTTGCGTCTCGCTTTGTTCTATAATGCTGTAGTGCCGCCTTAGGATTTTGTTTACATTGGGGAAATTCGTGCTGTACGTTAAGTGCAGGTTTGTACGTTGAGAGTGGCGTTGTGCGGGACGTTTCCAAATGAGGTCTTGTAGGTTCAGTGTTTCGGCCCTCGGGATGGTGTCGTTGATAACACGTGGTGGATACTTTTGTTTGTGAAGGACGGTTTCTAGACTTAGGCCGGCCGGGTCCAAATCTTCGTCTTTTGAGCAGATTCGTTTGCAACGGTGCGCTTGGCTGTATGGAATGTTGTTCTTACAGTGGTGTGGGTGGTCCTTTTGGTATTGAAGATATTCTTGTCGATCGGTAGGTTTCCGATATCGGAAACCTACAGATCGACAACAACCAGAAAGCGCATGCCAAAACTATTCCAAATCTACTTCTCTAGAAACATCTGAACCTCCCAAATCATTCATCGGATAAACTAACAGAGCCACTGTTAGAAACGGGCTTCAAGTAAAAAGCCAGAGCGTGAGCAACGAGAATGACATCTTATATACCGGTTCAAAACTTTCCGGAAACGTATAAATGGAAACCCGGGAAACATCGCAATAATAAAATCACTGGCATGCGTTTAACCTGTGGCACCGCATGTACAGCGCGAACCGGACCCTTGAAATATGACGTGTTTTTGCAAAGCGAGTTATGTAAACCTATTTGATGATTTTTAGTTTTTTTTTAATTCCTAGCCATTCATCTTTTACTTCTCTTATTCTAAATATTTCTCTAAAACTTTCTTCCATTTTCTTTCTCCTGGATATCGCCAAACATGCAGGCACGTCATTGCACGTTTCTGTCCGTCCGGGCGCAGGCTTGTAGACGCCATGGCCACTGACGTCATTGCAATTGTACTCAACTAACCGCACCCGTTTTTTTCTTTTTTACTTTTCTGTTTCTTTTTTTGGCATCGACACACCTGAGGGTAGCCTCAACTCTACACATGACTGTTGGGTCGGCCTACGAAAACGACATCATAAAGATGAGAGGAGTGGAGAGGGGGGAGAGGAAGGGGAGGGGGCGGGCGTACTCTTCGCATAGGGGAATTCTTGGGTATGTTTCTCTCAGGTTCTCTATCTTTCCAGCCCTTTTTTTTTCTTATTCTCTCGAAATTCTTTTCTTTCTTCATGTTTTTTCTATTTTTTTAGGAAAAGCTCTACCGGACAGGTATAAATGAAAGCGGGAATACAACCATAGGCATTCCTCATGAAGGCCGGTATCCGGCTGAAATGATGAATAAAGGCTTTTACCATTTTTGTTGCCAATCCCGAAGGTCTACTACTCATCTCTGTCTTCGCGCCTTCGGCCTATTCACCACCATGGCTGCGTATATATATATATATATATATATATATATATATATATATATATATCAGGAACAAGTTGACGACAGAACAAACAATAAAGCCTTGGAAAGCATAGGGGAAGTTATTCCAAATCGTAATTGAGATATTGTAATTGTGAGGTTAATAGAAAGGAATTAAAGTGGAAGAAAGACAAACCTGCCTTCGGTGGGTTCAAGACAACCCACCGAAGGCAGTTTTGTCTTTTCGTGCACATTAATTTCTTTCTATAAGCTCAAAATTACAATATCATAATTACGAATTGGAATAAATTCCCCTACGCTTTCCTAGGCTTCAATGTTTGCGGTTTCATCAACTTGTTTCTAACAAATAAAGCGAGCGCTTGCCTTTCGTTATTTCATAGGTTGGGCCTCGTTGCGGCAGACTTGGTGCCTTAGGATATGAGGGTTTACTGGGCACCAGCCACCTCGACGTAACATCACGTTCTTCGTGACGCCTCCTGGCAGTAAGAGTGCTACACTCGCCGCCATGGCTACGAGTGGCGCTGCCTAACACTCCCAGGATTTCATATACATAAATACCCAATAAAGTGGACGTTGCGACGACCGCCTTCCTAGCTCAGCGGTAGAGCATCTGACGCGATATCCGAAGGTCGTGGAATCTGTTCCGCCCGAAAGCAGATTTGTCTTGTCGTCCACTTTAATTCCTTTCTACTAAAGCCAAAATTACAATATCATAACTACGAATTGGAATAACTTCTCCTATGCTTTCCTCGGCTTCAATGTTTGTTGTTTCATTAACTTCTTTCTAATAATTAAAGGGAGCCCTCGACTCCCTTCCCTCTCGTTCTATATATATATATATATATATATATATATATATATATATATATATATATATATAGCAAGTACGCAAGCGATTGGCTGTGCATGCTGGGAAAGTGGGAGGCTGTACGTGCTAAGCGGCAGTGACACCAGACAGTTGGTGTTTCACTCGCGAAGCTAAGTAGATTTCACACTTTGGAGGTACCGTGTTAGGTCCTCGCAGGTGGCACGACAGTACTGAGAAAAAGTATCACGTTGCTCATGGATAGCGTGGTGGAGCTCGTCTATGATGACGTTTGCAACAAAGTTTACTGTGGGCTGAGGTGTTGTGGAGGCCTTTTGCAGCTCTTCGCACATATCGAACGGATGAGTTCCCGCAGGTAGTCACTGTTGCTTCCGATGGCCTTGAAAATGTCAGCGGTGCAAGTACTGTTCACTTGCCGCTCATATAGGTTGCAACGCTGCAGAAGCATCTTTTTTTATATTCACGGCCTCAGTCTAAAACACCGCGACCGTTCTGGGGGTCGTGGTGTTCTTGACTCCGCGCATCAAATAGCATTATAAATTCTCCTCCGTCAGTCTGGGATCACCTCGTCTAAAGAGGTGATCCGAGATAGTGACGAGCTGATCAGCTCATCATCGCTTCATTTGACAACTTGCAAGCGGGCTTCGATCACTCGCATCACTCCTTCGTTGCGATCAGCACTAATGTATGTGTCCAGGATCCGGCTTCTTTCTCCGCTAATCCCGGCCTCTCCCGATCGGCCAGGATTAGCGAAACGGCCAGGAGAGGCTGAAGCGAGTGATGTGCATACCGAAAGCGAATCAGTCACTATAACAACTGCCGAATTTTGTGCAGGAAGCTTGAGAATGGCTAAAAGAATGGCTAAGAGCTCTGCTGTCGAATATGGGGTGTATAATCCGGGCGGCGCAAGGTATATCACCAAGACAAAGTTCTGAAAAAATGCCCACCTCCCGCTTTCTCCTACGCATGCTTGGATGCATCCGTCGCAATTATGCTCTCTTAGGTCTAACCTTGTCACGGCTCAGTCGTCAGTCGTCAGGCGTAACCGCGTGCCTCCCGGCACGCGCTCGCCCTCGGCGCGTGCCTCTCTCTCTCTCTCTCCCGGCGCTGCCTCCCGGCGCGTGCCCTCTGCTGTCTTGTGTGTGAGAGGAGAGAGAGAGACAGAGAGAGAGCGAAAGGCGCGTTGGCTATGGAAACGCTCTTGCTTAGAGGAGCGCGTACCAGCTCGCAAAGAAGGAGAACGCGCCCTCACCCGCGAGAGACAACGTTGGCGCAGGCAGCGTCTCCTAGCGAGTTTCTTGAATGAGAAATACCCACTGCTCGCGTTGGAGAAGCGTTCACCGGCAACCCATATATAGTATATATATAGGCACTGGATCTTGACTTGCAATGAAATGCCGGTGGGAGATTTCACTTGTGCATAGTTGAACCATGAGGATTCGGAGCGTGCGCGTTAACTAATTATCCAGAACTCGGCACGATCTACGATGAAACCTCCCGGGCTTCGCCCACTCACCATCATTCACTCCGTGGATATGCCGTAATTTTTTTTTCTTCCTTCCCTTTTCCTGTTTTTTTTGACATCGACACACCTGAGGGTAGCCTCAACTACACACATGACTGTTGGGTCGGCCTACGAAAACGACATCGTAAAGATGGGAGGAGTGGAAAGGGGGAGAGAGGAAGGGGGGGGGGGGTACTCTTCGCATAGGGGAACTCTTCGGTACGTTTCTCTCAGGTTGTCTACCTTTCCTGCCCTTTTCTTTCTTTCTTTTCTTATTCTCTCGACATTCTTTTCTTTCTTCATGTTTTTCTCTTTTTTACGAAAAGCTCTACCGGACAGGTATAAATAGAAGCGGGAATACAACCATAGGCATTCCTCATGAAGGCCGGTATCCGGCTGAAACGATGAATAAAGGCTTTCACCCATCTTTGTGCCAATCTCGAAGGTCTACTACTCATCTCTGGTCTTCACGCCTTCGGCCTATTCACACCATAATATATCTATATATATAATATGTATATTGAAGAAGGAAGTGTCCTTGGATCCAGCAGAATCAAAACACTTCGAAGCGGAGGACGTGCGAAACGAAAACTATTTGATTTTTCCAACGTTTCAGCCGGGGACCGGCCTTCATCAGGGAAAAACCCTCAGGGTTTTCCCTGATGAAGTTTTTCCTATGAAACATCAGGGTTTTTTCCCTGATGAAGGCCGGTCCCCGGCTGAAACGTTGGAAAAATAAAATGTTTTCGTTTCGCACCGTCCTCCGCTTCGAAGTGTATATATATATATATATATCTATATATATATATATATATATATATATATATATATATGTATGTATGAAACAAGTTGACGAAAGAACAAACAATAAAGCCTAGGAAGCATAGGGGAGTTGTTCCAATTCGTAATTGTGATATTGTAATTGTGAGGTTAGTAGAAAGTAATTAAAGTGGACGAAAGACAAACCTGCCTTCGGTGGGTTCAAGACAAACCCACCGAAGGCAGGTTTGTCTTTTCGTCCACATTAATTTCTTTCTGATAACCTCAAAATTACAATATCATAATTACGAATCGGAATAACTTCCACTATGCTTTCCGAGGCTTCAATGTCTGCGGTTTCATCAACTTGTTTCTAACAAATAAAGCGAGCCCTTGCCTTTCGTTATTTCATAGGTTGGGCCTCGTTGCGGCAGACTTGGTGCCTTAACATATGACGGTTTACTGGGCAGCAGCCACCTCGACATAAGATCACGTTCTTCGTGACGCCTCCTGGCAGTAAGAGTGTGCTACGCTCGCTGCCATGGCTACGAGTGGCGCTGCCTACCTCCCAGGATTTCATATCCATAAATACCCAATAAAATGACATTGCGACGACCGTCTTCGTAGCTCACGCGTAGAGCATCTGACGCGATGTCCAAAGGTCGTGGGTTAGGGTCCGCCCGAAAGCAAGTTGTCTTTTCGTCCACGTTAATTCCTTTCTACTAAAGCCAAAATTACGATATCATAACTACGAATTGGAATAACTTCTCGTGTTTTTCCTAGGCTTCATGTTTGTTGTTTCATTACTTGTTTGCTAACAATTAAAGGGAGCACTAGACTCCCGTCCCTCTCGTTCTCTCTCTCTACTCTCTCTCTCTCTATAGATATATATATATCTATATATATAGATATATATATATATATATCAAGTACGCAAGCGATTGGCTGTGCATGCTGGGAAAGTGGGAGGCTGTACGTGCTAACTGGCGTGACACAAGACAGTTTGTGTTCTATATATATATATATAATATATATACACAGACAGTTGGTGTTTCACTCGACGAAGGCTCAGTAGATTTCACACTTTGGATGGTACCGTGGTTAGGTCCTCCGCAGGTGGCACGACAGTACTGAGAAAAGTATCACGTTGCTCATGGATCGCGTGTGCGAGCTCGTCTATGATGACGTTGCAAGCAAAGTTTACTGGGGCTGAGGTGTTGTGGAGGCCTTTTTGCAGCTCTTCGCCACATATCGAACGGATGAGTTCCGCAGGTAGTCACCTGTTGCTTCCGATGGCCTTGAAAATGTCAGCGGTGCAAGTACTGTTCACTTGCCGCTCATATAGGTTGCAACGCTGCAGAAGCATCTTTTTTATATTCACGGCCTCAGTCTAAAACACCGCGACCGTTCTGGGGGTCGTGGGTTCTTGACTCCGCGCATCAAATAGCATTATAAATTCTCCTCCGTCAGTCTGGGATCACCTCGTCTAAAGAGGTGATCCGAGATAGTGACGAGCTGATCAGCTCATCATCGCTTCATTTGACAACTTGCAAGCGGGCTTCGATCACTCGGATCACTCCTTCGTTGCGATCAGCACTAATGTATGTGTCCAGGATCCGGCTTTCTTTCTCCGCTAATCCCGGCCTCTCCCGATCGGCCAGGATTAGCGAAACGGCCAGGAGAGCACCAAGAGCGTGGCATGTAAATCATGCCGCTCGTGACATTCATGTCATGATTTTCATGCTATGACCTCTCATTTATGTCGTCATGTAGTCACGTTGTGGCATACCCATTTTCGTAAACATCCCATTAGCGAAACGGCCAGGAGAGCACTAAATCGTAGGCAGCTAGATAGATAGATAGATAGATAGATAGATAGATAGATAGATAGATAGATAGATAGATAGATAGATAGATAAGCTCAATGTCGCCGAAGTTTGCTAAGAAATGCTTCGCATTTAAAAGGCACGGGCACAGCACGGCGTGCACAACGGCTGACAAGCCACCTTTCTTCCTGCTTCAGGTGCTGCTCTCGTTCCTGGCGTACGGCGTTACCCAGTGTGGCACCGTCATTGGGGACCTTCCTGCCGAGGGCTGTCGACTTTGGCAGCAAGGCAGCGCTCCACACGAGACCGAAGCCGCCGGAGCGCTACCTACCATCGGAAGGCATCCCATCTTCAGGCCATCAGCTTGGTCATCGACATCAACAACAGAGCCAGCTATAAATGAAAGGCAGCAAGCTAGTCACTTCAGTGGGCACGGGCGCAGCATGGCGTGCACAACGGCTGACAAGCCACCTTTTTTCCTGCTTCAGGTGCTGCTCTCGTTCCTGGCGTACGGCGTTACCCAGTGTGACACCGTCATTGGGGACCTTCCTGCCGAGGGCTGTCGACTTTGGCAGCAAGGCAGCGCTCCACACGAGACCGAAGCCGCCGGAGCGCCACCTACCATCGGAAGGCATCCCATCTTCAGGCCATCAGCTTGGTCATCGACATCAACAACAGAGCCAGCTATAAATGAAAGGCAGCAAGCTAGTCACTTCAGTGGGCACGGGCGCAGCATGGCGTGCACAACGGCTGACAAGCCACCTTTTTTCCTGCTTCAGGTGCTGCTCTCGTTCCTGGCGTAGGCGTTACCCAGTGTGACACCGTCATTGGGGACCTTCCTGCCGAGGGCTGTCGACTTTGGCAGCAAGGCAGCGCTCCACACGAGACCGAAGCCGCCGGAGCGCCACCTACCATCGGAAGGCATCCCATCTTCAGGCCATCAGCTTGGTCATCGACATCAACAACAGAGCCAGCTATAAATGAAAGGCAGCAAGCTAGTCACTTCAGTGGGCACGGGCGCAGCATGGCGTGCACAACGGCTGACAAGCCACCTTTCTTCCTGCTTCAGGTGCTGCTCTCGTTCCTGGCGTACGGCGTTACCCAGTGTGACACCGTCATTGGGGACCTTCCTGCCGAGGGCTGTCGACTTTGGCAGCAAGGCAGCGCTCCACACGAGATGGATGGATGGATGGATGGATGCTATGAGCTTCCCCTTTGTAACGGGGCGGTGACATGTGCGCCACCAGGCTCGTAAGAAGATTTAAGAACTTTTTTTTCTCTTTTAATTTTCCTCATGCCTTTTAAATTTACTTCAATCAAATCGATCATGCCATATCAAAAACGGAATTTCATATCCCAGTTCCCTGCCCCTTATGGCAGAAATCCCATATTTTTCCCCTATAATTATTTTTGTCCGTTCTCTCTAGTTTTCTGCCACCAGTATTCTAACCGTCTCTTACTTATTTCAATCGCGGCTATGTTCAGCTTCCCGTTGTTCGCCCTAAAACCCAAGGCTTCATGTAGGGTGGTGCCCAAACGTACACCTGGGTGGATATTTCCGCATTCAATCAGAACATGCTCTGTCGTTTCCCTATCTTCCTCACAGCATGTGCATTTTTCTTCTTCTTTACTGAATTTCGCTTTATAAACACGCGTTCTAAGGCAGCCCGATCTCGCTTCAAACAATAAAGCGCTTCCTCTTGAATTATCATAAAATGCCTCCCTCTTTATTTCGTTTTTGCCCTCTCGGTAGTTATTCAGAGTCGGTTTTTTTTTCCATCGCTGTCCTCCAGTAAATCTTCTCCGCCTCTCTGACTTTTCCCTTTACGCTCTTTGTTGTCAGTTCTCTTAGAGCCGTATATTTACTGGTGAGCCTCCTAGTTCTCTTTCTCCACTGCGTGTCAACGCTCTTTCTATATAAATAGCGGAACACCTTCACTGCCCACCTAAGCTCTTTCATATTCCTTAGCCTTTCTTCAAACCTTATTTTGCTCTGCGCTTCCCTTGCCTCAAAACTCGCCCATCCCATACCGCCCTTTACAGCCTCGTTTGTAGTTTTCCCGTGAGCACCCAACGCGAGGCGTCCCACAGTTCTTTGATTCACATCCATTCCCGATTGTATCTCTGGCCTCATGCACACCACTGAGTTCCCAAATGTAAGCCCCGGTACCATTACCCCTTTCCACAGACCCCTAAGCACCTCGTACCTATTGTGTCCCCATAACGCTCTGTGCTTCATTATTCCTGCGTTCCTCTTTCCCTTTGCTGCCAAGGCTTTTTCCTGTACCTTCATGTATCTATCACCCTCATTTACCCATACGCCAAGGTACTTGTATTCGCTTACTCTCGGTATTTCTTGGCCCTGTATGTATACCGCCTGGTCGTCTGGGATCATTGAATACCATCAATCCGCATTTTGTTACACTAAATCCTAGTCCTAGATCCTCGCCTTCCTTCCCGCATATATTCACCAGCCGTTGTATATCATCTCGACTGTTTGCGAATAAGACAATATCATCAGCATAAAATAAACCCGGAAGCATCTGCTCAATCATCACGCCGCCCTGTTTGTGTGACAGATTAAAACCAATGTGGCTATCTCCTAGCGCTTTTTCCATTCTAACCATGTACAGCATGAATAACAGCGGCGACAAAGGACATCCCTGTCTCAGCCCCTTGCTAATATCAACGTTCTCTCTGCTACTTATTCCTTCCCATTCTATGCAAACTGTATTTTCTCGATATATTTCCCTCAAAAGCTGTACACAATCGTCGCCTATGCCCATTCCTTCCAAAATTTCCCACAATATTTCCTGATTAACATTGTCATACGCCCCAGTGATAGTCTAGAAAAGCCACATACAACGGCCTCCTTTCTATTTTAGATATTTCTATACACTGAGTAAGAACAAATAGGTTATCGTCTAAACGCCTGTCTACTCGAAATCCATTCTGAAGTTCTCCCAAAATATTGTTACGTTCTGCCCAGGCTTCTATTTTTAATTTTACTGCTTGCATAGCCATCCTGTATAGTACCGATGTAATGGTTAGCGGTCTATACGAGCGAATGTTATTCTTTTCCCCCTTGCCTTTATAGATTAAGTTCATTCTGCTTTTTCGCCAACTGTCCGGTATTTGCCTCTCCTGTAAGCATTTTTCTACGGCTTTCAATAGCGCTTCTTTAGTGTTCTGTCCTAATTCGTTAATGAGGCTAACGGGGACCCCATCTAAACCCATAGCAGTGCGCTTTGGAATTTTTCCTTCGGCCTTTTTCCAGTTGAAATTCTCAAGTTCTAGCTCTTCCTTAGTTTCGCTCTCCGTCATGGTTTTATCCACTGGGGGAATCTCTTGGACGATCTTTTTAAACGAATCGGCTGTTACCTTCTGGATGTAACCCAACGCTTCGTACCCTTCCAATTGATTTCCTCTTTCATCAACAATATGTTGTTGCAATGTGGCAGACTTTTTACCTAGCGCTTTTATGTGGTTCCAAAATATCCTAGGCGCGTCCTTCTTTTTGTCATGAATTTCTGTAACCCAGCGTTCGCTTTCACCTTTAATTTTTGCCTCGACCAATTTCTGTACAATAGATTTTTTCTCTAAATATATTTCCCATCTTTCCGTGACTTCGACTTGCGGCCGCTTCTCCCTTTTTGCCTGCCTGTGCTCCCTTGATGCTTTACGTCGATTTTCGATCGCTTCCCGGATTTCCTTGTTCCACCATCTTTTTGGCGTTCTCTTTCCTTTCCAGCAAACAGTTTTCTTCTCTTTACTTATTTCTTTCGTCATTGCATGAACTAGCTCATTATACCCCCAGTCCTTGCCTCGTATTTTGCCTACTTCTTCCTCTACTCTTGCGGCTATATTTTTTATTTGTTTGTCATTTAAGTACGACCTGCCAAACTTCGACTCTACGTTATTATTTTCAGTTTTATGTCCCAGTTGTAACGTTATGCGTTTATGATCACTACCCAAGCTGTTCATCCCGTCCTCGTCTATTCTCATTTCTCTCAGTTTTTCATAGATTCCTTCCGTCATTAGACAATAATCAATGTTCGATTGTCTGTTTCTGACCTCCCACGTGATCTGTCCACCACACTTGGGCCCTGTGTTAACTATCACGAGACTATGGTGCTCGCAAAGATCGAGCAATAACCTCCCATTGGTGTCTGTATATCCGTCAAGGTCATGGATGTGGGAATTCATATCCCCTAGGAGGATGATTTCAGCCCCATGACCAAATTCTTTAATATCGGTGTTTATGCAATGCTTTATCTCCAGATTCTTTTCCTTACAGTTATTTCCCGTCCACATGTAAGCTACACCTAGCCACGTTTTCTTTCCACCTACCGTGCCCGAAACCCAGAGGTGCTCTGAACACGTTTGTTTTACTCTCTCCCATTTGGCTCCGCTATGAATAAGCATTCCAACACCCCCACCTTTTCTTTCTGATATGATCCTGTTGCACCCTTCCCAAACATAATTGTCAATATGTGGTGGCTCTTCCAGGTCTCTAAGGTGTGTTTCTGTAACCGCATAAACGCCTATCTTTTCTTTGTTTAACTGTTCCTCAATCTCTAACCATTTTGCCTTTTTTCTGCCACCCTGCATGTTTATGTAACTAATTGCTACTCGTGCCTTCGCTCTTTTCTTCCTTTTACCTCTATTCTGCCATTTCTCAGTGCTGCCTACCGGAAAATCCCCCTGGTTGTTTCCTTTGTTCCTTGCTACCCCGGACTCCGAAGGGCCCGCGTACCCCCCAAGAAAGCTACTGCACGTCCTGCAAGCCGCCAACCTACCTCATGACCAAGCCTCCTATCGAAGTGAATTCTGTCTCTTTGGAAACCCCCCCACCTATGCACCTCCCTGTTTATTTCCACTACTTCGAAACCCTTCTCTCGACTCGTACGCCATATCTCTTTGTTTGCATCGACAACCGCTCTTTGGAGGTTGCCGTCACGCACTGGTATTTCCGGTACTGTGCACACTACTATCTGCACCTGGGGGGAGATGGCGCGCATGTCATCGACGCCTTTTGCCAAGGTCGTCGCTAATCCTGACGATTCTTTGTTGAGGACGTCGTTTAGCCCTGCCGCAATCATCACGAGGTTGCGTCCGTGAGCCCCAGACCTGAGCTTTTCTCTTGCTTGCCTCATGACTGAACCCAGCCTATGTCCTGGGAACGTCCCTACCAATACTCGTTTGTCGCCTTTCACCCTCTCTTTCAGTGCCTCGGCGCATCGAACTAAATTGGAATCGCCAGCTATAATAACCCTCTGAGGTTTTCCAGCTGGAGTCACCTGAACCTGGCTACTGTCTGGGTGTTTAGCCTGAGTCACAGCTGCTGCATTATCTACTCCCTCCCGCAAAGCTACTTCCTGAAAGCTGTGCCCCGCGCTCTTTGCACCTGCGTTTTTCACACCCTGTTCTTGCTGCCCCCCCGCGCTGGAGGTCGGCGCCGCACTGTTCTCGCTGTTGCCTGCTTCTTTGTTCGCCTTAACTACCATGGCTAGCCCCTCCTCTGCTAACCTAAGCCTCTCCCCCATGGCCTGCGTTTTCTCACGCTCTTTTGCCAACGCATTTTCAAGCTCAGCGATTCTGTCCATAAGTCCGCTCTGAGCAGCCATCATTTTTTCCATTTTTTCCTCCATCTCACACTGTCTACATTTTGCATCAGCTTCTGCCTTCTCTTCCGCACAAACTTCCATTTTCACAGCTGCCCCGCACCCTGAACACTTTGCGGTCTTTTACACCATGACCGCTCCTAGCAAAAGGGTTACACTATCTAATGAACAAAGGCCCTCAGTACTACAAACACTTCCCTAAGACAATACGTATCCAAAAGCTCAATGGATAGCCGACACTTCAAAACACTCGTGGTGGGTGCTCGTGCACCTCAGCCACGTGGAGGCAGAAAAAGGAAAGCAAAAGACCGAAGCCGCCGGAGCGCCACCTACCATCGGAAGGCATCCCATCTTCAGGCCATCAGCTTGGTCATCGACATCAACAACAGAGCCAGCTATAAATGAAAGGCAGCAAGCTAGTCACTTCAGTGGGCACGGGCGCAGCACGGCGTGCACAACGGCTGACAAGCCACCTTTCTTCCTGCTTCAGGTGCGTAACTGCTATTCATTGTACGCAAGAAAAAGCGACAATCGTTTCTACTGCTGTTCCCGTGCCCACGGGTTTTCCTTTGCATTGTAAAGGAGTGTCTTCACAATTGTGTACTTGTTGGCGGGAGACGTGGAGGAGAATCCAGGACCCGGTCCTGGAACCCGCTCGCAAACTAATCACAATAAACCACCCGATCCAGCGCGCACGACTGAACAAAAAGCGGCCGAGGAAACTGTAACCGAAGTATTAAAACAAGCGGATCAGAACCGTGAAATTCTGCGCATACTACGCGACTTGCAACTTCAGACTGCCACAGTTCAGACTAGTACCGAGGAATTAAAAAAAGGCATCGATGAATTACGACTTGTACAAGAGAGCCTTGAAACGTCACTTGCAAATATTGGTAGCAGACGATGAAACTGTGGAAGGGAGGTTGGAAACGCTTGAAAGCGACAAACAGAACTCTGAGCACACATTCGACGAAATTCGTAAACAAAACCAACTGCTACAGTCTCGTATCGACGAGCTTGAGGACAGGAGCAGACGAGACAACATAATCCTGTATGGTATATCAGATGATATAGAAACATGGGCGGAAACTGAAGACAAGGTTTTAAAATCGCTGGCACCCTGTCTCGGTCACCCTTCCCGGCCCCACGATATTCTCCGCGCTCATAAACTAGGCAAGTTTTGAGTTTCGCGCTGCCGCGCCTGTCATAGTTAAATTCTCTAGCTATAAAACAAAAGAAAAAATTTTGCAATCCGCCTCTAAGCTAAAAGAAGTGAATATTCGTGTAACCGAAGACTTTTCACCAGCCACTCGGCTTGCCTCTCGGTTCGCTGAACAGCAGCCAGCCTCCCCGCGATACCGACTAAAGTATAAAAAGCTATTTATTGCCAGAAAGTGCTACATGTACGATTCTGTTGCTGACAACTTTTATGAAGTCGTCACTACCACAGCACAGCTTCAGGCTAACAGTGCGTCACAGCCTCGTCCTGCGCCAATAACGGAAGTTTCATCTGATTACGGAATACCGAGGGGCAGTGGCCTGAGGCATAACTCAATGCATGCATCGGTCGTATTCACCAACATTCGAAGTATCATCAGTAAGCGCACCGAACTTTCCTCTGTTATCGATTCATGCTCCGCCGACATTGCTGTGCTAACAGAGACCTGGCTGCATAGTGACATCAGAGACAATGAAATCTTTGACTCATCTAACCAATTCCATTTTTACAGATTTGATAGAAAAGAAAGGCAAGGTGGGGGCGTTCTCATAGCCATAAAAGAACACTTGGAATCGTTCGCGCTCAATATTGCGGCAAGCATAGCAGTCGTTTGGATATCTGTGAAGCTAGGTCACCGTCAAATAATACTGGGCGCTTGCTACCGCCCTCCCACTTCGGCATCGACATTTATCAATGATCTTTAGGACAACATTAACGCCGTTATATCCCGATATCCTTCTGCCCCTGTGTTCTTGCTGGGCGACTTCAATTATCCTGCGATTGACTGGACCCCATCTGTGCAGTTCTCGTCCGGCGCATGCTGTGAATTTCTGGACCTGTGCTCATCCTATAGTTTCACACAGATTGTTACTAAACCTACCCGGGTCACACAAACAACAGCTAACATATTAGATCTAGTGTTATGCACATATCCCGAGCTATGTTCTCAGCTGACCTACTTGCCACAATTGAGTGACCATGTAGTAATAAATTTTTGTATTGCTATCCCCATGAAAAAAAAAAGCGCAAGACGAAAAAAATTTTACGCAACTATAAGCGGGCTGATTTTGACCAAATTAATAAGCTCCTGCAGACCTTCTTAACATCATTCTTGGATGCTTTCGAAGAGCGTTCTGTTGAAGCGAACTGGAACTTATTTAAGAACAAGGTTGCTGAACTTACTAACCGTTTTATTCCAACTGGAACGTTATCGTATGACCCGGATGCACTATGGTACAACCCTCATATCAGGCGTCTGTCCAACAGGAACAAACGCTTTTACAGACTGGCTAAGTCATCTCGTAATCACGCCCGTTCGGACTTGTACCATAAAGCCAATAACGAGTATATAGCCGCTGTAAGCAGAGCTAAAAATATTTTGCTGAAAACACACTACCTAACACTTTATTGCAGGATCCCCAAAAATTTTGGAAAATTATTAATCCGAAGGATACTGCACGTATCACACTAACATCTCTTAATGATGAGCCAGTACCCGATAACAATTGTGCGAATGTCGTAAATGATGTGTTTTCAAGTTGCTTTTCTACTCCTTCGTTCGTTGAGTTTCCCACTTTTGGCGATCATAATTATTTGCCAATGTACCCGGTGGTGATTGAACCTGACTGTGTTGCTGAAATTATAAACAACCTGAAATTATTCTCAGCTGCCGGCGTCGATAATATCAGTTCCAAGTTCTTAAAAAGCACCAAACTATATTCATCAATCATTTTGACTAAAATATTTCAGCAGTCATTAAACAACGGCGAAGTGCCATCAGATTGGAAGATAGGGAAGGTGGTCCCAGTGCACAAATCTGAATCCAAGCACTCTCCTCTTAACTACAGGCCCATATCGATTACTAGCGTACCCAGTAAGATATTAGAACACATCCTTTTCTCGCAAATTGCCACGTTTCTGGAATCTAACTCATTTTTTCACCGCGCTCAACACGGATTTCGTAAGGCATACTCCTGCGAAACGCAGCTTGTTTTGTTCACCCATAAGTCGCATGCCATTCTCGACGACCGCTCCATTTCCGACTGCATATTTTTAGATTTCGCCAAAGCATTTGACAAGGTATGGAACCAGCTACTACTGCTAAAAACTCGCATGATCGGACTCTATACAAACGCAATAAAATGGCTCGAGTGTTTTCTAACCTCTCCTCAACAGTTCGTCACCGCCAACGACGTTAGTTCCCCCTGCATCCTGTTATCTCCGGTGTGCCACAAGGTACTGTGCTTGGTCCCTTACTTTTTCTAATCTATATTAACGATCTTCCGAACTGCGTTTCTTCGTCCATCCAGCTATTTGCCGATGATTGTGTTCTTTTCCGCGAAATAACATCTGCTAATGATACATGCGCATTGCAGGCCGATATTAACAGCATCGACCTATGGTGAAAAAATGGCACATGACTTTAAACGTAAAAAAACGTAAACTCATGCGCGTTTCCCGCTCATCCTCAAACTTAGCTACGTATTATTTAGGTGGTAACGCTCTAGAAGCAGTCGACTCATATAAGTACCTCGCATTCACATCACTTCCACTCTTTCTTGGAATACGCACATCGATTACATCGTCAGCAAAGCTAATCGCATGCTCGGATACTTCAAACGCAACTTTCATTCAGCCCCCACTAACACGAAGCTGGTTCTCTACAATACTATCGTTCGCTCTCAGATAGAATATGCATCATCAATATGGGACCCAGCCATCGAAATCCTTACAAATTAATTAGAAATGGTTCAGAACAGGTCAGCGCGCTTCATTTTATCAAACTTTCATCGCACCGCCAGTATATCTATCATGAAATCAAACTTAGGCCTACCACTACTAACAATCAGTCGCAAACTTGTGCGACTCTGCCTTTTTCACAAAATATTTTATCACGATACACTGCATGACGAATTGCTCCTGCCACCCACATACATATCATCGCGTCTTGATCACGGGCACAAAGTTGGCTTAATTTCGTGCAAAGCAAAAGTGTTCTCTGACTCATTTATACCACGTACATCTGTGGACTGGAACCACCTTCCTTCTTCAATTGTGAAAATCAGACAGCCATCATTGTTTCAGTCATCAGTGTCCAATATTTTACTGTGAACCGTAGTGTTTTAGCACTTGCACTTCAATGTGCGATGCTTTCGCCGCATATGTTATCTGGACAGTGTTCTCTTTTCTTTTTTTTTTTTGACCACTTGTGTATTTCATATATTTTGTGTGTATACTGTATTACAGTGGCAAATCCCGCTCCCCTCTGTAGTGTTGTACCTTGAGGGTAAATAAAATAAAAAAAGTCAGTCAGAGGTATGACCTGCCGTCAGACTTCATTGTTTGCAGCGGTACACACAAGACGGACACGCTTTTTAGGCGCTGCTGACCCTCACACCTTTATCAGACAATAGAAACAAGCCGCCAAGCGCGCGTGACATTCCACTAATGGCGACAGCAGCTAGTTTATTATACAAGTCCTATCTAGTGCAGAAAAAAATATAAATATGCCGATGGGCTTTTGTTCGAGCTCTCTAGCTTTTCTTGCTGTTACGAACAATCGACAGATATGTAGATGCGTTTTACGTGTACGTCAAGAGGCATATAGCAGTTTTCTCTCTCAAACGGCGATATTTCAGAACAGCGGCAGTACCAGTGCCGACATATATCCAGGATCTTCAAGCACAGCGCACAAATAAAAATGATCTGTTGAGGTTAACCGAAGGCAAGGTTCTGCTGAGCAGTAATTTTGATTCGTCGCAGTCGCGTTTCTTTAAGGTTTGGAGCGTCGTTCGAGTGCAGAAGGACTCGTCCGGTACGCTATGCCTAAGCCTCGCTGGGCACAAGCTGGGACAGACCGTTCGACAGTCAGCGGTTTGAGAAATCTGTTATTGCCTATTAGCTGAAGAATCTTTCTCACATGATTACCTTTTGGCATATCTTGAGTAACTGAAGGCGCAGCTATTGCCAGAGGTCCACTTGACGCGTTGCGATACTAATCGGTGGCTTTATTTATTTGTTCTGTGTGAGTTCAGACGCGTTGGGAGCGTCATTAAATGAACGCTATACCTGCGCGGCGATGTAAAATGTTACTGTTTGCACCGAATCCTCCAGACAACTAAAACCTCCAGCAGAACAATCACCGGAGTAGTTCATAAAAGTAACGTTGTGAGTCTAAGTGTGGGGAAAAAGTACAAATTCACAGATGCTAGCGCTTAATGCGCGCGGAACCCGTACACCGCGAATTACTGCATACTGTAGCTCGCAGCGATGAAGTGGGGCCAAGCCGTAAATATTCCCAGATGCCTCACACCTAGCGAAATCAAAGAATACTGGTCCCAGGTCAGAGGCTCCAGTGCCTGTGAAACCAGCGCCACGGTCTCTTGAGCTGCTTCCAGTGTGTTGCGCACTCGTGCTATTGCGCAGCCTCCCAGTGTACAGCACTCTCCAGCGAGCCTCTCACTGTACCAGTGACATTCCAGCTATGCCAGCTTGTCCCAGTACAACGCCAGCGCACACCAGTGGAAGCGAGCGCTCCCAGCGTCCCAGTGTGTACCGCCCAGTGAAATATCATCGCTCCCGGCGCGTTTCTAGGGGTCCCCGCGCGGAAAATGTACTGGAAATGCACGGGGTGCGCTGGTTTTTGCATTACTGTAACCAAATCCTATATATAGCCTTCATAGATTACAAGAAAACATTTGACTCGGTCGGTACCTCAGCAGTCATGCAGGCATAGCGGAAGGAGGGCGTAGACGAGCCCTAAGTAAGGCTCCTGCAAAGCATCTACAATGGCTCCACAGCTACCATAGCCCTCCAAAAGGAGAGCAGCAAAATACATATATAAGAAGGGGCGTAAGACAAGGAGACGCAATCTCTCCAATGTTATTCCCAGCATGTTTACAAGAAGTATGAATGTTGTAGCGTGACGTCACATATCACTGCGCACTCGGTGCGCGCATTGCTGTGCAACCGTTCACGTGGTTCTGCGCCTATATATATATGGTGCGCCTTCTAATAAATGTTCAGTTGCTTCTTGGTAAGCTGTCTGCGGCTCACGTTACTACACTGGCGACGAGGATGGGATCCGCCCCCTTGTACTTGTAGTACTGCGAACGATCGGCGGTCGAGAGCCACGGACCAGAAAACAACGGCAGTCATGGCCTGCGGCGGTTGAACGCGGCGGCACTACCTTCGGCACGAGGCAACGCAGTCGTCGGGGGAAAACAACCCGATAAGTATACTGCACTTACTGAACAATGGCGCGACTAGGCAAGTTAGACGAGTTCGACGAGAAGGATCAGAATTTTGAGTCCTATCTGGAGCGTTTTGAGCACTTCGTTACCGCAAATGACATCAAAGAGGAAAAGAAGCTTGCAGTATTCCTGAGCGTGATAGGGCCACGAACGTACGAGGTTCTCAAAAGTCTGGTAGTACCCGCTGTTCCTGGGAACAAGTCCTTTGAAGAGGTCACAGTGCTGTTGAAGACACACTATAGCCCACAGTGCTCGGTCATTGCCGAACGTTGCAAATTTAACAAGCGAGCACAAGAAGAACAGGAAAGCGTCGAGGACTTCATAGTGGCCTTAAAGCATTTAGCAAGGAAGTGCGATTTTGGTCAGTTTCTGCAAGACGCGCTGCGAGACAGGATAGTGGCAGTCATAAGACGCGAGGAAACGCAACTCGCTCTATTTGCTGAAGAAGATTTAACCTTCGAAAAGGCGTGCAAGATAGCCCTGGACAGAGAGCAGGCTGCGCGACAGACAGCGTTACTTCATGCAGAAGGCAAGGAAGCGGCTTTGCATGCCATAGCAATCAGAGGAAAAGGAAGCGACAAGAAATGGAAGCTTCGGAAGTTCAAGGAAGCCAAGCGAGTTTGCGAAAGATGTGGCAAGGCGCATACGGCTAGTGTTTGCTGGTATAAGAACGTCCGGTGTCACAGCTGTTCTCAAATCGGCCATCTACAGAAGATGTGTCCAAGTAATCGCAGAGAACTCAAGACTGCAAACGTCGTGGACTACTCTGATAGTGACTCTGAAATAGATGTTTACCATGTCGTCAATACAGTGCGTTCTGGTTATGAAGTGCAACTAAACGTAGAAGGGCAAGACCTCTGCATGCAGATTGATACGGGGGCAGCTGTAACACTCATTCCGGGAATGTTTGGACAGCTATCTAATGAGTTACAGGAATACTCCCCACAGTACTACTGGCCAGACCCCGGCAGAAAAGCGACTCTCGCAAGGTAGAGGCGGTAAAAAAAATGTTCCCGGGGGTGTTTTCCAAGCAACCCGGAAAAGTGAAAAACTATCAAGCAAGGATAGTTCTAAGCCAGAATTGTACGCCTATTTTTGGCAGGGCCAGAAACGTCCCATTTGCGCTTCGAGATAAAGTGGAAGGCGAGCTAGAAAGGCTAGAGAAAAGTGGTGTTATACGCCCTGTAAATCGGAGCGACTGGGCCACGCCAGTAGTCGTAATTCAAAAGAAAGATGGTTCACTGAGGTTGTGCGGGGACTACAAAGTCAATATTAATCCCGTGTTAAAGACCGACCACTACCCATTGCCTAGACTGGAAGATTTGTTCTCTGCAATAGCTGGCGGCAAAATGTTTTGTGTGTTGGATCTTTCAGCCGCGTATCAGCAGATTCCGCTCACTGCCGAGTCCCGACCACTACTAACCATTAATACGCACAGGGGGCTGTTCGAGTTCCAGCGCTTACCATTTGGGGTAGCCAGCGCGCCAGCTATTTTTCAGTCCTTCATGGATGAGGTGCTCAAAGGCATAGCGCACGTGGGATGTTACATAGACGACGTCATTGTGTCGGGAAAAGACGTCGCCGACTGTCAAAAGACATTGGAACTAGTCCTGCAGCGACTTAGTGACTACGACGTGACACTGAAAGAGGAAAAGTGTCGTTTTTTTCAGAGCACTGTGACTTATCTCGGTAACACTGTGTGCGCTGAAGGTATCTATCCTACAGAAGAAAAGATAAAGGCGATCACAGAAGCGCCCGAGCCCACATGCCAAACAGAGTTAAAGGCTTATCTAGGCATGCTAACCTTTTATGCGAAGTTCTTAAGTAACCTTGCCTGCGTGGCAGAGCCATTGTACCGTCTGTTGCGCAAGGGCGAAAAGTGGTCGTGGACACGGGAGTGTAACGAAGCTTTTGCTTCGACGAAACTGTTACTTGTCAAGAGCAATGTGCTCACTTTTTACGATGTGGCGAAACCAATTGCTATGACATGTGATGCTTCGTCGTATGGATTGGGTGCTGTCATTTTTCATGAGACCGCAGACGGACACGAAAGGCCAGTGGCATTTGCATCTAGAACACTTACAGCAGCGGAGAAAAACTATGCTCAGTGCGAGCGCGAAGCATTAGCACTGATGTTTGGGTTAAAAAAATTCCACCGCTACTTGTATGGGCGAGAGTTCACTCTTTATACGGATCATCAGCCACTACTCGGAATATTAGGCCACGACAAGCCTGTGCCTGCTCTGGCTGCAGCGCGAATGCAAAGATGGGCAATTACTCTGGCAGCGTACCAATATAAACTAAAATACCGAAAGGGAAGAAATGTTGAAGTGGCTGACGCCCTGTCGCGACTTCCTCGGCCTATGGTGGCGGCTGACGAACCTTCCGAGTGTCTCTTGCTATTTGACAGCATGCCCCTCAAAGCGGATGACGTGGCGCGGGCCACACGACGTGATCCCACTTTGTCTCGTGTGACGCACTTCATTCTAAATGGATGGCCTTCAGAGTGTTCTGAAGTACTTAGACCATTTTATTCCAGGCGCGACGAGCTATCAGTAGAGCAAGAATGCATAACTTGGGGATCAAGGGTGATAATACCTCATAAGCTCCAGCTACAGGTCTTGCAGCTATTGCACGAGGACCACCCGGGATCTAGTCGCATGAAAGCGTTAGCAAGAAGCTTTGTGTGGTGGCCTGGCCTCGACCGTTCGGTTGAGAGCTACGTTCGACAATGTCAAGTGTGTCAGGCCGTCCAAAAAGCTGCTTCACCGGTCCCTTTGCAACCATGGAATTATCCCACAAGGCCCTGGCAACGCGTTCACGTAGACTATGCTGTAAAGGGCTCTCAGGCGTTCTTGATTCTCGTCGACGCATTCTCTAAATGGATCGAGGTCTCGCCTATGTTATCCACTACGGCTAACAAAACCATTGAGAAGCTACGTAGTGTGTTTGCCGCGTATGGTCTGCCAGAGGTACTGGTGAGTGATAACGGACCGCAATTCATTTCCGAAGAGTTCGCGGCATTCTTGAGTGTAAACGGTGTAAGGCATGTCAAGACACCTCCGTATCACGCGGCTTCTAACGGAGCGGCCGAGCGTTTAGTGCAGACTACCAAACAAGCCCTGTCAAAGCATGTTTTGCAGGACAAAGCTAGCCACCAGAAACACTCATTCCGGGAATGTTTGGACAGCTATCTAATGAGTTACAGGAATACTCCCCACAGTACTACTGGCCAGACCCCGGCAGAATTATTTTTGAAAAGACAGCCACGGGTAAAACTGTCTTTGCTAAAACCAGATTTCCAGCTCTCGATGCAGGAGCAGCAGCATCGTACCAAAGTGCAAAATGACAGGTCGCGGGGTGTTTCTCGATGTTTTGCTGAGGGGGACTCTGTGTGGGTGAAGACTGTGCGAGGTGAAACAGTGTCGTGGGAAGACGGTGTCGTGACGCAAGTTATCAGTCCCGTAACCTATCTGGTGAAAGTGTCTCAGGCGGTGCGATTTACGCATGCCGACCACATCAGAGCCCGTCACGGAGGCCAGGATTGTTCAGGCTGTCCACAACCACAACCTGCTCAACCGCAGCCACAACCTGCACAACCGGCTCCAACGGCATCCCAAGACACCACTCTTCCGACGGTTCCGATGGCGTGCGGGCCAGTCGCCGTGTCGCCTCTCTCAAATCCCCGCGCGACCGACTCTGCGACGTCTCTCCTTCCGGCAACTGCATCGGCCACGGCCGGCACCGCTGCCCCCGGCTCTCCGGACCAGCCCGGTGCCGAAGATACGCCACGAGCAGCCGAACTTCCAACTCTGCGTCGGAGTGCACGTGTACGACATGCCCCGAACAGATACCAACCCAGTGACTTTCGGAAATAATTCTGAGGGGGAAGGAGTGTTGTAGCGTGACGTCACATATCACTGCGCACTCGGTGCGCGCATTGCTGTGCAACCGTTCACGTGGTTCTGCGCCTATATATATATGGTGCGCCTTCTAATAAATGTTCAGTTGCTTCTTGGTAAGCTGTCTGCGGCTCACGTTACTACAATGAAGAACACTGGATTGAGAACAGGAGGGTTTAAGGGTTAATGGAGAATACCTCAGTAACCCCAGATTTGCTGATGACATTGCCTTGCTAAGTAATTCGGGAGATGAATTACAGAGCCTGATTACTGTCCTAAACAGGCAAAGTATAACAGTGGGCCTGAATATTATTATGCAGAAAACTAAGATAATATTCAATAGCCTAGGGCTACCAGAGCGATATCAGGTAGCTGGCGAGGCTTTGGAAGCAGTAAGTGAATATATCTACTTAGGCCAGGTAGTGACCCCTGATGCGAATCATGAGGCTGAGGTGATTAGCAGAATTAAAATGGGAATTAAATTCCGCAAGCACTGTCAGGTAAGGAATGGTAGCTTCCCATTGTTTCTGAAGAGGAAAGTGTGTGACAGCTGCATCTTAACGGTACTCACCTACGGGACAGAAACTTGGAGGCTAAGAGGTTTCAGCTTAAATGGAGGACGACGCAGCGAGCTATGGTAGGCGTTACCTTAAGAGACACGAAGAGAGCAAAGTGGCTAAGGGAACAAAAGCGTGTTAGGGACATATTAATAGAAATTAAGAAATGGGCGCGCGGGGGGGGGGGGGCGCATATATTGCGAAGAAAACACAACCGTTGGTCATCAAGGGCAACAGAGTTGATTCCTAGAGAAGGCAAACGTGGCAGGAGGCGGCAGAAAGTTAGGTGGGCAGATGAGATCAGGAAGTTTGCTGGTATAAATTGGGCCCAGTTAGTACAAGACAGAGATAATTGGAGATCTATGGGAGAGGCCTTTGCCCTGCAGTGGGCGTAGACGGGCTGCTGCTGTCGTTGTTGTTGTTGTTGGTGGCGGTGATGATGATGATGATGATCAACGAGGTTATGCACAGTGTCGACTTTGTGTTCGCGTACTTCGATGATCTTCTCGTTGCAACGTCCTCAGGTCTCGAACGAGAGGCTCATCTGGGTGCCCCTGTCCACTGGCTTGATGACTACGGCGTTATAATTCATCCGAAGAAGTGCCTCTTCGGCGCTGCTACGATCGAGTTGCTAGGACACCTTGTCACTAGGAATCGGGCCACTCGGCAGCAAAGTGAAAGTGATTAAAGAATTTTCGGCCCCCACTTCACTGAAGATACCTCAGAGAAATCGTAGGCCACCTGAATATTTATCGCCGCTTTCTGCCAAAGTGTGCCTTTCCTCAAGCCTTTGACCGACGTACTAGCTGCGAAAAAAGATCCGGCTGCGTCACTTCAGTGGACTGCCAATGCTGCATGAGCATTTTTTGATGCCAAGATGGCCCTTACTGACGCCGCCACGCTCACACATCCTGTTACTGAGGCTCCCATTAGTCTCATCACTGATGCGTCTAGCTTTGCAGTCGGCGGAGTATTGAGCAACGCGTCGTTGGTTGGCAGCCTCTTGGATTTTTTCTTTACAAAAGCTGAATCAACTTGAAGCTAAATAGAGCACATTCGGTCGAGAAATAATCTCAGTATAACTCGCCAGCAAGCATTTGTGCCACTTTATGGAGGTCCCGCGGCTTTCACGTCGTCACAGTCCATAAGACCTTGATGTTTGCCTTTCAACTTGATGTTTGCCTTTCACCACTCACACCGCACGGGCTACACCGCATGTGCTCCGCCAATTGTGGTTTATCTCTGTGTTCCCAGTGGTTCTGCATCAGGTGCATGCACCAGAAAATTCTGTCGCTCATGCAGTCCTGCCCATTATATGTGGTACTTTGCCTTCGTTCATTATAGCGTAGTCTTATGTGTGTCTTTTAGTATAAATGGTATCCCTATCTTGTGTAATCCGCACAAAGTATTCCCTCGTCCGATTTTCAGCGTCTCCTTGTAGGTCCTTGATAGACATAGGCTTAATTTTAACGCTCAATCTCCTATGGCACATACCCGCATTTCTGACAGAATGACTGCACACCGCCAGTGTTGTGTAGTCAGCTTTCGGTCAAAGTTGTTGGGGGGAACCTCTTCGCTATCCACCGCAACGTATGAGGACCTGCGCAAGATGTATGAGAACACGCAAAAGAAACCTTGATAAAGTATTTTGGAGGAACGAACGAAATAAAACCCACGATGCAGGCCCACACTGTCATAACTGACGGGTAATATCGAGCGATACCCCCAAACGAAGCTTGAGTTCATTATTCACCCACGTAGGTGCAACTCTCCTCGGATATACGCGTAGAAAATGCAACCCTTCATGACACCGTTTGGCTTTGCTTAAATGAAATGACTGCTCCCAGGAAATCATACTCAGTATGATGATGTTTTCTATACAGAGCGGGATTTCTGTTGTAGTCACTCGATAATGCAGCAGCAGGTCGCAGGATAAAGGGAAGAATAACAGTATTCCAGGGTTCCGAAAGGTGAAAGTTTTAAATAGTTCATCAAAATTTATGATATAATGAAGGGTTGGCATGAATGTTTGCTTTATTATATAAATGCAACGAATGTGTAAAATGTTGCTAAAAATGCACGAATAAAGGAAATGCAAATCAATAGTAAGTGTTCTTTACTTCTTCAACAGGAGCGATACATATACTCCGAAAGGTACAGAAGGAAGTTTCACAACACAGGAATGGGAACTTCTCTAAAAAGATATGAAAATAATAAATGTAGAGTACATCAGCACATCTTCAAATCATGAATAAAAGAAACAGATACACGTTAAGATATAAATAGCTTCATTAGGAATATTCGTGGAAGATGTTCGGTCATTCTGTAGAATTACGGGGGTCAACGTGCGACAACCACAATTGCAATGTTTGACGCCCCTCAGAACACTGCAGGGCACTGGATTTATTTAACTACCTGTGGTTGCGATGTCTGCGCTGTAACGAGATGCATGGGCTTATTTTGTCTTTGATATGTAGCCAGCATGGCCATCGAGAACCGAACTCCGGCCTAGAAATGCGCTACACTACGGCCGCTATACTCCCGCGGCAAATCCGGTTCTCGTTAATACGCACACATTTCCCGTGGCCAAGAACAAAGTCCTTCATTACACATTCAATAGGCGGCGCATTTGTCCAATGTCTCGACCATCTGGTCGTGAAGGAAAGCTGCCGCTCGATAACCGAACACAAAGTCGAGGTGCCGAAAGTTCTGTGGCGGCACTACGCTTTTGAAAAGCAACGCTGGACCCAATCTATCAGCGAGAGCAGCGACGTCTTCGGGGTTACCCAAAGTGTCTCCTTCAGACGAAAAAAGTGCCACTGGAGTTGAGATACGTTCAACGGGGTACTCTGGAGGCTCCACCTGTGATATTGTCACGTGACACACAAGAGACTGTGATAACAGAGACCGCACCGTCAGGTAGGCAAGAACTGCTAGCTGAGCAAGATGGCTCCGACTGGGGCGCGCGCTGAGCCAAAAGCAACTTCTTCCTTTTCTTTCTTTGTGTCCATGCTGGCTGGCGCCCGCCGCGCATGTCCCGGTGGCATTATTCCCCCCTTGAAAACGGCATCGTCCCGATGCACAAGAGTTTTGACAGGCACAGCCGAATAAAATTAAAAAAAAACTAACAGGAAGTGGACGGAAGATGAAAAATGACTAAGGCGGAAGTTCTCTCATCCTAACGCGTAAAATAAGGCTTCAGTCGTACAACGTGCACAATCTCGGAGTGGTGCTTTCGACGATGTGGCGACATAACGCCATCCGGAACAACCTCGTAATTGACGTCACTAACGCGGCGCAACACCTTGTAGGGTCCGAAGTAGTGACTAAGCAGCTTCTCGGACAACCCTTTGCGGCGAACCGGAGTCCACACCCAAACGTGATCGCCCGGGCGGTATTGCACATGTCGATGGCGAAGATTGTAGCGCCGTGCGTCTGTGCCTTGCTGCTGCGTGATGTGCAGGCGTGCTAATTGGCGAGCTTCTTCGGCGTCAGGGGTGGCAAGCTCCTCAGCGTCAGGGGTGAGTGAAGCGTCTAGGTCGTGTGGGAGCATGGCATCTAACATGTTTTGAACTTCACGTCCGTAAACAAGATGAAACGGTGTAAATCGCGTTGTTTCCTGAGTGGCAGTGTTGTACGCAAATGTTACGTACGGTAGCACCTGATCCCACGTTTTGTGCTGGACATCTACGTACATTGATAACATGTCGGCGATGGTTTTGTTCAGTCGTTCCGTCAAGCCGTTGGTCTGCGGGTGATACGCGGTTGTCTTGCGATGGCTCGTGTAGCTCAGCTTGAATACGTCATCAATCAGCTTGGATGTGAAAGCTGCTCTCCTGTCAGTAATAACGCTCGCAGGAGCACCATGTCAAAGAACAATTTGGTCTATAAAGAACTGGGCAACGTCGGCAGCCGTAGCGCTTGGTAGGGCCTTTGTCTCAGCGTACCTTGCTAAATAATCTGTGGCGACTATAATCCACTTGTTGCCGGTCGATGATAGCGGAAAAGGCCCGAGTAGGTCCATGCCGACTTGATCGAATGGTGCCCTAGGTGGTGCGATCGGTTGCAACAGTCCCGCAGGTTTCATTGGTGGGGATTTGCGACGCTGACATGCACGGCAGCTTTTGACGTAACGCTTCACAGCTGCAGAAAGTCGGGGCCAGTAGTACGCTTGTTTGACTCTGGCGAGAGTTCGCGAAGAACCCAAGTGGCCAGATGTCGGTTCGTCATGGCAGGCTTGAAGGATTTCATCGCGCATGTCTGCTGGTACAACGAGAAGGTAGGGTTTACCGTAACTGCTCGAGTTTTTCTTGTACAGGACACCACCTCGCACGCTAAACGACACGAGACTGCGAGAAAGGCGTCGAGGCAGGGGAGACTTGCGTCCTTCTAGATTTTCTATAATTGCGCGGATTTCGGCGTCTTCGCGTTGTCGTGCAATCAAGTCGGTAGCGGTTAAGGCCCCAAGGAAGCCGCTATCATCCTCATCCTCAGCCTCAGGATTATACGCCTCAGTTGGTGCGCGCGACAACGAATCAGCATCCTCGTGCTTGCGACCGGATTTGTACACGATGGTGAGGTCGAATTCCTGCAAGCGAAGGCTCCAGCGTGCTAGTCGTCCCGACGGATCGCGTAAATTGGTTAACCAGCACAATGAGTGGTGGTCGGTCACCACTTTGAACGGACGACCATAGGTGTAAGGGCGAAATTTCATTGTTGCCCATACCACTGCGAGGCATTCCTTCTCCGAGGTGGAATAGTTCTTTTCGGCACGTGATAGAGTACGACTAGCGTATGCTATCACACGCTCTGTGCCGTCTTGGTGTTGGACAAGGACGGCGCCAAGACCTACATTGCTGGCGTCGGTATGCAGTTCAGTATCAGCGTCCTCGTCAAAATGAGCCAGAACTGGGGGTGTCTGCAATCGATTCCTCAGTTCGGAGAAGGCGGTGTCCTGCTCCTCATTCCAGACGAATGCAATGTCATCACGTGTGAGACGAGTAAGAGGTTCAGCAATCCTTGAGAAATTGGCGATGAAGCGGCGATAGTACGCACACAGCCCCAGAAAGCGACGTACCGCTTTCTTGTCACGCGGAACGGGAAAGGTGGCTACAGCAGTAGTCTTGTCAGGGTCAGGCCGAACACCATCCGCGCTCACAACATGGCCAAGGAACTTGAGTTCTGTGTAACCGAAGTGACATTTTTCTGGCTTCAGCGTTAAGTCAGCAGAGCGCAGAGCTTCTAGAACAGTCTTCAGACGCCTCAGGTGCTCGTCAAAGGTAGCCGAAAACACAACGACGTCATCCAGATATACTAGGCACGTGTGCCACTTCAGCCCGGTAAGAACAGTGTCCATCATTCTCTGGAATGTCGCAGGTGCAGAACACAGGCCAAATGGGAGGACTTTAAATTCGTACAGGCCATCCGGTGTAACGAAAGCAGTTTTCTCGCGATCCCGTTCATCAACTTCAATCTGCCAGTACCCACTTTTGAGATCTATTGATGAAAAATACTTGGCCCTTCGGAGTCTATAGAGCGAATCGTCGATACGAGGCAGCGGATAAACGTCTTTTTTAGTTACGCTGTTAAGTTTCCTGTAGTCAACACAGAAACGCAGGGTTCCGTCCTTTTTCTTTACTAGGACTACCGGTGACGACCAAGGACTTTTGGAAGGCTGTATAACATTATCCTGGAGCATCTCTCCGACTTGCGCATTTATGGCTTCACGTTCTTTGGCCGAAACACGGTAGGGCTGCTGTTTTATAGGTGAGGCGTCGGGATACGTAATAATTCGGTGTTTCGTGATGGGCGTCTGACGTACCTTAGATGAAGAAGCAAAGCAGTCTTTGAATTGAAGGAGCAATTTCTGCAGGAGCGCTCGTTGGTGCTCCGGGAGAGCCGAATTAATATCGATCTTGCCGAGTGACGAAGTTGTGTCCCCCGATGTCAATTGCAACCCGGTTTCCGTTAATGTAGAAGTAAAGCATTCAGCAACGTCTGTCATGGGGTAGGCGAAAGCTATCGCAGTGCGACGAAAAAGGTGACGGTATTCGTTGCTGAAATTCGTAACAAGGAGCGTAGAACATCCATCGCGAAGTGTGACGAGGCTGCGGGCAGCGCAGATACCAAGAGTGAACAAAAGCGACGTGTTGCCTTCAGCAACTGCCTCACCGTCAGGTAGCTCGTCACACACGACGTCAACCAGGACGCTAGACCGGGGTGGCAACGTTATGCTGTCGGCAGAAACGCGAAACGTACTGAGGCTGCTGACGTCGGTTTTTTCTGCTGCTCTCTCTGTCGAAAATGTCACTGTTCGCTCACGAAAGTCGATAACTGCGTCGTGCTCCCGGAGAAAGTCTATTCCCAAGATGAGGTCTCTGGAACATTCACGAAGTACAAGGCAGCTGGAGTGAAAGGTACGTCCGCGAATTGTCACCCTGACTGTGCACATACCGAGTGGGCTGACTACATGTCCGCCGGCAGTACGAATTTTCGTCCCATACCACGGCGTAATGACTTTCTTCAGGTGCGTCGTTAATTTCCCGCTCATAATCGAGTAATCGGCCCCTGTGTCCAATAAAGCACTAACGTCGTGACGGCCGTCAAGCAAAACAGGTATTTCCAAAGAAAGTCGCCTTCCGAGATCGGTTGCTGTCGTCGTCTGATCGCTGCTGGTCCGCGTTCGCGTCGATGGGAGGCCTGGCTCGCGTCGATTGTCAGCGGCCTCGCTCCCGAAGGTCGCTGCCGTTAGTTTTCCCGTCTAGGGCTTGGCGAACGCCCCTGCGACGCCACTTGGGAGCTTCTGAAGTTTGGGGAAGGCCGTCTTGGAGATGGTGATCGTGACTGCCGCCGGAAGGGCAACGTGCGCTGCTGCGACAGGTACTCTTCTATCGCCCTGGGTCGTTCACCAAACCTGGGCCTTGGCGAGTCGACGGCATAACCCGGGAGTCCGAGGCGGCGATACGAACATTCGTGGTATAGGTGGCCGGCTTCACCGCAGTGAAAGCACAGCGGTCGCCTGTCCGGTGTGCGCCAGACGTCAGATTTCCGTCGAATCGGCTGCCTGTTGTACGAGCGCTGGATCGGTTGCACCAGTGGAAGGGTATCGTGCGGCGGTATCGGGTGCACAAAGCGTGGCGCAGCGGGAGTAAAACGGCCTGCAGCTTCCGCGTATGACAGGCGTGGCATCTCTGTCGGTGCAGGTTGGGCAACGGGTTCGGAAAGCGGGATTTGCAGAGCATGCTGTACCTCGTTCCTGACGAGGCTGGAGATTGATCCTACGGTATGCTGAGGCGGGCACTGAATCCTTTGTAGTTCATCGCGCACAACAGATCGGATGAGGTCACAGAGGGAATCGATGTTGATGCTACTCCCGGCAGCACCAACCTGGCCCAGCGATGAAGCGACACTGATTTGCCGGTCGTACACTGCCGACCTCTGTTGCAGGACTCTTTCCATGGTCGTGGCTTCCGTCAAAAATTCGGCCACAGTCTTTGGAGGACTGCGGACGAGGCCAGCAAAAAGCTGTTCCTTTACTCCTCGCATTAGGTGGCGTAGTTTCTTATCTTCTGTCATTTCCGGGTCTGCTCGACGAAAGAGGCTCGTCATGTCCTCCACGTACATCATAACACTCTCGTTGGGCATTGGGATGCGTGACTGTATGGCCCGCTCGGCTCGTTCGAGGCGATCGGGACTGGCATAACTTGCTACCAGGTTACGGCAAAATTCGCTCCACGACGAGAAGGGCTCACGGTTTTCGTACCAGGTGCGAGCGCCATCCTCCAGGCTGAAATACACGTTTCTGAGCTTGTTCGCGTCGGTCCACCCATTGAAATTTGCGACGCGTTCAAATTGAGCGAGCCAGTCATCCACGTCCTCGAAAATGGAGCCGTGGAACACTTTTGGCACTCGTGGGTTCTGCAGGGTGTAATGAGCAGTCGTCGTGCCTTCCGTACCGTCTTGAGGTGACGCTGACGCCATTTCCGGGAGAGGTTCGTTCTCAGGAGGCAGTCCTCTAATTCGTCGACTGGCCCGGTGCACAGGCGTTGTCACTGCAGGTACAGGGCTACCAGGAGGAGTCTGGTACATTAGTTGGAGCTACCCAGCGCCTCCACCAGTTTGTCACGTGACACACAAGAGACTGTGATAACAGAGACCGCACCGTCAGGTAGGCAAGAACTGCTAGCTGAGCAAGATGGCTCCGACTGGGGCGCGCGCTGAGCCAAAAGCAACTTCTTCCTTTTCTTTCTTTGTGTCCATGCTGGCTGGCGCCCGCCGCGCATGTCCCGGTGGCAATATAAAAAAATTAAGACGCTCATAATATAGCCGTAAAGTGGAACGTAAGTGCACCAGCAATACTTAACAGCCTTCAGATTCCATCGTTGCAAACAACGGCAGCTGCCAGCGCGCCTACAGTTAACCAATATTTCACAAGCAGTGCATACCAGTGCTTGATTATTACGCGACGAGCTATGATACCACATTCAAAGAAGTAGGTGTAGGTGAAATTTAGTGGCCAGACAAACTCTGGGGAATTGGCCAAGAGCTAGGTAGCTAGATGAAGTGAAAGGCCCCACGAGTGCTAAAATATGTTCAGCAAATTAACAGAAGTCAAATTAGATTCCACAGTAATTTTCTTCCTGCGCTTCCGTTTAACCCATTACCAAACGCAGGTTGTGGGAGATACAAAACATTACCGAAAATAACGATCAGCATAGGCGAACCACTGTACCGCTAGCCAACAAAACTGGTTTATTTCTAGAATATACGTAATTGTCTCCTGAGCATACGGTCCGACATTCGTAACTCACAAGAGGAATATTTTTCCAGTAATGAATGACTAGGTCCTGTGTTGTCACTTTCTCTATAGCTGTCGATCGGTTTCCGTTTTCCTAGTGTGCAATACAGAGTTCCGGTGTTACATTAACAAGACGAAGTTCTTTCACAACGCTTGACAGAACTTCTTACTGGGATACTTAAGAATGTAAACAGTGACAGGCGATGCAAATTAATTTCCAAATTGCAGTGCACAGATTGGCGAAATAACAATAACAAAATTTTTGCCCTGTATAATTCTATGAAAAGCACATTACGACAGTTTCAAGAAGTTGTGTATTACTATGAAGCAAGTAATTTAAAAATATTACCTGACCGTACAGCTCTTTATTCTTCCTGGATCCATAGTCATACATGACAAAGCGCTTACTTCGGTACATCTGGAAATGATTGCCTAATAAATACAAGCACTTCCGGCTCTCATAATATGCGTGTCCTTATCACGAAGTTCATTTATTTGTTTGTTTTATTTATATAGCGATATTTTACAGGGCCTTCTTGGGGCATTTTGTAAAGGGTGCAAACAGCATGTACAAATAATGATAGATATACGTAGGATTGACATATGGATTACAACAGAAGGTATAAATGAACATAGAAATGCAAAATATAATAACTAGACGTGTATGGTGTGTGAAGGTATTCTACAAAAGGCAATATACAGGTAACTATTTAAGCAGCAACAGTGCAACAGAAGGCTGCAGAAAGCAACAGAGATGTACGCTAATAAATCGACAGGAAAACCTTAATGGCAACAGTATTATGCCATGGATGAATAAGAATGCTATCATCAGATTTTGATGCACATATATTTTGTAAAATTCTTCAAGAAGTTTTCATGGTCTGGCTCTTGCTTGAAGAACTTTATGTAGGTAAATATACATGGAGAAAACCTTAGGTGACCCTGAGAGGATCAACGCTCACGAACACTAGGTGGGCTCCTCATTACAGGATCCCATTGGCGACTGCCGCGGCTCGGGCTCGGTCGACCAGGGTCTTCTGGCTCGCCAGGCCAGAGCAGTCGAGCAGGGCTGCCTCCCAGTCCTCCACGGTTGGGTTTGGTTCTGGGGCAATGTTCGGGGCTGATTGGCATGACCACACCATGTGGAAGATGTCCGAGGACTTCTCCGAACAGTGCGGGCATGTTCCTGAATAGGCAGGATCGAAGTCTTTTAGGACTGCGGTCCCAGAAGTGTTTTGGTGTAAAGGCGGAGGAGTTTGCGGTTCTCCGCGTTTCTGAGGCCCTTACAGGGCTTAGGAAAAATCGCATGGCCGAATTGAAAGAAATTGAGTAATTTTTCGAAAAGTAAGGGCCGGATTGGGGTCGGGGGTCCATCTCGGAAGGGTCGGAAGGCGTTCCCTGGAGAGTTAGCGCGCGGGAAGTGGCGTCTGGTGCATAATTTCCTTCGAGGCCCACGTGAGCAGGAGTAGCCCATACAATCGTTCGAGAGGCGCGGGCCCCGAGGTAATGGCTATATTGAAGGATGCGGTACACCAATGAAGGAATATATCCCTGTAGAATATTTCTGCAGACCCCTCTCAAGTCAGCGATAATGACGCGCGAGTCCAGGTCTGCAGCAGCTAGCGCGATGGCGACTTACTCCGCATGTGATATGTTCAGCGCTTTGAATGTTAGCCCATTGACTGCGACATTCTGGTGTATGAATGCGCCGTGTACCACCCCCCATCGTGAGGGCCGCAGGCGTACACGTAGAAGATTCCATGTTTGTGCCCATAGTTGCGGACAGTGCCTCCGCCCGCCTAAGGCGCTTGCCACTGTGGTCGTCACGGGTCATGTTGGCCGGAAGAGGGCGCACGCACAGGGCGTTCTCCCGACTTCGGGGATGCGTACGTGCTCTTCCGTCGGTGCTGAGTGGTGGATGTGTGGACGGGCTAATAAGCGGCGTCCGGAAGTCGTACTTGAAAGTCTTGTGTATTGATTGGTCAAGTGTGCCTCGCGCAGCTCCGCGAAAGTGTTTACCATCCCCAGGTCCACGAGGTTGGATGTATTGGATGTATTGGTTAGACGTATTGATCGGGAGATCAAGAGCACGATTGTACATCTACCTCAGAATCACTTCGAGGGCGTTCTCGTGAAACTTGTGCTGGTGGTGGTAAGCAGCCGAGTAGAGAACTCGACTGGTTACGAATGCATGCGCCAGCGGCAAGGCGTCTTTGCATCGTTACCCCCCGTGTTTGTTGGATACCCGGCGGACCTTCCGGCCGACCTGGTCCCCACCTTACGCAGATTGTCCATAGTCTTATCAATTCATTTGTGTGTGTGCATAAGGACTCCAAGCACACAAATCTCATCATGTTCGGAATCTCATCATCTCATCATCACGCTTATCTCATCATGATGTCTACGAATGAATTTTGGTTTTCCACAAGCTCAGACAGCCTGCGTCACACCGTGGCCTCCATAAGCTTTCCCGCACAAGACGTGAGGGAGATGGGACGGAGATTTTCTGTGTTTATGGATTTGCCGGCTTTTGGAATGTAAGTCACGAGGGCCGTCTCCTATTCGATTGGGAGGTGTGCATCACCAAGCGAGATCGAGTTGACGAAAGCAAGTAGGGTCTCATAGGCGGGTTCGGGAACATTGGCGAGACGTTTCACGGTGATCTTGTCCCGGCCTGGTGCTGTTCCTCGCTTCATCTTAGCTGAGGCCGCCTTCAGGTCATGCGTCTGGAATGGCTGATCCAACTCCACGTTCTGCGAACCTGCATACAATTACGCGGGCCCTCGGGACTCCTGTCGAGTGCAAAGGTACTGGTCGCGTAATTGGTCGGCTAATTTTAAAGTATCTTCAGTCAAAGCTGTGAATAGGTCGTTGGATATGTTTTTTGTTTCAACACTGGTTTGGGTAGGGTCAATTAAGGCGCGAAGGAGGCGCCACGGGCCCCGGCTGGACGTTTGTCTGGCCGCCGTTTACAGCGGTCCACTCCGTTTGAGTCTAAGAGCTGGACCGTGTACTCTGCCACTTGCTGGCTGACCTGGTTAATACGAATTTTGAGCTGTCATGTTTTTGGCGGCGCCATCTGCGGACGAGGCTGGGCAGCGCCTCCCAGAGGTGCAGAAGGTGGTTGTCCACCTCCGGCCCTGCCTGCGAGAGTTGAATTTGGGTTTCCGTCGAACGAAGGTATGTAACCAATTCTTGTGCCCACTTGCGGTATCATTGTTCGTGCATAGAGGCCGAATTGTTGCAGGCTTGCCGGAACTTAGTCCAGTCGGGAATCCGGGCTAGTGCATGTGGTCGTGTCAGGGGTTAAGTCCTTACGGGGATACTGATAAGGCAGTGGCCACTACCGAGGGTTTCCTCGGTGTTGGCCCATTCTGCCTGTCTAATGTTTTTGGTAAAGGTAAGATCCGGACGCGTAACCCGAGTCAGGGAGTTACCCATCCGTGTTGCGTATGCAGGGACGGTGTGGAGAGTCAGGCTCAGCATGTACGGAAGTTCCGCTAGCTTGCGTCCCCCGCCTATCTTCACGAACGTAGCCCCAGAGGGTAATCTGGGTGTTCAAATCGCCCACATTTATCATGGGGTCCCTGCCCGCAGTCTATAGAGCGCGGCTAAGGAGTGCTGCGAAGGTTATTTCCTTTAGTCTGGAGTAGCAGTATATGTTCAGTATATGGGATGGTTGATCCTGTTTTTTGAGTAGATGGAGCGTCACTATCACGCGTGGATACTCAGTTGGAAGTTCCAAGTGTTTTATATTAGCTGTATAATTTTTATGCGCACAGAAGCAGGAAGAGGGGTACTGCTGGAAGGTGGCGTAGTTTGGAAGGGTGGCGCCGCTCCCTGACTCCTGGAGGGCAGCCACCGCCGGAAGCGAATTGAGAGCTGAAAGGAGAAGTCCAAGATTCACCCGTTCAGTGTGGGACCACGAGCTTCGACAGTCGAACTGGACAATTTGGATGGAGCTCGCCGAATTCGTTTTTGGTAAGCACCTGATCTTAAGGCTCAGTTAGTCTGAGGCGGGTTCAGGTTAGTTAGTCTGAGGCAGGATTTTAGTGACGGTACTCCGGAGTAGCATTCGCGGTGAGGGAAAGGTCCTCGATTACGGAGAGGGAGCAGCTGTCGTCATCATCGGCCTCTATTGTTCGTCTAGAAGTTTTAAGAAAGTGGCTGGATATGTCGCCGGCGGGCGCGCGGGAGGGGCGCGACATGTGCCCAAATTGTTAGGCAATCATCGCTGGAATTGTCTCTTGTACTTCGTACATGGCTGTAACCATTACTCATATCTGGTTTTCAATGGCGGCGAACCGGGTGTCTATGGCTCTGAAACGGCCGTCGAAAGGAGATTCGAATGCGGCCTCCGCGGTTGTTACTGCATTCGGCGCCACGAGCTCACTCTCCATACCTCCGCCGACAGAAGTGACTGGGGCACGGGTCAGACCTGTCGTTTTCGACAACTGTGACCCAGGCCCCGGTCACTGCTGCGTGTCTCCGCCGTTCGTTTCTTCGGACCGCCCTGTCGGGGTGACACTGTGTACAGCTGGTTTCAGCACCACCTTGAAGTGGTGCGGGCTTGTCGGTTTTGGATGGTTCTCGGCGAGGCTGGTCGCTGGGTAGCTAGGAAGGCAGCTGTTCATACTGGGCGCCATTTTTGTCCCGCCCTTTTGGGCGGCTGTCTTGGGTGTACGGAATTTAGCCGCACAATCGCGAGAGTTGGTGGCATGGGCACCACTACAGAGAGAACACCGGGGAACAGATTCGTGTGAGGCCCGCACCCCTTCCACTAGCGGAGCTTGGAGTCTGCAGAGTCCACACGTGTTCGGCTGTAGGTTTGGACATGCATCCGAGTGGTGACCGACGGCCCCACAGTGGCTGCAGGCAGTGATAGTTTTGTAATACTTTCACACTGGGACGACCATGTTGTCATAGTGGACGTAACGGGGCTTCTGTTTGCCACCGAAGGTTATGCGTGCCGCATAGGATGTTCCGAATTTTCAGACTTCCGCGATGGCGCCGGCACGTCATCACAGTCGGTCTTGAAGGGTTTCCGTGGTGTCCGTGTAACGGACAATGATTGATCGATCTGTGGGGTTTAACGTCTCAAAACCGGCTCCGATTATGAGAGACGCCGCAGTGGAGGGCTCCGGAAATTTCGACCACCTGGGGTTCTTTAACGTGCACTGACTGACATAACGGCCCCAATATTTCGCCTCCATCGAAATGCAGCCGCCGCGGCCGGGATTCGATCCCGCGACCCTCGGATCAGCAGCCGAGTACCATAGCTACTAGACCACCGTGGCGGGGCGACGGACAATGATCACTACCTGGCACGAGTTGCTGCCGTCTTGTCTCAGGTAGCCCAGAAGCAGGACCTCTCTCTTCTCGGTGTTCACTACAAAGTCCCCGATGAGGCGGTCGGCCGCCTAGATATCCTGGGTGTGCGCGACGATGATGTTTTGGTCTCGCGAACTCAGAACGGTGATGGCGCAAGCCAGTTCCGGCCCGAGGTACGCCGAGGTGGTGGTGCCATAGGCAGTTTCCGTGAACGCCTCGTGTAGAGAAATACGTTCTCTGGGCTTCGTGATTATAACGCAATCTTCGAACGCGGGTTTGAGCGGTTTCCATTTCGTGGACGCCTTGCCCTTGCATCACGCGGTGCGCATCGCCGGAGCGTTCGCGTTTCCAACCCGCGAGACAGCAGCCGAGACATCGCCAGACGCCGTTCTGTTTGGCTTCTTCTGAAAGCAGTGTTCAGCTGCTTTAAGTATAGCTTGACGGCGAATTTGCGGAAGGATCGTCGAAGTTGCGTCACTGCTGATGGGAATCGAAGTCCACGCCATCGCCTCGTGGTCGTAGCCGCGTAACTGGAACGCGGAAGTTGCCATTTTACCCCCGGAGGGCCGACTTCACCCGGCCGAGCGTCGGCAACGGTGGCTGTGACGACGGTGCCTACGTAGTCAGTCGAAAAGGGCCATAAATTTGCGGAACTGGGCCCACCTGGACAAAATAGGTGTCCAGTTGTTCCTCTTTATGTTCCAGATCAATTGATGCGGGCTTTGTGTGGGTAGAACGATTTTGTCTGCATCCCCAGCCGAAAATCGACGGAGCCAATGCTCCACACGTTTGTCCACGTCGCGCGCTCGTAGCGCCCCGCCATATAGTGTGGTCTGGCTCTGATGTGAGACTATCTCGTAGATCGTTTCACAAACGAAACGTTCGGGGAAGAGCCGAAAGATTAAGCGCGAACGCGATGGAGCGGTTTTTCCGCCGTTTCTCTCCGCGGTCACTCTACGCTGAAGCTGAGTGTGATGGAAGCCGAAACGCCGATAACTGGACCGTTCTGATATTGACGCCGCCGACGCTGGAAGCTGATGGGTGAGCGGAGACCATTCAGCGCGCGGCCCGCAGTGACATCCGCCGGCGCAATGGCCTCCTCCGAGCTGCCGAAGCTGGTACGGCCCGTCTCGAATATACTTCGTCATCATCGCGCACTATGTGAACATCAACGTCCCAATTGACGCTTGTATTTGACCCACGTTTGTCTACAGATGGTTAGACAGCAACGCACTCGGGATTACTTTGCATTGTTTAAGATAACCATTGTCGCTACTTCCGAAGGCTGCGGACCAACCGCTGTATTTGCGGTACGTATGGCCTCAAAGATATACATAAACCTCGGAGGCCATCGATTTTGAGTTTGCTCGTTCTTTTTCATCTCCATTACTGGCGCCGCTAGTGTAATAAAAAATATTACAGCATTTTGCAGAGAGTGTGTTTCTTTTGCAATGCTTCGAAACTACAAGTCATATAAGCTGTAATCGTGAATATTTCCTGCTGTTCCAGTGGCGCACATTGCACGCTGCTTTGGCTGCTTTCGGAGGTTCCGCGTTAAATCCATCGGCCCACGTTATGTGACGCTGCGCTGGCGCTGGTCTGTGCGCTCTTCGTGTGCTCGGTCACCCTCGGTTTCGGCAGCGTTTTGAAGACGGCGAGAGACGCAACGTCAGAAAACACGTCGGCATGTAGGTCGGGCTTTAAAACGTCGGTTTCTTCGTACATGCGTTATAAATGTACATGCGTGTAGTGCGATTATCAAGATTAAGGTGAAGAGATGGCATCATCCTGCTGCTAGGCCTCTGTTAATCTATGTGATGCTGGATGGGTAGCTGTAATAACGCGTAGTGAGTAGATCAGCTCTATTCTGGATTTATTCTGTAATGTTTATTAGGTATCGTTGATATGGTGACCAAATAGAGGAGGCCAACTGGACGAGTTAAGGAGGGATTAAAGCGAGATAAGCCAGTTTATGTATATCCGCGGGAGAATTGTATAGATTGCGGCGTAGAAAACGATGATTTTGATACCTTAGTAAGGTTCATGGCTAAATGCTTGTAACGCGAAGTGCGTTCTACAACGCTGTCGCCGATTTTGCATATGCCACTGAAGTTATGGTGTTTTCGTCTAAACGTGATTATTTGCACTTATATATGTTTAATGCCATCTACCAGATCTTGCACCACTCACCAATACACTAAAGGTCTAGTTGAAGGACAATATGATCACTACAGCTGCGGATGGGATGGTAAATAACACCGTCATCAGCAAATATACGAATACATAATAAGTTGTCAGGCAAGTGATGAATGTAGATTAGAAAAAGTGGGGGGCGGAGAACACTGCCTTGCGTATAACAAGGGGAAACGTAACAAAGGGATGAAGAGTAATTGTTTGCGATAGTAAACTGCTGTCCTTGCGTTAGGAAGTTGCGGAGCCGCGTTAGCGTAATGGAGTCCACATTTAACAGTGATAGTCTTACAATCAACTGGCAATGGGAACGGAATCGAAGACATTCGCATAGTCGAGGAATATGCAGTGTGTTTCTAGATTACTGTTCACGTTAGAATGTCAGTCGCAAGTAAATTGAAAGAGTTGAGTTTTGCAAGAAAGACCCTTCCGGAACCCATGATGGTTAGAGAAAAAATTGTTAGATTCTAAATGAGTAAATATTAGAAGCTATGATACGCTGAACCATCTTACAAGAGATGCATGTCATGGAAATTGGGCTATAATTTCCAGCTGAATTTTTATTCCTACATTTATGGACTGGCACTGCCTTCGCTATCTTCTGGTCAGTAGGCAACAATCGTGTTCTTAGCGACTTCGAAAAAATGTGGAACAGTAGCTTACAAGTGTAGCAGCTTGGGATGGTTGCTTGCGTTCATGATGGCGAGATTCACAGTGCGCGAAAATAGGAAAAAATGTGACAGAGAAGAAAGAGCGCTGTTGGGCATTTGTTGCCGGAACTGCGGTTGCAGGCCCCTTTTTGATGAGCGTGCGATAGTGGCAAGTCATTTTCAAAACTTATTTTGAGCGCAACCATACGACACATCCACCCACACACACACCCACACATCAACCACGTACAGCGATCGTACAGAGATCTATTTAATAAAGCATTTTGAATGATAAATTATTTTATTAAATCTACAATAAGAATATGTGAACTTTTATAAGAATGTATTGCGTTCTTCACTCTCTCTCCCGTTGTGAGACTGTCAGTTTAACGTCAATACGGCGCAGCCAGAATTAGGTTTATATATACTACTGATCCGTCGTGCAAACTGCACTGGTCCATCCACGTGTCTGCTCCAATGCGCCTAATAGCAGACGTACAGTCGCGGCCACTGTTAGAGGGAACACGGAGCGGGTGACCGCGCTCCGCGGAGCGCCACGACGGGCGCCGTGCGAACTATTGCGGCGCAAGCGCAATCAGCGCCACAGGCGGAGTTAGCTGCGCGTCGTCTGCTACGGTGCCTCCCACTTCGCCTCAAAACCTAGATTGCGCTCCCCGTGTTTTGGAATAAACAAACCCTGTAGCAATGGCGCGTCAATAGATACTATTCTAAATGAGTTATCAAAGCGCGCAGGCATGCTGTACGCCTAAAATATTAACTGCGCCTTTTAGTTCTAAAAGTTCCCTTTGATCACAGAGGGTGGGTTTCAGATTTGACATGCTAAGGAAGTAAAAAAAATCACACGACAAACAAGAGATATTGATAAATCTGTGCTTCAGATTTATTATATATACGATGAAGCCGAGACCACGGCTGCAAATGAAGCTTACATGATGGTCTCCTCCCTTTCGGAGACAATCGAGGCAGCAGGGTGCAATGTCCGAACCAATGACGAAGGCGAATTTTAGTACCTGGTTGCATCTCCCCCGGAGGCAATCGCGGCAGCCATCCTACGTGGCAGGGAACTGTATAACGAATCCACAAGGGTGGCATCCAGCTTAAGCCGTTCCCATTCAGTGTGGACTGCTCTCCAAAGGCTGTCCTTTGACATTCCATGGAGGGGCTTGGATGCGAGTGCCGCTTTCATTTGCCCCAAATATTTTCAGTAATATTGAAGTCTGGTGACTGGGGCAGCCACTCTAAAACGGCGATGTTGAGCTGGCGTAGTAGGGCTTCAACTTTCTTCGAAGCGTGCACAGGCGAACGGTCGCGTTGGAATACAGAAGTGCACCTTTGCAAGTTCGCGATGGGCCACTGTGGTCAAAATTTCGCAGTACTTGTTCGCTGTGACCTTGCCGTAGATTCTCACAAGAGGTCCGAGACAGTCTTTTGTGATCATGCCCCAGACAATTACAGTTGACCTGCCGCTTTTCGAGACTCTTTGTAAGAACTTTGCCTGGTACCTGCATCAAGGAAAAAAAGAAAAGAACACTTGGGTGTCTAGACTACCGATTGTGAACGCATAAAATAAGGAAACGTACAGACAGCTGAAGCCGTTACGAACCTGTTCAAGCTATGTTTAAACGTGCAGTGTTTGAAATGCCTTTATGATTAACCGCAGTCTCATAAGTCGTCATTGCATTCTTCTAAGCGATTTCGGTGCACGTTAATGATTCCTAGGTGGTCAAAATTAATCCGGAGCCCCCCCCCCCCCCCCCACATGACGCGTCGCATCGCCTGTGTAGCGTCGGCCGTTAAACCTCATGATCAATAATCGTCCTGAAAACGAAAGCATCCGGGAGTCTCGAGATGTATGCATGCAAACGGAATGACACACCCATTTAAACGTATTCACAGTACAAAATTGGAAGCCCATGCTGGAAGCACATTTCTTTCTTACAAAAAGCACGTTTGTAAAAACACATTCTCGTGTAGCTTACCGGGTGTTGTCAGGGCGCCAAATACGGGCTTGCTGATCGCACGATGTAGTGAACGTGCACTCGTCTGTGAAGACGACTTGCTTCCACTCCTCAGTTGAACGTTGCTCACGGTGTCGAGAAAACTGCAGCCGTTTTTCTTTGTTCTGAGCGCGAAGAAGAGGCTTTTGGGCTGCAATCCTGCTCTTCAGACCCGCTTCCCGGAGGCGTCGCTTGACCGTTGTCACGGATGCTCTCAAGTCGAGGGTATTTTTGATTTGCTGAGCAGAGAGACCTGGCTTCACGGCTGCCGCCGCAACGATCCAAGCTGTTGTTGTTATGTGGGGTTTAACGTCCCGAAACCAGCTCTGATTATGAGAGACGCCGTAGTGGAGGTCTCCGGAAATTTCGACCACCTGGGGTTCTTTAACGTGCACTGACATCGCACAGCACACGGGCCTCAACATTTCGCCTCCATCGAAATGCAGCCGCCGCGGCCGGGATTCGATCCCGCGACCTTCGGATCTGCAGCCGAGTGCCATAGCCACTAGACCACCGTGGCGGGGCCAACGATCCAAGCATCCTCTTGTTCAGTCTTAACTCGGGACCTCGGCTTCCGCGGAGCATCCTTGATCCGGCGGCAAGATTTGAATGCTCTTACGATCCTGTTGACTGTCTTGAGCGTTCTTCCCGTCGATTCGGCGAGTTTTTGCTGCGACCTTCCCTTGAAATAGAGCTCGACGATTTCCCAGCGCTCATTCTCAGGAACTCTGGTAATGCCGGAAGGTATTGCTTTGACGAAATGCCACACTAAGAACACATGCAGCCCCTTTTAATTTCATAACAAGCAGAGTTATATCAAAAGTGGGCGTAACTTTCATCGCCTAAATGCGCTGTTTGACATGTGAAGCATCCAAGGCACACGCTGTTAATCTTATGCCACGTGCTCTATTTCCTTTTGTAACCAAGTGAAATTTCGGCGACCAACTTCATTTTGCGACGAAAACGAACATCTGAAATTCGAAGCCGAATAGTGGGTGTAGCATGAACCGCGCGCCCAGATAACCCAGTTCAAATACTTTCTATCGAGCTCCATAGCTACAGTCTTTTGAACCAGAGCGCGTGCGCCGAAGTGGGAGGCATCGTAGCAGACGACGCGCAGCCAACTCCGCCTCTGGCGCTGATTGCGCTTGCGCCGCAATACTACTCGCGGCGCCCGCTTGGTGGCCCGAAGAGAGCGGCCACGCGTGCCGCGTTCCCTCTAACTGTGGCCGCGACTGTACTTAACGTGATTGCTTGGTCATGAGCCTATCCAGTGAAACTGCTCCATCGTGTTGCTTTTCCAATGAAGAGGCTCAACTTCTTCGCGTCTGCAAGGCGAAGGCGACATCACTGCGAATGCTCTCGCACAGAACTACAATGACACAATTATCCTTTTCATAACAACATTAAAGTGCGCGCTTATTGCAAACGACTAATAGACAACTCAAGCATCTACAAGAAATTGATCACAATTTATGTGAATTAAGTAAATCGTATGATTGAAGCTAGTGTTCTAATTATATAAAAATATAAGCAGTATTCGATGGCGAACAAATGTGGGATATATAGCTAAATAGTTACGTTTTCATAATAAATGCCTGATAGCTCATCTACACACCCAGTGATTACTTACACATTTTCTAATTTCATGCAGGAAAGTTGTCCTAACAATTAACTGGTTATTTGCGCCGCGGTAATCAATTTCGAAAGGTCAAGTGCTATTCATGCCTGAAGACCCCTGTGAATGTATGCGAAGGAAGTGGACCTTTCTAATATATCGGATTAAATTTTTCAACCTACTTTGTAGTTTGAACCCTTTCAACCCTTTGTATAGCTCTTTGCTAAGAGCTATATACAAAGGGTGAGTGTTTTTTTTTTAGGATTATCCGCCTGAAAGACACTACGTACTTGTGTACCTTATTGAGCATCGTGTACACACTTATTGATATCTCGCGGTAAAGCAGCAGGTGAAGACGGCATAACAGCAGACTTCATCAAAGACGGAGGAGACATTATACTTGAAAAACTTGCATCGCTCTTCATAAAATGTATCAAGACATTTAGCGTACCGCGTAGTTGGAAAAAGGCTATTATAATCCTAATCCACAAGAGAGCTACATAAAAGAGTTAAAGAATTACAGACCGATTAGCCTACTCCCAGTAATATACAAGCCATTTACGAAAGTAATTTCTGCTAGGATAAGAGAAACACTCGGCTTGAACAAGCTGGTTTTAGGAAAGGTTACTCAACAATGGACCACAGCCATGCTCTCAACCTAGTAATTGAGAAGTACGCTGAATATAACAAACCTCTTTGCATCCAAACTAGAAGAGAAGCTCAGGGGAAGATGGATGCTTGAATCGATGAACAAATCGCAAAATACGATTAGAACAGGGAACGTCGCAGGAGCCAACGTTTCGACAAGCAGACTTGTCTTCGTCAGGGCGGCAACTCCCTGACGCCCTGATGAAGACAAGTTGTCGCCCTGAAGAAGACAAGTCCGCTTGTCGAAACGTTGGCTCCTGCGACATTCCCTGTTCTAATCGTATTTTGCGATTTGTTCATCGAAACCTCTCTGTATCGCGTTTATAGACTACGAGGAAGCATTTGACTCCATAGAAATAAAAGCAGTTCTAGAACCGTTACGTCGACAAGGGGTGCCTGACGTATAGGCGCAAGCCGTAAACGACGCATACACAGATTGCACAGCCACACTAATCCTACATGAGAGAAGCAGAAAAATCCCGATCGGGAGAGGTATCACACAAGGAGATACCATATCCCCGATGCTATTCACTGCATGTTTAGAGGAAGTCCTTAAAGGTCTAGACTGGGATGAAAGTTGAATTCGAATAGACGGACAATATCTCAGAAATTTCAGATTTGCAGACGACATTGTGCTCTTTAGCAATGATGGTGACGAACTACAACAGATGATTAACGATATAACCCGGAAAGTATTAAAATTGGACTAAAAATGAATAGGCAAAAGATCAAAGTTATGCTCAATAGCCCAGCGAAAGAACAGGAATTTGAAATTAACAGTGTACCCTTAGAGTATGTGAATGAATATGTATACTGGAGACAGTTAATAGCATGGACACCTACCCATGAAAAAGAAATTCTCCGTTGAATAAGGCTGGGCTGGAGCGCATTCGGAAGGCATTACGAAAACGGCTGGAAACTTGCCGCTGTCACTAAAGTGAAAAGTATTCGAACAAGCTGCATTCTCCGAGTACTAACGTACGGTGCAGAAACGTGGAGGATACCGAGAAAACTAGAGATGAAACTAAGGAGCACGCAACGTGCAATGGAAAGAAAAATGGTACGTGTAACGCTAAGAGATAAACAAAACGAGCGCAATTGATCAGGGAACAGACAGCAGTAGCTGATATTATTATATCAATTAAAAGGAAGAAGTGGATCTGGGCAGGACATGGCATGAGGAAGAAAGATAACAGACGGACAGTAAGAGCGACGGAATGGATACCAAGAGAGGGAAAACGCCAAGCTTGCGGGCATAAAGTCGAACCAAATCGCTCAGGATAGGGTGGATTGGAGATCGTTGGGTAAGGACTTCGTCCTCTCGTGGACCTAAAATAAGCTGCTGCTGCTGACGATGATGACCAAGAGTGCAGTGTAATCACATGTTTGGTTAGTTATCTTTATTTCTTTCTATCTAAAACACATTTGTGCATGGATCTCTCAACACGCAGAGCTTTATGACGTCGTTAAGTAACAAAGTGCCTAGTGTTCCTTTTGTCTGAAACAGGCTTAAATGACGAACGTACTGGGGGCTAATTAGTCCTCATTAGGCATAGTCGCACACTCTAAGTATTCTGTAAGTTTCTTTTTATATACAACTCTGGAACTTAGTATGTAGCAGAAGATGATAGATAAAGATTAGCTTTGTGTTTTATCATTACATTTATCTCTCACTTCTCCGCAACCCTGCGTAGCCTAACTTACTCGTTGTCAGCTTTATAAATAGGCAATAAGACCCGTAATTGAATCTTGCGGTCTGTGTCTTAGTCTTACTGAAGCATAACGTCTACTCTGTGGCATTATGCGCAGTGAATCCATCAGGAGTAATTGTTTCTTTTTTGCGACAACTTCTTTAAATGCATTGCAGCCTTATAGAACCTTAGGAGACAAAGGTCAAAGGACTATGTCGCTGGGGAATTGCGCGTGGTTTCCCACATGCTGCTGCTTCAGCATGAAAAGGAAGCATCATCGCGTGATGCGCGCATCCGAAAATACAGTATGCTGAACGGAGAGTGTGCACTCTCTAGCAAGGAATATGCCCATGACCATACCTGGACAATATGGTGCAGATTTTTATAAGACGTTCCCACTGGGAAATGAGACATCAATACTGGTATTTGTGTCTGCAATAAAGAACGCATAAGTGATAAAAATGATCGATACAACGTTTTCTCATTGACTGCATGTCCCATAGGAAAATAAAGGAAACTGGAGAATCTTGAAAACATAAGACCAAATACAAATAATCGATATGACGTTTTGTCATTCTCTGCATGTCCCATACAAAAATAAACTCGGAAATTTTGAAAGCGTAGGGACAAGTACGTCTAGACACCTACGACAATGTTTGCAACAGCCGCTAGAATTTAACGTCTTCTACTTCTTACTTTCTTGTAATATATAAGCGATCGCTAAGCCGCTAACTCTCATTAGCTGAAATCGTATAAGATGGTAAAATTGTTATGACATAATTGTCCTTTGTGGTACAAGTACAAAGGCATGTACATGCCTGCTTTGGGAACATAGTTGCGCCATAAGTATCATTGGCAAATGACTTCTGCGGAAACCCCCAAGGTGGAGTAACGTCTATAAATAGTAAAATTGGCATCCACCCGTGTGCCGCACAAGGCTGCAACGAAATCTATATCAATTTCTCAGAAATTAAAACTTCGTATTCGTAGAAATATTCACCCTGGTCAGGGCTTCGAACCAACGACTGTCCGGGGCGCTCGCTCTGCCATCGGAGCTAACTCATTTTCACAGCCGGCTAACTCATGAGGAAAACTCACTTGCCATATTCACGCCCATGTGCTTCGAGTTGTCGATGGATTCGCCCTCGCGCTGTCAATCACTGGTCTCCAGGTTAGCTCAATAGGCAGAGCGAGCGCCCCGGACAGGGGTTGGTGCCGAGCTTGCATCCGGGACAGGAGGAGTGTTTCCACAGCTAGGCAGCTTTCATTTCTGAGAAATCTGTATGGCTTTCCTTGTAGCCTTGTGCTCAAAACGGCGGGTACTAATTTTCCCTTTCATAGTAAGTATCACTGCAAATATGGAAGCAATACTTAGGTAATGCGCCAGGTGCTACAACTTCCAGACGGTGAATGGGTGTCCGCTAACCCAATTGCCAATTGCCAATAGTGCCATAAGGAGCAGGGACGGACACTCGCAAGAGCAAAGTCTGCTTCCACACACATAAGGGGGGGGAGTAACCTTGTCTAATACCGGGTGTTTGCAGGTGGAGCAGTACACAAGGTTCAACTCTCTTGCTGGGCTGCCTACATCGCACAGACGAGAAGGTGCCTGAACAAAACTCTCCAACAGCACAGCTTGTCTTTAAAGCGGCGGTTGAAGGACATCTAATCCCCTACTGCTGTTGGTTTCATTGTACACCGTATTGCAGGCCACACCATTTAAGTAGCTGAGGTAGCGCCAAAAAAGGTAATTCTAGTGACTTATAGGATGGTTGTCGCTCTTTGGGAACCAGAGGGGGAAATTGCGGAGCGTGCACGCACGTATAACATGGCATGTCTTTTTACGAGAGGCTTTAGTTGAAAATATGCAGGTGTTGTTGAAAGTTTTAGCACCACGGCTTGAGGATGCGTTGTTTGACCTCCAGGCCCACACACCCCTTTTGTAACGCTTTTTAACAAGCACTTTTTAAAAGCGTTTCGTGTGTGTTTGTGCGTATTTATTGTTTCGTCCCCTCCAGTGGGTCAAAGTATGTTCTAATCGTTGATGTTGTAGTGGACGAGTTTGTTACCCAAGGAAAAAGGGATGCTGTGTTTTGGAAAGGTGACAGCGACGCAACAGCCAAACATCGTTACTTCAAGGGTCACCAAAGTTATATACATGTACCAAAAGGTTTTAGGCTCCTGAATGATTGTTCCGAAATTCAATTGTCATCACATATTTTAATTTTATGTTCAATAGTAGGAAAGGGAATTAAGCTCAACATTTCATCTTTCAATTCCGCGCCCAAACATCGAGTTGACTTCACAAATCTCGTTATTGTTTTTTCGCATTCTAGGCACATTGGCTCAGCTATGTTATTTCGAACGCGCCCTTTTAAATCTCTAGGTTCATTAGAGCGCATTGTATATCCGTTTTTACCATAGATGATTACGTAGGCCTCATTACATGTCGTAAAGCATTATGACGTCACGCCCATTAATACGGCGCCACCTGTATTTTCCATTTAAGTATTTCTAGCTCCTCAGGTGTCTCCTACATGCGAGAGTAGAGCATTTAGCATTTTGAAATTTGACTTACGAATACGAGAATTAACGCTCCTTAACATTACTGTCCCTTTAAGGGCTTAAATGAACAAAATTTTGCTATGCAATTGAACGTTCCTTGAAAGAAAATTGTTGATGTTTAAGGAGGTGTAATCCATGAGTTAGCTAAGCGAACCGTGTGAAACTTGGGAAGTAATGTTTGATTACCGTGCTATACCTGATATTTTGAACATACGTTCCATGCCCTACAATCGATAAAGCCTGTTGTTGACATATGGAAAAGCGTGCGCAACACAGCTGCTGCGCAAAATGTAGGACAGTGCGTACTTTAAAAGCGTCGTCAAGGAAGTATGTCATCAAGACAACATGAGAAATTCACGTGTGTACACACCAAAATGTAAGTGTGAGGTGCTGTGTACATGTGTGGCCCAGATTTCGGCGCAGTGGTGTTGACGCACAGGAAAGTAATTGGCTTCATTTATGAGGACATGCAGCGAAATATTTCGTGGTTCTCGTTCGCTTTGTGATTGCCTAAATATCCGCGTGTCATTATAAAGCGATGAAAATGTCTAATGGTGTTACCAAATATTTCTTTTCTTTCGCGCGAAAAAATGCAGAGTTCGTGAAACTGACCAACCATAGGTTGCTTTTACTTGCGGCGTGGGCTCAGATTTTCCAGCCATTGAATGTGTATGAATGGCTTGTAATGTTTTGAATATTAAGTAAACGTTTTGAAGTGAGGAATCTTTGCTTGCTAAGCACCTGATAATTTCAGAGTGAGCACTCGCGTTCCTACATGGCTTACTCCGAATGCATTAGAACAGCGACAAGGGTTTGTATCTCATTAAGTAGCAAGAACGGATGAGCAAGGCGAGCTTTTTCGCGCTCCTGTTTGTATTCCTAGTGCACGGCCGGTGGCGTCGCCAGCGGATGCGTGGAGTCAAGTGCTATCTGGTGGTGCTAAAATGCAGACAGATTGCGAAAGTCAGGGGTGTTAACCAGAAACACTAACAGGCACACTGAAAAGATACACTAACGAGGCAGTGTTACAACAGCCGCCAACCGGCAACCGGCATACTGGCGCCAACCGGCATACTGACACAGCTGCTGTGTCAGTATGCCGGTTGGCGCCAGTGTGTGTTTTGCCTTCCCTGTGTCCCGTTGTTTTAGCGCCATAACTATTACTTCAAGCGATGAACCAACTAGCTCAGCAACATATCCTTTTGTACTTTGTCGTAATTTGATGTCGGTGGTTTCCGATCGCATAGTATCCTCACTGCATCATTACTGTCCTAGCTTACCGTATAGTTGAAGTTATTGAAGTTATTAGTGTTGCGTAAGATTAGTTAGCACCTGAGAAATGGATGACGAGTTCGACAGCACTGGAAAATGCTTAATTGCCTGTCGATGCCTTTATTATCTTTTACTGGTATTTGCAGGCAACTGGAGAAGTTCGGGCATATGCAGAGCTCCTTCGCTCACCCTAATGAGGCATGATCTGGCATCTGCTTTCTATCTCTTTTTCTCGAGTGCTTGGACCTCACTACGGTGGATTTGATAGGCATGATGCCTCTGCTTTCAGCGGTGTTCTAGGCATTTAATGTCAAGTATGCTTCAAACGCTGAGCGAACCCTTCGGCTGCTTGAAACACTTATAGGGCTTGACTCCAGCGAGAGGTGACTTAGGCACCTACAGCAACGACGTGTGATGTGAAAAAAAATTTACCTGCACGTGTCATTGTGACTGTTCACTAAGCAAGACTGATTCTCGGCCTATTCGGTACTTGCTGATAAACATATTTTAGTCGCAAGGAAATAAAGGGGACAATATAAAAAAGAGCAACACATTCCATGCTAACACAGGCGGTATCTTATAGGTATCTCGGCGTAGAAATCACAGATAATTTGAGTTGGTCTAAACACATCACATCACTTTCTGCAAGCGTTTCTAGATCACTAGGTTTCATCAGACGGTCACTTACATTTGCTTCGCCCACAGTTAGACTAATGGCATACGAAACTTTCATACGCACCAAACTTGAATACGCATCCCCTATCTGGAACCCCCATCAAGAGTACCTAATTCAGCAGTTGGAGGCAATCCAAAACCGAGCTGCTCGTTTTATAACTTCAAAATATGATTCTAGACTGAGCGTCACTGACATCAAAACTTCGATTGGTCTAACCCCTCTGGCATCCCGTCGCAAAATAGCAAGTCTCTGCCTTTTTCATAAGCTCTATTATAACTTTCCTCAACTACGCGAGAGCCTAATCGTACCACCCATGAGATCATCACGACGTCTGTTTAACTGTCACAGTGTTCAACGCATTCATGGTTCAACTAACGCTTTCAACAAATCATTTCTACCGACTGCCATATCAGATTGGAATGTACTCCCTGACGATATTGTTAGTGAAAGGAGTTATCTTAAATTTAAAGATTTATTGTTACAGCACTACTGTCAGCAGGCCGAATAGCATCCCTGCTTTCTAATTTTCATGTTTTCTTCTTCTTGTTTTTTCTTGTGTTTTGCTTTGTTTTTCCAAGCAGTATTTATGTGTCGGCTCCATGTGACCCGGAGTTATCTATTGTTACACCCCCCCCCCTTATGTAATGCCCCATGAGGGGCCCTTAAGGGTAAATAAATGATGATGATGATGATGATGATGACCGGCAAAGCCACTCCTGTGTCTCTTCCATGTATATTTTCCTTGGGGACAAAATACGTCGTCTACTGAAGCATTTTAGGTCCCAACATTTGCTGAGCTTCAGATAATGTGAAAGCTTTGCTTTGATGATAAACAATCTAAGACATTTTTTGGCTCAAATGTTATAACCTCTTTTGTTCCGTAAAGTAAAATTTTTGGTATTTGTTGAAAGCACACCACGCGATTTTCCAGTGTACGTTCTGCTAATGAAGGGTAAGGCGCTGTTTCCATCTGGCAGTTTAACTCCCTCGAAGGAGTGTTTTCACTCTATAGAAGGAGAAGCACTGTTCTCCTTGAGAGCACGTTCGATTACTTTATGTCTAGAGAGAGTTTGTTTACTCTGGAAAACGGAGTAGAATATCGGACAAGCGAATGCTCGTGCGCCGCGACGGTGCAGCGGTTATGGTACTCAGCTGCCCCCTCCCCACACCCCCCCAAAAAAAGGAAAGCAGCAGATCCTAGGCATTGTTTGAATTGGCATCATGCGAGGCAGACAGAGATGAATTTCCCATGCAGTGGGATGCTCTAATTGCTGAGTTTTCATGTTAGGACCTGTCAACCATGTTGTTGCATGGTTGTCTCGCTATACCGATTTTGGTACATGTGAAATTCACGAAACGGCCGCGAGAGCACCATTACTGTGGGGTGTAAACCATGCCGCTCATGACACGCATGTCATGATTTTTGCGTTATAACGTGTCGTTTATGTTCGCCATGCAGTCATTATGTGCCATACCAAGTTTAGCACACATTCCGTTAACGAGAAGCTCAGGAGAGCACGGAGACTGTGGCACGCAAATTATGCCCCTCATGAGAGGCATATCATGAGTTTCTTCTTATGATCTGCCGTTTATGTTCCTCAAACAGTCATGTGGCGTACCAATTTTCGTATACTTCCCATTAACGTAACGGCGAGGAGAGCACAATGTCGTAGGCGGCTAGACACATAGATAGATGCGCTCAATGTCGCTGAAGTTCGCTAAGAAATGCTTCGCATTTAAAACGAGTTTTGATCCCGGCCGCTGCGGTCGCATTTTCGATGGAAGCGAAAATACGACAGGCCCGTGTACTGTGCGTTGTCAGAGAACATTCAGGAAACCCCAGGTGGTCCAAATTTCCGGAGCCCTCTACTACGGCCTCTCTCTCCTTTCTGTCTCTTTTAGTCCCTTTCCCCTACCCCTACGGTCTGTTAGCCGCACTCCCAACATGGGCTACAGAAATTAGCGTCCTTTTCTTAACCGAATCGCATTGATCAATCCTCTCCCAAAGTGTGTTATGGGCACTGCTTTTGTTCTGATTGGGAATTACTGTGGTATCTGATTGCTCTTTTCTGAGTAAATTCAACAGTAAACACGAAATCGTTTTTCCATGAATTGGTTGTTATTCATATGACGCTGCAGACCCGCTCATAGTTTTTGAGCGGTCGGTATACAGATTGTTATATTGGTTGTATGGCTTGTACAGCAATAAAAGAGGAAGCCGCTTGGGCCCTGGGTATGAGCATCGTTTTGCATACGAAGACCTGGCTCCATTGAATTATATAATTACTCATTGCTAAACCTTTGGTCAGCTCAGGTCATCTGGCATGTAGGGTAACACAAGGGACACGCAATGTTGCGATGCGGACCTGCCGTGTTAGCTTAGCGGCCTACGGTGGTGGCCCGCTAGGCTCGAGGCCATGGGATCGATTGGCGACCTCAGGTGTCCGCACATCGGCGTGGCAGAAGAAGTATTCGCGTACTAATATTAAGTGCACATTATAGAAGCACTGGTTGTCAGTGTTATCCACAGCCCTGGGCTACTGTGTGCATCATAAAGCGTGCCACGTAAATCCAGTATCACTTATCACTACAGTGTCACGTGGGCCTTAGTACTAGTTCTTTCATGTTTAAGCAGTGTTCATCTCACCTTGTTCAGCTGCTCAGCACTGCTTAACAAGATAAGCTTCAGGAAGAGGGAACATGGCTCTCCATCGAATATCTTGCATATAGTCTGGAGGACCTGCCTGAATACCTCAGGCAAATGAAAATATCCACCATTTCCCAATGGGTCCAGGAGGAACTAGGTGAAGAGATATGTTATATTCCAGTTGAAAAAAAAACGACGCTATGTAAATAAATTATTCAACACTTTCGTTGCCATGAAAAACGACGTATTCTTGGGATTGAAATTAAAAGCATCCTTATGTGCTATCAGAATCTCTCTACATTTCCATGCCTGATAGATACTCTACAACAAGGCTTCTTCTATGAGGCCTGGCAACGCAAGCATACTATGATTCTATGTGGCAGTATTACAACGAATATATCAGTCAAACCGCTTATATGTTTCAGGTGAATATTTCTATATGTGGGAACAGAATATACCGGTACACCTATCCTAGAGAATACAAGTATTCCACCGAACGCGAATAAAAGCAGAGCATTGCATCAAGTGGCCTGCCTTGAAAAGAGAACGCTTGGTAATTCCTATTGTTTATTTCCAACACATCACGTCTAAATGTGAAAAAAGGGGGGACACCAACCAAATTATAATCATCAAAATAAAATTTACTCCTAAAGATGACAAAAACCCGAAGAAAAAGGAAAAAGAGAAAGAAACAAGAAAAAGAAGGCTTCATAAGCACTGCTGCCGTCTGGTGCCCTCCAGTCACCCCTGAAGAAGGGTCCGAGTGGGACCCGAAACGCAGGGTTTTTTGTCATCTTTAGGAGTAAATTTTATTTTGATAATTATAATTTGGTTGGTGTCTCCCCTTTTTTTGACCTTTAATTTCGCCCCAACCAGACAGATCTCTGTCAAATGTTCACCTTTAAATCAGGTCTAAATATGGCCGGTCTCGCAAAAATACTGGTACGTGATTTATATCGTCCCTTTCCGATAAACTGCGTCTAGACGCGGCCTGCTTTGTAGAGGGACCACTCCGTGATTCCTATTGTTTGTTTCCAATAGATTACGTGTAAATGTGGGCTGCGTTGCACAGAAAACGCTCCATGATTTCTACTGCCGCTTTTCTATAGACTACCTCGCAACGCCGCCTCCCTTCTATAGGAAACACTCCCTGAGTGTTATTCTCCCTTTCAACATGTTGCATCTAAGACGGAGCATATTGGTTTGTATGTCTGCGCTGCCGTAGTTTTCGATTGATTGCCTGACAAAACTTTTTTATCGGTACTAGGAGAAATAAGTTAAGCAGTCCCACCGGATGGCGCTCAGTCGGGGCTCAATGCGACCACTTGGGCTATTTTGATGGTCCAGACTGAGATACTCTTTTGGGATACGAACACACAGAAGGACCTACAGAAGGGATCATACGATAACTGCTGACACAGAAAGAAACTTAAGCCGAATGGGAGAGGATTCATGTGAAAAGGGTGAGCGACTGCTTGGCTGTTCTACGGTTTGCAAGGCATGCGACTCGGTGGATTTTTATTGCAGCAACAAATATGACGAGGTACTAATATTTAGCCTAACGTTCGTACTATCCTTGCTACATAAAATTTGCCACTTTCAAAGCAACTGCTTGCCCTTGGTAATGTTTCTGGCGCACCTTATGCAGTCTGCAAGTTTTTGTTTCATCTTCTTCTCGTGTATTTTCGGGTGCCAAGATATTTTCTACGGCTTGCGGTCACTCTGCGCGCACTAAATGGAAGAAGCTGTTGCCGCACAAATAATCTACAAAAGGTGTTACTCACAAATATTAGGTCAGCGAATGCAAACATTTCTGGAAAGGGAAAGCCAAAGTGCGATATGTTAGCCATTGGAGCATAGCCTATGAGGATGTCCACCTGCAAAGTGAGATACAATGAATTATTTCTAATCCTGAGCTTGTCAAGCAGCAAATTAGAACACGCTATGAACACTGACTTGGCAACACACCCTTCCCAGCGTTCAACAGTGCCGAAGTGGAGAGCTTCATTGTACCGTTCGTTTTCATAGTGTGCGCTGGGAATTCACAGCATGAATCTGCCATTTCGTCTGCAATGACCATGTGTGAAGTGAACACTTGGACGTCAACACGTGCGTGTAATGTACGTGTGACGGGCCCTTTCAAACTGTTTATGTTTTCGCATAGCAGATATGACACTTGTCTAAAAAGAAATTTTCTGTGCAAACAACTGGGTATTTCCGCCAGCGGTCGCCGCCTCTTTCACTGTGAAAAGATTTGGTTCTACACAGGTGATGGCACACACAATTCTACGCCTGTGCCTAAGTCCACGAGCGCCTTCTTTTTCACTCTCTACATCGTTTTGGAGATTTCCTAATGCCTATTCTATTGTGTGTAATCTAGGAACCCAAGCTTGAAATCCTGACCTTTATTTTCAATGGGCAGCTCAGTGGTTGGCGGCCTAACAGGAAGTGCTTCACCTTGAAAGTGGCGAAGTGAACACTGATTTATTTCGGCTGTCGGTGATATTGCTATACGTTGTGAAGTATTCCGTAGAAATCGCTAAAAGAAACACCTTTAAAAGGCTTTTCCAACGACAGCTCTGTCAGCGCGTACTCTCTCCTGCAGAAGTTATTCTCCTGCATTAGCCGCTGGTCCACTAAGTACGATGGTTGCTTTTTTTTTTCATTTATGCGGCTAAGCGTGCAATTACGTTGCGTTTTTGTACTCTGCTGTCACCTGTGCAAATCTTATGTAATGAATTTTCAAACGGAATTGTTACTATAAGATTGAGCCCTATATTCGGGAAACGTAAGCTCGTGACTTCCCTGCTGCACTTATGAATCAGAATGACATTTCACCCCTGTATATTAGTAAAGCAAGCAGTCAATTTCGAGAACATGATGCTGAAGGTAAAAGAGATGCTTTGTATCTCTATGTATGTCCACCACTGCAACGATCACGTGCTAAGATATTTATTTCCAAAATCTGGTGCTTTTATTCACTATCTTCCCTCGCGGAGCGGCCTTCCTGAAACCGTTTCTGAAGACATTGATCTTTTTTCCAGCGCACCATGAACACGTCTCGCTATAGTTTTCAGCTTTTGGTATGAATATATTTTTTATGGGCGTAAAATGATGAGCCTCCATATTCCTAAACGTGAGTTCACGTTCTCGCATATTTGAAGACGCTGCTCCACAAATTACGCTATGTTTTAAAATATTTTTCCAAGAAACGTCCCCACGTTCGACTCCACGTGCAAACTGCTGTTTAGTGAAGAAATAGTAGATTTTCAAATAACGATTTATTGCACTAAGCTTTCGTTAGTCTAACGATGGTTATGTTAGTCGTGTCTCCATTTAATGGAGTGATATACAAAGGCGTAGAATAAAATCTAATATTTTTACTGTCAGCCCCAGCGGATGTTTAACCGGAAACCACGAGCCCTACCAAATTAAAGGCCAACACCCTATGGGGCTGTCTTACTAAACTCTACTGATATGGAAAAGCAGAACATTATGGTCCGCGGCATACCTTCTCGTTGTACTCGTTTCTCGTAGAAAGGAGCACCAGACTTGAGATGAAGCCCTGCGAGTATCCCATTAGGGACACTTTTCGAAAACCTGTTGCGTTGAGCACAAAGTCAATAACCGCCGCGATATCAAAGCGGCCCATCTCGTCTAAGCTGAAAAGACAGCAAGACAGTGTGACGTTACCAGTAAAATATTTGTAGTTCGCTCCGCATTTTAGCATGAAACAATCGGGCGTCGGAACGTATTTCGTGATTTGGATTTATATACGTTTATACATTTTCGAAAAAAAGGAGGTTATACCTGGTTCGCGAACCCCGAACACGTCGCCCTAAACGCGAGTAGGTCAATTTCTCACGAATTTCAAGATGACATTAAAATTCAAAATTTAACAAATTTGTATGCAATTATCGTTCCTTGTTGCAGCGCTAGAAGGTCGAGAACAAAGAAAGAAATCCGTGATATACGAACCCATATTTTAAGCTGCGGCACGTAGTTTACTGTGCACAGGCGCTGGATAAAGCGCCAGCAGACTGTAGAAATAGATTCTCTTGGCTTGAGTGAACGGCAGTGAATGACACTGCAGAGGCGGCGTGCAGCGTTATTGGAGCTGCACGAAATATATTTGTAACTATTAATTTGTAAATTCATACGGAAATTTCCGAAGTCCAGAAAAGTTGAACTAAAAACACGATTTATCCGCCACTTTCACCTTAAAAATTAGCACACCCTTTCTTCCCCTAGAATTTAAGAACACATCAACATTCCTTTTGTCCACCTTTGCTCGACTCCATTGCAGGAACATTTTAGCAATCGACGCCTATTTAGTCCTCATCGGTGCGCTGTAGCGTGTCACACATACTAGACATCTGCGAACACGAGTGTCGGACAGTGGCGTCTTACTGTGAGCTACCCTTTAGTCGCCACAGTCGTGGACGTGCCCGGTGAACTAACGTTAGGCATACGACTGCTCATTTCGCACATGGGCGATGATCTTGATCGCAACATTTCGCTGAATGCGAAATAATTTATCATAGCCCTGGTTTTCTAGCTGACGGCTTCGTTGCCGTCGCTTCCCACAACGCGTGCTTTTTCTTCAAAATAAAAATAACCGAGGTTGTCTGCAATTTCTGATAACATTCAGCCCGCCCTCTACTTGCTTAAGTGTTCCTTGTGCATTTTACTCATGCGTCCTCATTTAACCTATATGCCTCAGTTGCACAGAAATCTGTGGGATATGTAATCGATCTCCTCTAACTTTCCCACTTATTTATTCCGATGGTGCACGTAAGAAATCGCCCCGATACCGCGGTAACGACAGTCGTTAGGATGTTTTGTCCACTGTTAGACATCAGGTCATAAACTACGCTAGCCTTTTTTTCCGTTTTAGTACACTAGATTAATTTGTGCTTAGCTGTACTTAGACTTGTCTATCTGGTAATGGCATAAGACAAAACTGCTTGCCTCCACTGCCAGTATTGGATGTCATTCTGGCTTATGTTCTTGCTGTAAGTTCGAAACGCGATGTCCCTTGTGTTCATGGCCCACACGTCGTATCCGCTGTCAGCCAGGATAAAGCCTGTAATTCACATAATTAGGCACGACAAAACAACTATTGCATTATTTACCCCCCAAGGTGTAAAAGTGCATTCAAATGATGAGCATTTTTATTTGTGGAACTGTTCATAGTCTAGGCTCTGACGTACATCGCATGATCTCGATGTTATCGCGCGAGACCGGAAGGCCGATTTTGCAGGCTGCGCAGCGGGCGCTGCAGTAGCTCACACGCAAAATGAAATATGAATTCAGTGAAGGAATCATGTGGCACCCAGCAAAGCTTTATCTAAGTTGCGTGCTGGGAAAAAATGCTGCTACGGTTGTATTTCATTCAATAGCGCGTAAGGCAGTGAAAGAAAGAATAAAACAAAAAAACAAATAACCAGAATATTCAAGAGTGCATGGTGAGATTAGGCACTACTAGCAGATAAGGAAGAGTGTTAGAGTATCGAGACATCTGCAGTTCATGGAGAACATACGATTTGGTGGAGTCCGATGCATGTGACTAACGTAGCTGATGCGCCACATCAGTAAATTGAGAGTGTTGCAAGTTACGTCATGTTAAACGATAAGGGAGCCGGTTCGCTGTTCGGGCAGCTCAAAAATCATGGACCCGCTTTTTTTTGCTCACACATATCAAAACACTCAACTCACAAGGTTTTGCTGCTGTAAAATACTGAAACAGCCACAGTATAATCGATCAGGCACCTCTGAAGAAGGTGCGCAGTGTAGAGCAGGCGTGAAAGCCAGCGTTTAAAAATGTGGAAACTTCAGTTCTTCGACAGTAACTTCTTGCAAACTGTTATTCCTGAGAAAAGTGAATAGTACACAAAGTAGACGAATGCCATACATCAATAGGAGGGCATGGGCCTTTAAGGAGAGACAGCGATCCGGTGCTGCAAAACACGATTACCTGCATTAATGTCATGACTCGTAGACGCACTAAAGGGTTGTCACGGGGACAATGGGCTGTTTTAGGTTCAAGCTTTCGTCTGTTAGCCCCATGTGGGTAGTGGGGGGATTCATTGGTATGCTGGCTGCACACATTTCCCACAATCGTCCTGTCGAAGCCATTGCGCTGACTATTGGAAGAAGCAGTTGGAGATTGTGCAGATGCCTAATCATAATCCACCTATCTGCTGTCCATAAATTCGATGCCATAAATGTCATTTTCTTCCGTGGATTTCCCTTTTGCATTTCCTAAACTGGTCAGAAGTTAGTAGCTTTCGAAGACACTGCGTAGTCTACCCTAAGTTTATACGTAATGAGGTGTTTGCGAACCTCTGGAAGCCACAGATGTAAGAACATCCGTACATCCGTACATTTGGAGCACACGACATATTTGGGAAAGCGGATAAGCTTCGGGACTGGCGGACCAGCAAAACAAAGTAAACACTCTGCTGACTTAGCCTCGTATAGCCCGGCTTTGCTGAGTCACTCTGCAGCGAAACTCAAGGACTAAATAGTCAACAGCAGGGTGATTTGTTTTTCGAGAAAGGGAGAAGGGAATTTGCCGCATCCATGACTCCATTCAAGCAATGCCAAAGCGCTTAAAACATTGTTATCTCATAAGCCATACTGAAGACCCCATAGGAAACGCGCTCTCACCGCTCCGTGATTAAAGAGGTGTCGCTGAGGCGCTTAGCATAAAATATGTTTTCACCCAACTGCAATCCATGGGAAGTACGAACAATGCTCCCCGTGTCAGGAGGGTTGTAACTTGAGCTTGTTGGTGAATCATGATCAACTGAAGCGTTGCGCACTAATAACGAGGACACAAGAAGGAGCACAAAATGACAAACGAAGCTCCCCGTTTCAGCCAACCATTTCTCCCTCCCTCCTCCAGTGTTATACGTTGCCCTGGTAGTCCTCCCGAATACTGTTCTGCTCTATGCGCACTCCATTCAGTATGTCGACATATGCGGGTAACATCTCCATATGGGTCTCACAATACAGCCACAAAAGGCTATCACGCATTACTAAAGGAGCGATGTCCTCTACCCAGACGGAACTGTGAAGACATCCTGTAAGTTACGAAGTATAGGTGAGGGCTAAAAGCTACGTGTTGCCCTTGAACTTAGCAGGCCAACCTTTACAATGGGCTAGAAGAGTCCGTTTCCCTGGGGTGTTATTAGACAGCGAACCATCACTGCTAAAAGCCGCGCGCTATGCACTTAAACTTCAGTACAGTAATTTACAGCAACTTGGTGCCCTTGAAAGAATCGCCGGCCAATGTCCGTGCTGGCACGGCACTCAGCTCTAGCGATTAAATGGATACTTTAACATCTGGGAAGGATGTGTCCGTCAGGGAATCGGTGTCGACGACTAAGAGCTTTTACACGGGGAAAATATTCGCTTTTCTGAACAGCATCCTGGGCGTTAACAAACAATGAAGTATTCGGAGCGCAATCTCTACCACTACGCCTTTTCATTCCCATGCTCTATTCTTCGATAGCTACTACCCAGTTAGTCCTTTACAGGGAATGCTCTCATCACAATAGCCAACAACAGGCACGAATATAATCTCTAAGGAGCACTCAGTACTTAGGATATCCTTCGTACTCAGCGCCCCTAAACAAGGCCACGAAGTGGCCCGCTTTCCATGCTCGAAGGCGTGCGTTTTGACTTTAATATTGCGGAGCTGCAATCCCACAGATCAACATCCTCTGGTAGCGCTTTTGTATGCACAAAGCCGGGCCGTTAGTGTAGACGCAAACAGTCAGGCTGCTGCACACTGGATCGCACCTGTTAGTGCTTCATTATCTGGCTGTTTCGGCGACATAGTAGTCTCTCCGATGGTCATAAACACTGCAGCTAATGCTGATTAACTTAAGCAGCGCAACAAGCCCTACTTTTCTTGGCCTCGATCATGGAACTCGCAGAGCTCTTTCAAGAGGATCGTCCAAGCAATTTTTGTTGAGAGTCAGCTACAGTTAAAACGGTGGCTAACAAGAATTTAGAGCAACATTTCAGTGGATGCCTCATCATGCTGGTGTCTGCGGCTACAAACGAGCCAACGAGACACTTTCAAGACAACTTAATATTAAAGCTCTAATTAACCGACATTTAACAAAGGAGACAATTTGAGGCCACATGTTCTTTGTAGGAGTCTCCACCATCCGTGCGCGACAAAAGGGCTTAGCCGCGGCGGGTCATTCCAGCTCTACATAGCTAAAACGCGCTTAACCTGGAATCCTGCAGTGCGTTTTAATGAGGCGGGTTCAAAATTTTCTCGCTCAATGCAATGAAGTTAGACACAGTAGCGACCCAATTTGGTCTATCGAACGTTTTTGCCGAAAAAGGAGATGCTCATCGACTACGAGACAATTGAAACAATCGCTCCGGGTTGGCTCGGCAAGGCATGGATGTGCAAGCGAAAGCTTGTTCACGAACTACCTGATAGCCTAAGCCAGGGAGCAAGAATTCTTGATGAGGGGAAACCTCGCTTACTCGCCCAGCCCACTAAAGTCACGCCGTAGGGTACGGTGCTGGCTAGCCCTCTGTCGTGCGAGACAGCTCGCGGAGGAAGAAAAACGTGCCAGTGGCGCTCTCTGCGGAAGCTTGGCGGTATAACGTTTCAGGGCCAAACGGCACTGATTCACCGTAATGGATGCGTTTCTTACGCGTCCTCGGTGGCTGCCAATTATCTGATAGACTAACCCAATGAAAATGTCACGTACACACTACTTCTTCTCGTACGCGAAAGTAATGAACAACTTTATTGGTAAGTGTGTAATTATTTTATAAAGGAAGCTTGGTTGTTTAGGTCGGCACCAGAACTATCCGTACAGCCGAACTATCCGTACTATGGACACTTTTCTTTCAAGCACAGACTCGCCGTTGTTTGCCACGTTATTGTTCAAGGCATTGGCCTCGTAGCGAAGAGATGCGAGAGTGCGCCATCTCATTTTCCTCATCATGGCAAAGCGAGAATATCTGTGTCTTAACAACCCAAGCCTCTATCTTTGCTCGTTCTCCGCACATCACGAGAGGTCCAGTGGGCCGTGCCTTTCTTCATTATGTTCTTTGGGAACTGAAAACAGGTAGCCGAGCATGGGGTTTATCCAGAATTTAGATTTTGGGAAGACCGGGGGGGTGTTACCCATGGCTGAACCAAAAAGACATGGGGGAGGGGGGGTGGGGTGTGGAGGGTGGAGTGAATAGCCATACACTGGTTAGGTTATCTGGAATTTTTAGAAGGCTGTGAGGATACAAGTGGGAGGGGGGGGGGTAGGGGAGTGTTTGGTGAGGGAGAGGGTGCTGATGTATAAATCCGTGGCTGTGACAGTGCGTAAATATTGACGGCACTGCGTCTAGTTGCAAACCAGGCCATTTCGGTTTGTTGAAGACTTTGCCACCAAGCTCGCTTTAAAGGCCCCGCTTTATGTGATTGCCCGAGAAATGCTTCTCGCAAACATAGTCACGGCGCCTGATCCCCTTGGCATTGCGTGAGCGCGCACCTCCATTTTCACCGAGCCATTGCAAATTTTGAAAGTAATAAGCTTCACCTTGAAGGATGAGCCAATGTAAAGGTTTGGCAGAACACACTTCCGCGCCTAATACGGCATTGATAGAGATCCTGGACAGCGCACGCTTTGTCGCAACACGGAAAGCGCGCGCCAAATTTGAGGAGCTGTCCCCGCAGCACGCTGCGGAAGCCCGTAAGAGTTTTAGAGCCAGCAGATCACAAAGAATAGACAGCAGCTTTCCCGCCCTTTCTTCGCAAGGCGATTTACCCATGCGTGCTCACAACACGCCAGCAAGTGACTTCTAGAAGCATACATCGCGTGCTCTGGAGAGAATGCAAGCAGCTCGTTTCAAGCGCTTCAGAGCAGGTAATTAAGCCAGCATTTATTACTAACTAAAATGTCTGCCGCCCCTATTTATTGATGCTACAGACTGAAAAGAGACCAAATTTGCAATATATCAGACGGTATTCCGCCATTATCATGTGTCGCGCACCTAAGGTCATAAGTAAAGGATGGTAACAAGCCGGAAGCGTCATCTGTCGTGATTCAGAGAAAACTCAAGTTCCTCTTCGCCCTAGCGTTACATTACCAAGCCGCTGCCGTGCCCCCCCCCCCCCCCCACATAGCAGTTTCCTCCCCTCAAATAGCAATGGCATAAGAACAGTTTCCGAAATGAGCCATATGGCTAGTCCAAAGTTCTGCTCTCGTGCCGTTGATTTGCTCAAGCGTCATCAAAGTCGAAAGCGACACATCCATTGTCGTCTCTAACCCCCGTATTCATAAACGCTCCTCGACTCGACCCTTCACTCGAAACGCTTCTTGAGGGCGGTTTTCCAATTCACAGATCGCCCTCCACTCGAAGCGTTCCTCGACTGGAGGAAATCTGGAGCGTTTTACTCGAGATAGTCGAGGTAGGGCCAGAGCTACCTTGAACCTTTCCTTGAGTGAAGTATCATGGCGGATTACGCTTCGATTTGTCGACTATGTGCTCCGCGTCGGCGAGCTGTTTGACGGCGTAGAAAACTGCGTAGGCATACCACGACGACGGTTGAGGGACCGGATAAATCCAATGGATCACTACACCGACAGCGAATTTCTGGCGCGCTATCGCTTCACGAAGTGCAGCGTGGAGAAGCTGCTTGACTGCTTGCCCCTTGAGGAGAGCTGCAGCAACCGTGGCCACGCTCTTCCACCAATGACGCAGCTTCTGATTGCGCTGCGCTTTTATAGAGCAGGCACGTTTCAAGTAGTGGCGGGCGACCTGGTGGATGTGTCTCGGCCGACAGTGAGCCGCATCATCGAACGTGTGTCGCGGGTGATCGCAAAGCATTTGTTCCCAGCCGTCGTGAAGTTCCCCGACACCGATGACGGGTTCCGTGAGACGATGGTCGAATTCCACCGAATTGCCAAGTTCCCCGGTGTGACAGGGTGCATAGACTGCACCCACATCCGTATAAAAGCACCACATCCGTATAAAAGTTTCTCCCAGGCACTGTCCTTAGCGCGCTTGGACACGTTGTCGGTGTTTCTGTTTTCATTTGCCGATCTGTGGCGCGTCACCAAATTACACAGTAATTCGCACTCTTCGCGCGTGTAAACGAACCTCCGTGCGGTCGTCTTACCGCCGTCGCGCGTGACGCTGTCGTCCGTGCTCATGTCGCCGTCTGTCAGGGCAAGCAGGACGCCACGAGAGAGAGAGAGCTCTTTATTGAAAGGCAGAGAATTTAGCCGGCGTTGAAATATCGCTGACATGCTACTCTGCATGGGGAGGGAGTTTGGGGAGAGAAAGACGAGTAGAAAGAAGTGCAAGAGACAGTGAAAAAGAAAAGAGAAAAAAAGTTGGGCTTTGTGTCGGACTATATGATGCCTAATTGCATCCAAAGATAGTCAACGTTTTCACCAACCCGCAGTGATGTGATAGGATGTGTTGCATCATGGGTGAGTGATGGTGACGAAGGAGATAAAGTTGAAGTCTATCGAGTTGTCCTATACTTTTTAAATATGTAAACAAAAAGTCCATCGCACGTCTCTGTTGTGTGGGGCAAGCAAGGGGGCCTAAAACACACTGAGGTGATAAAGGGAGCTGTGTAAGTGACTGCATGCAATGTTCATAGAGCGCACGCTCATCACTCTTCGCTCGGCATTCAAACAAAGTATGCTCTACGGTTTCAGTAGAGCCACAGTTGCTGCAGAGTGGGCTTGTCTCCTGATGGAAGCGGTACCGTAAGTCGTTTGAACATGCAATGTTCAGCCGTAGTCGATGATACAAAGTTTCCAGATGTCGAGGAATGTTGGATTGTAGTTTTGATTTGGGATCTGGGTCGACTGAGTATAAGAAAGGGTGATGATGTGTCGGAAACTTCCATAGCCGGTTCCTTTATTCGTAAGCGAATCGTTAAGCCATATCAGAAGCATCAGATTTGGTGAAATAGATTCGCTTACAGTTTTGATATCGAAGACCGTTACGTGCTGCTTCGTCGGCTTTTTCGTTGGGCAGAATGCCGCAGTGAGCTGGTATCCATTGAAATGTAATGCAGTGTCCTGCGGTAAAAGCCAGGTGGTGTGAATAGGCAATGTCGGCAGAAACGGGTTGATGATTAGTTTTCTTCAGGTAGTTGTACAATGTTTGCAGCGCTCCTTTGGAGTCGGTACGCCACGATGCAACAAGCACCATACACCGTGAACCACGGAACATCAAGATAAAATCTGGCGCGCGCACACAATACGCGAACAACAGTCGCACATCCGGACCTGTCCGGGCATGCTATCCCAGCGGATTCGGCTCTGGCGTAGCTTGGATGAACGTAGCATCGCCTGCTGTCGAAACTAGCTGATAATGTTTCAAATTTCACTTATAACTTCCAATGCAACATGTATTTTATAATAGGTGATAATTTTTAAATCGTTGGCTAGCATTTCAACCGAAAATTCTCGTACTTATTGTAGTATTGGGCTGTACACCCTCGCTACCAGACGCGTCTTTCGTAACTCAAGTGAAGGAATGTTTCTCGAGCAGCCTCTTGGCGGAGGAGCGCTCGAGTGGCGTTCTTGAAACCCAGCGGCTCCTTGAGCAGAGGAAGGCGCTGCGCCTCGACTCGGTGAAGTCGAGGAGGAGCGTTGAGTGAAGGTGCGTTTGTGAATACGGGGGTAAGGCTCCTAGGTATTGTCAAGTGGTTGTGACACACGCACACTCGAGACGAAGCACGCAGGACACAAGGTGATGTCAGGCGAACGGTTTATTGGGCGAACTACTGCCCAGCAAACAAGGCCAATCATAACTCACACCAACAGCGGCGTGAACAGTCGTCGGTCGACGGTAAGACTGACAAGCGGCGCAGTGCGTCGGCTTTTATACACATGGCCTAACGCGTTCTCGCACTATCTCTGGAATTCCAGAAGTTACTCAAGCGTGCGCATCTGCATGCAAAGTTTCAGGAATTGTCTGCACGGCTCTCGAAGTGACATGCACGATAAACGCGGCCTGAGTTGGTATAACAGAAAGTGATAACTGCGCTCGCCGCAAACAATGAAAGCAAGCGCGCGATTCACAGGAAAGTGATAACGGCGTTCATGAAAACAACCGCACGTGTCACTACCCCCTCTGAAAAGCATCGTACCGATGCTAAAAACAGAACATTCAAGTTAGGGTACACACAATAAATTAACAAAACGCCACTGTTAATCAGCGGCGTAATAAGGTTTCAGTCGCACCACATGTACAACTTCGGGCCGTGCACGGGTCCGCTGGGATGAGGTTAAGCGATCGGGCACCACAACGTCGGAGTACCTTGAAAGGTCCAAAATAACGCCGTAAGAGCTCGGCGTCCAGACCCAGACAAGGTCCCCGGGTTGGTATTCGGTGTGGTGTCGTCGAAGGTCGTAGTGGCGCCTATCGACTGTCCGCTGGCTCTTGATACGCAGGCGGGCTAGCTGTCGAGCTTCTTCGGCACGCTCCACGTAGCTGGCAACGTCGAGGTCTTCTTCGTCGGTGCCGAACGGTAGCATGTCGTCAAGCGTCGTTGTTGGGCTCCGTTCGTAGACGAGCCTGTATGGAGCAAGCTGCGTGGTTTCTTGCACGGCCGTGTTGTACGCGAAGGTCACATACGGAATTAAGGCGTCCCACGTCTTGTGTTGGACGTCGACGTACGTGGCCAGCATGTCGGCGATGGTCTTATTTGGACGCTCGGTGAGGCCATTCATCTGCGGGTGGTAGGCGGTCGCTCGGCAGTGGTTCGTGTGACTGTACTTCAAGAAAGCCTGAGTTAGGTCAGCCGTAAGAGCCGTACCTCTTTCGGTGAAGAGGACCTCCGGGGCTCCATGACGCAGGACAATGTTCTCGATGAAGAACTTGGCGACCTCGGCGGCAGTGCCCTTGGGCAAGGCCTTTCTTTCGGCATAGCGGGTGAGGTAGTCAATAGTTACGGCGATCCATTTATTGCCGGAAGTCGACGTCACGAACGGCCCCAGTAAGTCCATGCCGATTTGCTGGAACGGCCGTCGAGGTGGTTCGATGGGCTGCAGCAGTCCGGCTGGCCTAGTTGTCGGCGTTTTGCGTCGCTGACAGTCTCTGCATGTCTTTATGTAATGGGCGACGTCGGCAGTGAGGCGAGAGCAATAGTACTTCTCTGGTATTTTGATAGTGTGCGAGAAAAAAAGAGGTATCCGGCTATCGTATCGTCGTGTAAAGCTTCCAGAACCTCTGGACGTAACACTGAAGGTACCACGAGGAGGTGGTCGGTGCGGAGCGGCAAAAAGTTCTTCAGGAGAACGTTGTTCCGCAGGAAAAACGAAGCCAGTCCTCGGCGGAATACTTTCGGCACGGCGGCGGTCTTGCCTTCTAGGTAGTCCATGAGGCTCTTGAGCTCTGGGTCAGCTCGTTGGCGTTCCGCGAAGTCGTCGGTACTTATGGGTCCCAAGAAAGAGTTCTCGTCTTGGTCACCCTGGGGTGGCGGATCGACGGGGGCGCGAAACAAGCAGTCGCCGTTGGAGTGCTTTCGTCGGCTCTTGTAGACGACGGTGATGTCAAATTCTTGCAGTCTGAGACTCCAGCGTGCGAGGCGCCCTGATGGATCTTTAAAGTTATCTAGCCTACACAAGGCGTGATGGTCAGTCACGACTTTGAAAGGCCCGCCGTAGAGGTAGGGGCGGAAGTTTGATGTAGCCCAGATGAAGGAAAGGCATTCCTTTTCTGTTGTGGAATAATTCGCTTATGCCTTCGAAAGTGACCGGCTAGCGTAACTGATGACCCTTTCAAGTCCGTCAGTCCTCTGGACGAGCACGGCACCGAGCCTTGTGCTGCTTGCGTCCGTGTGAATTTCGGTGTCGGCTTTTTCGTTGAAGTGTGCGAGTACTGGTGGCATTTGCAGGCGTCGCTTTAGTTCTTGAAATGCCTCGACTTGCGGCGTTTCCCATTTGAAGCCGACGTCGGCCTTCGTGAGGTACATCAGCGGCTCGGCGATCCGCGAGAATTTCTTGACGAAGCACCTGTAATAAGCGCAGAGGACAAGAAATCGGCGTAATGCTTTCTTGTCAGTGGGCGCAGGAAAGCCGGCGATCGCAGCTGTTTTCAGTGGATCAGGGTGTACTCCCTACTTGCTGATAACGTGGCCAAGGAACAATAGCTCCTCGTAGGCGAAGCGGCACTTTTCTGGCTTCAGGGTAAGTCCGGAGGCTTTGATTACCCGAAGAGCAGCTTCAAGGCGCCGGAGGTGTTCGTGGAAGCTGGAAGCAAATACGACTACGTCGTCCAAGTAGACGAGGCAAGTATGCCACTTCAAACCTGCGAGTATTGTGTCCATAACCCGTTGGAACGTCGCAGGCGCCGAGCAAAGACCAAAGGGCAAGGCCCTAAACTCGAAGAGGCCGTCTGGTGTTATGAAGGCAGTGTTCTCTCGATCTCTCTCGTCTACTTCGATTTGCCAGTAGCCGGTTTGGAGATCCATCGACGAAAAATACTTTGGGTTGTGGAGTCGATCCAAAGCATCGTCTATCCGTGGGAGAAGATACACGTCTTTCTTCGTGATCGTGTTCAGGCGACGATAAGCGACGCAAAAAAGGTAGGGTTCCGTCGTTCTTCATCACTAACACCGTGGGTGATGCCCACGGGCACGTAGACGGCTGAATGATGTCGTCAGGCAGCATTTCGTCGACTTGTTGCTTGATGGCCTCGCGTTCCCGTGCCGAAACTCGGTAGGGGCTCTGACGGAGAGGACGGGCATATTCGTCGGTTATGATGCGATGTTTTGCGAGAGGGCTCTGACGAAGCCTCGATGACGACCAGATGCAGTCCTTGTAATGCTCGAGTAAGGCCTTGAGCTCCTTTTGTTGCTGCCTGGAAAGGCCTTGATTGACGTCGAAGGCGGGCGCGGACACTGCGGTCGTGGTTGCGGGTCCGTGAGGATCGGTGACGGCGAAGGCATTGCTTATTTCCAGCAAATTCACTTAGGTGCGCTGCTGTCATACCCCTGTTCAGGTGCCTATATTCATTGCTGAAGTTCGTCACCTTTACCTTGGCTTCGCCGTTATGAAGCTTGGCTATGCCTCTTGCGACGCACATCTGATGGTCTAGGAGCAAGTGCTGGTCGCCTTCGATGACACCCTGTAAGTTGGTAGGCGCTTTAGTGCCGACGGAAATGATGACGCTCGACAGTGGCAGGACGGTTACCTGCTCTTCTGTCACATTCAAGGCATGATAAGCGAAGGTGCAGTTTGACGGCATCCCATTATCCGTGGACAGCGTGATTTACCTGGATCTTATGTCGATGACTGCGCCGTGCTGGTCTAGGAAATTCATGCCTAAAATGACGTCTCGCGAACATTGCTGCAAGACCATAAAACTCACCGAATACGTCTGGCTCTCAATCGAGACTATTGCCATGCAGTTTCCAGTCGGTGTTAGAAGGTTGCCCCCTGCTGTTCGGATATCTGGTCCTTCCCAGGCAATCTTTACCTTCTTCAGCTTGGCAATGAAGAGACCACTGATGACAGACTAGTCGGCGCCGGTATCGAATAGGGCGGTGACGCTGTGGCTGTCGATAACCACGTCGAGGTCGGTGGTTCGTCGTCTTGCGTTCCGGTTAGGTCGGGGCGTCGGCTGCGAACGGCTGGCTCCGGCGCTGCTATGTCGCGTCGGCAGCGAGGCTTTCTCGTGAAGACTCTGGGCAGCCGGCGTGCTGCGCCTACGTCGGGAGGGTTCGTGCGTCGTGGTAGTCGTCATCGGCGGCCGCGGCGGCGGCGTAGGATCTTCGGCATTGCGTTGTGCAGCAACCGCACCTCTATAGGTTGCTGCCTTTAGTTTCTCCGATAGGGGCTTGGAGATTGTCCCCGGTTGCGGTCGGTGTACTGGCGGCGATCCGGGGAGACGTGGCTGCCAGGAGAAGGTGAACGGGATGGTCGTCGTCGTTGCCACTGCGATCCGGTGATGTAGTCGGCGATGTCGCGAGGTCGCTCACCTGGGCGAGGACGCGGCGCGTTCACGTAGAAGCCACGCAGTCCCATCTCACGGTACTGGCAGTAGCGGTAGGTGTGCCTGGCTTCGCCACAGTGGTAGCATATTGGGCGGTCGTTCGGGGTGCGTCAAACGCGCGCGCTACATTACTGACGAGCGGGATGGCGTCGCAGGTGGCGGCGGTGGCTGGTGACGAAACTGCGCAGGCGTTGGGTCCTGACGTGGGCGAGGAGCGGCGGCAGGTCGGCGTGCGGCAGCGGCGTAGGTCATCGCCTCCGGTTGGGGTGTCGGTGGTTCGGAAACACTCAGCAAGCACTGTGACTCCTAGAACATACGGTGCACTTCCTCGCGAACAATAGCCCTTATGGTCTCGCGTAGGTCTTCACGGTCGAGTCCTTGGACTTCAGGGACGTCTGGCCACATACGGGGATTGTATTACAGGGTGCGCATCTCGAGGGTCTTCTCAATGGTGGTAGCCTCGGACAGGAAATGTTGAACCGTCTCTGGCGGGTTTCTGATCAGCCCGGCGAAGAGCTCCTGCTTCACCCCTCGCATAAGCAGGCGAACCTTCTTGTCCTCCGGCATGTCGGCGTCGGTGTGGCGGAAAAGTCGCGTCATCTCCTCTGTAAAGACGGTTACGTTTTCATTCGGGAGCTGCGCCCGAGTCTCCAGCAGTGATGCGTGTCTTTCCTTACTCACGACGCTTGCTAAGGTGGGCAGGAAAGCGGCGCGGAAGTCGTCCCAGGTTCGAATGGTTGACTCACGGTTCTGGAACCAAGTCCTTGCGGCGTCTTCCAAGTAGAAATACACATGCCGCAGCTTATCATCAGGGTTCCACATGTTAAGGGCTGCGACGCGGTCGTAGATGCCCAGCCAACTTTCCGGGTCCTCGTATGATGATCCGCGGAAGGTAGGGGGCTCTCTGGGCTGGTACACGACCAGGGTTGCCGGAGACCTTGTTTCCGTCATCGTGGATGCTGGTTTGGTTGCAGCCCTTGTCGTCTTGTCCTTGTCGGGGAGCAGCAGTGATTCTGGCGGGAGTCCTTGTTGTCTGCGTCTAACTCGAAGGACCGGGTTGGAGTCGTCCTCTTGGTGGCTTGGGCTTGGCTCACGGCTGGACGGGGGCGTACGGTATATGGACCGAGAAGCCCTCCACCAGATGTCACATGGTTGTGACACACGCAGCACTCGAGATCAAGCACGCAGGACTCAGGGTGATGTCAGGCGAACTGTTTATTAGGCGAACTTGTCCCCAGCAAAACAAAGCCAATGACAATGCACAGCAATAGCGGCGTGAACAGTCGTCGGTCGACGTAAAAGATTGACAAGTGGCGCAGTGCGTCGGCTTTTATACACATGGCTTAACGCGTTCTCGCATTATCTCTGGAATTCCAGAAGTTACTCAAGTGCGCGCGTCAGCATGCAAAGTTTCAGGAATTGTCGACACGGTTCCCGAAGTGACATGCACGATAAACGCGGCCTGCGTGGGCATAACAGAAAGTGATAACTGCAGTCGCCGCAAACAATCAAAGCAAGCGCGCGATTCACAGGAAGGTCATAACGGCGTTCACGAAAACAACCGCACGTGTTAGTATTCTCTTTCTGCGTCCTTCTCCCGACACTTTGCCAGGCGAGTTCCCGTTCATCACTCGTTCATCGCTGCCCCTTTGCGCGCTCATACACACGTTTCTGCTTTAACATACTTGTAAGCCGAGCGATATGTGCTGGATAGTCCGGGGTAGCTTCCCGCTTTCGCCTCTGTGTTCTGTGTAGGCAACTTCGGCACATAAGGACCAGTGCCCTCGCTCCCTCCTACGGCTCGAGTGACGCAGGGGCCTGGCTGTAACAACAAACTACAAGGCGGCAGAGAGCGGCGCGCTTCCGCCTTCAACCGACTGAGAAGTCATGTGTTTCGTCACGTGGATACAAAAAAGGCGGTTGGTGCGGCGGTGACAAATCACGTGGTAGCACTTCTTAACTTGAAGGTTAATCTCTTAAGCACGTGGAAACCCTCTCGACTAGGCCAGTAAAGATTTGCTTTGTTGTAGTGCTCACACGTCGTTGCCTCTTTTTTTATGCGGCGTCAGTCGAATGGGAACTACATGTAAAGCAAGGAGTTCCAGTAAGCATTAAAGAACCAAGTTCAAGTTTAAACGTTTTTTTATATCCCCTGCAGGCTGTGTAATTCGCCTTGAAAGCGTGATCGCTTGGGAAGCGGTGTGGACGCAATAAGCGGCGCAAATAAAGTTTTTTCTGGTAGAATAGTTGCCTTTCGCAACTACAGTGCATCCGTGAATACGCAGATGATTCTTTCTGGTTCCTTCTTAGTGCATTCCAAACGTTTAGCGTCGCCGCTGGAAGGAAGGTGGGGAGGTTAACTCCTCCAGGTGGTGTTGAAAGAAGCCGAGTGGAGTGTATGTAGCGTTGGTCTTCGGCTTAGAACCCAGCAACCATTACATAGTATAAGAAAGGGCTAGAGAAAGCTTAGTTTTAAAAAAGAAGGGCGTGTGGTGCTTTACGATCCTAGGCAACAATTCATTTTTTTTATTTAGTTAGAAATACTGCAGGCCAATACTTTGGCCGAAGCAGGAGGAGTATTGCAGCAAGGGAGAAGACAAACAAGCGAAAGAAAAAACAGAAACTACAACATGCGTAAAAAATGCCATACGAAATGTATATAGTTCGTAAAAAGAAGCAGCAATCACATCTTGACATCACTAAACTGAATCAAAGCTGAATTTCCGCGCAATGAAGAAAAGCTTCTTTTCAAAAACCTTCTTGGCGCGCACGAACCCATTATCGCAATTTTTTTAAGGACAGAGCGAGATATAATGATAATTCACGAAGGTATATTCTATCGAAACCGTTTGATGACAACACCAGCAGTTAGTCTCCAACGAGGCCCCAAGCTACATTTATTGTTATTTACATTTCCTTCAGATTGTTCAAACCATTGAAGATCCTCGACTCCGATTTGAATAAATGGCTACTTTCTCGATCTCACACATTCGCGTCGACTTACCTGGACTTTGTGACGGTCTGTTGATGAACCAGATGCCGGACTCGCACAGAATACCCGGTACTACAATGATAGGCTTTCGAGGTGCGTCGTTATGAGGCGAAATCGATGTATTTCCTTTGGCGATCGTCCACACCCTATCCACGTCGAGAACGTATCCGTCTTCAGTTATCACCTGGCTTGTCTCGCATGTGTAGCCGTAATCCATGATTAGCTCGCACTGCAGATGAACATTATTAGAGCGCATTCGAATGGCAAGTTTAAGCATTCCAACATATATAGGTGCTGAGAAACTAGTGGGCTCTAAGTAATTAGCCAGTACCTCTCACTGAACTTATACTTGTGGGAATGAATCATGCGCCTTACACGACCCCGTTTGTCTTTTTTCTATGTGACTTTGAACTGCTATAAAGAATGGCGGTGAAGACTGGCGCAGGTGTTCTTAGATGGCAGAATGGCCCAAAGGGCCTTACGTAGAGCACGCAGGACGTACAAAGAACAAACAAAAACAAAGAGCGCCGACCAAAATGAAATACCTAAAAGCTTAAAGAGTTAAAAAGTTTAAAAGGACGTTTCGGCTACCATACGGTAGCCTTGTTCACAGTAAAATGGCCCAGCGAAGCGGGCTCATGTCCGTTTTAGAACGCTGCCGAGACACCTGGCGTACGCTGATGGCAGATTGCCATCATTTCTATTCAGCGTTTTTTTCGTGGTTTGGATAAAGAGAGATTCCAGGTATTGACGCGAACACCAGTTTCTTTCCTTGGCGATTACGGTTGCCTTGGTCCAGTCAATCAGTCAATATCTAATCCAGTCAATATATAATCACGATATTGACTGGACCAAGGCAACCGTAATCGCCAAGGAAAGAAACTGGTGTTCGCGTCAATACCTGGAATCTCTCTTTATCCAAACCACGAAAAAAACGCTGAATAGAAATGATGGCAATCTGCCACCAGCGTACGCCAGGTGTCTCGGCAGCGTTCTAAAACGGACATGAGCCCGCTTCGCTGGGCCATTTTACTGTGAACAAGGCTACCGTATGGTAGCCGAAACGTCATTTTAAACTTTTTAACTCTTTAAGCTTTTAGGTATTTCATTTTGGTCGGCGCTCTTTGTTTTTTTTTTTTTGTTCATGCTTATTCCCGACCAGACGATGCTTCGTCAAACTATCGACTTCAGGACGTACAAACCGGGCTGCTGCATTGCGCCATATGTGTTATCTAATCGTAGGAGCATAAAGAGGCTCGTGCATCTGAACCGTCCTTTCTTTGCGTATTTAAATGTGTTAGCAAACGCTCCATGCTCAGAGCATGCGTTGTCTGAAAATGTAGTACCTGCTCAATTCAGTGACAGAGTTCAGTGGAACAATGATCCATGCATCGGTTACGGCGGATATAATTTGATGGGGCCGAAGTAAAATGGCGTATTATATGTACATATTAAAGAAATGCTTGTGGGAAAATCTTATTGCACAGGTCTCAGCGCGGAGTTTTTCTTACGGATACCTTTGTTGTTACATCTGAAACAATGGACATTATTCAACTATTAAATGGCGAACCCATTTCAACAACTACACACCTGTTTCCATGTGAGTTTGCGTGCTTGCTTTTCAACAGTATCTAAAGGCAGCAAAATAGAGACATACCGCATGGACCTATGAATCGAACAAAAGTTACTGCCCTATTCTAGAAGCCTTCCTCGTCATGACTCCCAGAATCCATAAGGAAGAATAGATAGCTTTATAGATAGTCACAGCGTTGGTGGTTGAAGTATTCTTACGGAATCGACCACAGTTACACAAAATAATTCCGCATGGCAACACAACATATGCATTTATATGGTTGTCCCTGTCCCACATTAGAAGCCCATTTCATGCCCCGCCACGGTGGTCCAGTGGCTAAGGTACTCGGCTGCTGATCCGAGGGTCGCGGGATCAAATCCCGGCCGCGGCGGCTGCATTTCGATGGAGGCGAAATGTTGAGGCCCGTGTGCTGTGCGATGTCAGTGCACGCTAAAGAACCCCAGGTGGTCGAAATTTCCGGAACCCTCCACTACGGCGTCTCTCATAATCAGAACTGGTTTTGGGACGTTAAACCCCACAAATCAATCAGAAGCCCATTTCATATCACACGAGCACCATACTTATAAATATCGAAGGAAGAGATCTATTTACACCGTTTTGGAGGAGCCGACATTGCCTAATGCTAGTGTGCTTGCTTGGTACCTCGAAGGCTCGTGTTTGGTACCGCCCTACAGCATGTAAGTTGCATGTGTGCCTGTGTACTTGATATGTCTACATTTCAATCGCAACCGAGGACGAACGGTGTTCCTCTCTTGTTTAAGAGGGGACCTCTTTAACCCGACGGTACAACGGTCCGGTGGCAAGCACGAACAGAAAAACGTGTGCCTTTCTTGGCGGGAGTAGACTGTCTGTGGTGTGGATACTTCTAGCGTAGCGGGAAGTTTCGGGTTTGAAGCCTCAGCCGCGGTGTCTCACATGTGGTCCTTGATTGAGATAGGCTCTACAAATATTAAATCTCTGGTGCGTACCCGCATATCGTAGGCCGAACACTACGGCTATGATGTACACATGACTGCAGTATGTTTAATCATAGTGTTAATGATGTAAAGATGTCAGTCGTGCATGTCACACATTTTTACCCTACCTCCCAAATGTTAGGGTACGCCAGGCTAAGACCAGGTTAGCACTCCGAAGCACGCGGCCAGATAGATAGATAGATAGATAGATAGATAGATAGATAGATAGATAGATAGATAGATAGATAGATAGATAGATAGATAGATAGATAGATAGATGGCCGTGCCGTAATTATGAGAGACGTAGAAGAGTGCCAAAAGTGTGGTTATTTGCGCTTATTGGCATACGTTCTCATTTATTACAGCGCAAAAGAAACGATGTGCAAGTAGAGGAGAGAACACAAAAGGCACTTACTGTCACCTAGAAATTCATTACTAAGACGCAAGTATTACAAATATTAGACAGATTCTGCACACGCTAAACAATAATCCAGGGTCTGAAAACTCAAAAAAGGAAGACCGTCACCGGTAAATCTCCACATTAGTTTAATCGCCATCATGCAATATCACAGAGGGTTCGCCAAAATTACCTCTCGGTAATAAATTTTGAGTTGAAATTCAGAGCTTGTTTTCTTCTTTCCTGTCCTTGTATGTCGTTTTTTGCACTTTAATAACTGTGAGACAAGAGTTTCGCCGTTTTACTTTTCTAGGCAGGAGGTTGTTCATCCACACATACCTCGTATCGCTCTTTAGAGTTTGAATAGGCCTTCCATTGTTCAATGGAGTATGTCTGTCACAGCCTAGACAAATGTCTCTTATAATGTCTGACGGTTAGTGTGAAGTGGGCTTGGCGGCATCGTTGGGTGCACGATGTTAAACTTCGTGCTCCTCTTTGTCCAGGTGCTCTTGGAAGTACGCTCGCCAAACAATGGCCCCTTGCCCTTGCTCTTGGATCGCCACAGTTCGACAACCGTCTATCAACCAGTGTTGCCTCGCCCGACAGTCCAGCTAATGCCCCTGCTGACACCGTCACATCGCAAGGAAACGCTCCAGACAGCTTTCCGCCTGGACACGCCCTTTGGATTACCAGCAGCATCGATAACCACGTGGGCAACGGTTAAAAACCGAGAACGGTGGCACGGACAGACCAGTGGGCCTGGCGGCCTCGCTCGGTGCATGATGTTTAACTTCGTGCTCTTGTTTGTCCAGGTTAGTGACAAATGGTCTTTTGCCAACTGCATAAAAAGTAATTACGTAGGCCTTATTGTGCTGCCAAGCCCACAGTGTCTGCTATCTTGTTGTTACGAGTCGTTTTCTGTTGTCCAAATGCTTTTACAACTTTGTGGAGATGTCGGGGAGAATCCCGGTCCGGATAACCTCGACCAAATTCTTCCATGGTTACCTCAATTAAGTCCTCACAGGCTACTCTAGAAAGTGGACTTGAGAGTGTACAGCAAGGGCTAACGCAAGTAGAAACGGCATTGTCTACTTTAACACAATACCATGAAACAGTTGATGAGTGCGAAGCAACCATCAAGGCATTGCGCACAGATGTCAGCCAAATGAGCAAAAAAATCTGTGATTTAGAAAACCACAGTCGAAGAATCATCGTTGTGTACAGCTTGAAAGTGCACGGGAGGATAATGCAACACTTGAACAAAGAATTGTGAAAGACGTTATCAGGGACATACTGGGCGTTGAAGTACGTTCGCTGGAGCGTATTCGCCGAGTTTAAAACAAGAGTTCTGTTAAAGCGCTCGGTCAGCCCGTTTGTTTGCGGGTGATAGGCAGTGGTGCAGCGGTGAATAATACGGCATTCAGCAAGTAGCTTTTCGACAACATCGGCGAGAAAGACGCGGTCTCGGTCGCTCAGGAGTTCGCGCGGAGCGCCGTGGCGAAGAACGAAGCGGTGGAGAAGGAAAGAAGCAACGTGACGAGATGTCGCCGATGGAAGGGCAGCAGTTTCCGCGTACCGCGTGAGGTGGTCGATGGCTACAATAACCCATCGATTTCCGGCAGCAGTGTATGGCAGGGGTCCGTATAGGTCTATGCCAATCCGGTCAAATGGTCGTGATGGGCACGGCAAAGGCTGCATTGGCGCAGAAGGGCGGCAAGGACCAGGCTTGCGGCGCTGGCACTCTGTGCAGGATCGAATGTACTTTTGCACAAAGGTGTACATGCCGCGCCAATAAAATCTGAGGCGAAGTCTGGCGTAAGTTTGGAACAGACCAGCGTGTGCGCACTGAGGATCAGAATGGAAAACGGCGCATATAGTTGCGCGGAGCTGTCTCGGTATGACCAGCAGCCATTTGCGCCCATCTGGTTCGTAATTGCGGCGATAGAGGATTCCATCCCTGATGGCGAAATGGGAAGCTTGGCGACGTAGAGCTCGGGATGGCGGGCTGGCTGATGGTTCAGACAGGTAACGGATCAAAGAGTCAGTCCAAGGACCCTTGCGCTGCTCCAACGACATGTCGATGGAAGCTCATGGCGAAAATAAGTCATCAGGGGCGGAGACACTGGCAATGTCGGTGTCGACTGGCGAACGGGAAAGAGCGTCGGAATCAGCGTGCTTCTTTCCTGATCGGTAGACAACACGGATGTGGTATTCCTGGAGGCGCAAGGCCCATCGAGCGAGTCGACCAGCCGGATCTTTGGGAGTCGACAACCAGCAAAGGGCGTGTAGGTCAGTAACGACATCGAAAGGCCGGCCGTGCAGGTAAGGCCGAAATTTCGTGATTGCCCAAATGATCGCCAGACATTCCTTCTCGGTGACAGAATAATTCGCTTCAGCCTTTGTGAGAGTGCGGCTTGCGTAGGCAACAACATATTCTTCGTATCCGGGCTTTCGCTGCGCGAGGACAGCACCGACACCGACACCACTGGCATCTGTGTGGAGTTCTGCGGCAGCGGTAGGGTCAAAATGGCGCAGTATCGGAGGCGTCGTGAGGAGTTGCCGTAGCGTCGCAAAGGCACGATAGCAAGCTGGGGACCACGCAGAAAGGCTGGCGTCTCCCCGAAGGAGCTTTGTGAGTGGGGTCATAATCGAAGCGAAATTTCGAACGAAGCGGCGGAAGTAGGAGCAGAGGCCAATGAAACTGCGCAAATCTTTGATATTCCTTGTCCTTTGGAATTCTTGCACAGCCCGCAGCTTTGCAACATCCGGAAGGATGCCGTCCTTCGACACGACGTGCCCAAGAATGGTTAGCTTTCGTGCGACAAAGTAACATTTCTTTAAGTTTAGCTGTAGGCCAGCGGCGGTGAGGCAGCGTAAAACCTGCTCCAAGCGATGAAGGCGAGTAGGAAAATCAGGTACAAATACAACTGTATCATCCAAGTAGCATAAGCACGTGTTCCATTTTAGGCCTCGCAAGATGGCGTCCATCATGCGCTCGAATGTGGCGGGCGCGTTGCAAAGGCTAAACGGCATCACATTGAATTCGTATAGGCCATCTTGTGTAATAAAGGCAGTTTTCGGCTTGTCCTCTGAGACCATAGATACCTGCCAATAACCGGATCGTAAATCAAGACAGGTGAAGAACTCAGCACCTTGCAAACAGTCCAAGGAATCGTCGATTCGCGGCAATGGGTAAACGTCTTTTCTAGTTATCTTGTTTAAGCGGCGGTAATCTACGTAAAAGCGAATCGAGCCATCTTTCTTTTTGACTAGAACGACTGGCGATGCCCATGGACTGTTGGATGGCTGAACTACACCGCGCTTTAGCATGTCACCCACTTGTTCATCAATGACGCGCCGTTCCGTCGATGATACCCGGTAAGGCCGCTGCCGCAGTGGTGGGTGAGCAGCTGTGTCGATGCGGTGACAGACAGTCGACGTTCGGCCAAGAGTGCTCCTGTGGCTGTCGAAAGCATGACGAAACTTCTCAAGGAGACCGAGGAGTTCCTCTCGTTGCGTTGGGCTTAAGCCGTCGTCGATGACAGGGCGGAAAACCTCCTAATGCAATGGTGCAGTTGGAGAACTTTGGGAGAGGACGTTCATCTCCACCGAACCATCTGGGGCATCTAACGTAGCGATGGGTTCGTAAGGCTCCACAGTACCGACCGATTCACCGCGAAGCAATGTAATCGGGAATGGGAATCGGTTAGAAAAGAGAAGGGTTGCCGCACAATCTTCAAGGGCAAGCAGAGCAGTTGGCAGTGGTACGAGGTGGCGACTGATGAAAGCAGCGGAAGGTGTGAAGAGTACATTGGCGTCGGAAATAGCGGAACAGCCTACAGGTGCCACGACAGACAAGTGCGGAGGTGTCTCGACGTCATCTGCGATAATCAACTTGCGTCGACAAAGGGGAACATCGTCAGACATGGCATCGCCAAGTGAAAAGGAGGCGACTTCTGCTCGGAAGCAATCAATAATGGCTTGGTGACGGGAAAGGAAATCCCATCCTGGAAATCCCATGGTCATCGGTGCCGCTGAAGATTGGAGGGTCCCACTGATGGACCGCTCCAAGGCAGACGTTGGTCTGTGGAGAACCTGGTGTTGAGCTGGAATCAGTTCCGGTAGCCATGGTGGGACGGAGAGTCCGGCTGCGCAGTTCCAGGATGACAGAAGGCCCCGCACCTCCACCAATTGTGATAAGAAAGCTCGACGTGGTTGTGGAGGACGAGGTCGGACTGGCAGACACGATGGCGTCTAGGGCAGCAAATCACGTTCAGCTCACGCCCCAGAAGTGCAGCATTAGCGATCCGGCTTCTCCACTACAAGACCAAGAAAGCGCCCGGTCCACATTAATACATTTCTGAGACGATATGCACAGCAGTTAACGCCCTTCTTGCACATCATATTTACTGAGTAGCTTAGTCACCCACGGACTGGTTACGTGCAAGGGTTACCCCTATTCACAAAGATGGCAAACGCTTGTGGATAAATACCGGCCGATATAACTTGCTGTTGTAAATTACTCGAGCACATAATTAACAACGAAATCATGACACACTTAGAACAAAATAATCTCTTGAGTCCAATGCAGCACGGCGTTAGAAAAGGATTGTCTACTAACACAACTTCTAGAGATCACTAAAGACTTCGCTTCAGCAATTAACAGTAGGTCGCAAATCGATACTATATTCATTGATTTCTCAAAAGCATATGACCGTGTAGTACATTGTAAGCTAATTGATAAACTTAGGTTTATTGGTATAGAACCAAAATTAATAGCCTGGATTACGGCCTATCTGTGCAATCGTACACATTATGTCGCTATTAGTAATACAAATTCTGATTTACTTGACGTATACTCGGGGGTACCACAGGGGTCAGTGTTAGGACCACTATTGTTTCTTATTTATAGCAATGACGTCGTTAATTGTGTGAAGGAAGGCGTGAAAGTGCGTTTATTTGCTGATGACCTGGTTGTGTACACCTGTGTGCGCGGTACTGACGATCAGAAGCTTCTAAGTGCGTCTTTAGATAAAATTAATGAATGGTGCGTAACGTGGGGTATGGAAGTCAACGTGAACAAAACAAAGTGCATGACTATTAGCCACAGGAAAATGCCTCTTATATTCAATTATAAAATGGCGGGCTCTGATATCACACGAACAGACTCTGTAAGATATCTGGGTGTAAGAATCACAAGCAACCTCAAGTGGAACGTTCATATTGAAAACACATGCGCAAAAGCATTTAAAACACTCGGGTTTCTGCGCAGGAAGTTAGCGGCGGCACGTGCATCCGTTAAGTTATCAGCATATAAAACTCTAGTGCGTCCCATTCTTGAATATCGTTGTATAGTTTGGGAACCCGACCAAGTATACCTTGTAGATAGACTGGAAAAAATCCAAAATAAGGCACTACGTTTTATCTTTTCAAAGTATTCCCGTCATGATAGCGTCACTGCTCTTCCAAATGCCGCAGCAATTCCTACGCTTGCTTGCCGGCGGCGAGTGGCAGCGATGAAATTTCTTTTCTTGATTTATAATGATCGCATAAGAGTTGATAAGCACGAACACTTGAAACCGCCACATCGCCATTCCCATCGAAATTGTCATGATAAGCACAACAGACATTACGTCACACGCTGCGACACATTCAAATTCTCATTTTTTCCGGCCTCCATAGAAATATGGAACATGTTACCCCAGGAAATTATTGCCACAGATAACGTAGAGAGTTTCGTGGACAGGGTTGAGGCGTATTTTTGTAACCTATAGCATAGCGGTGCTTTTTTTTCCTGATTACAAGGTTTACGCATGGTTTCTTGTTCTGGTTGTCGTTACTAATGTTTAGTTTGATTTATTGTACATTGTAATCATTTCCTCTCCATAGTAGGAGGCTTACTATTCTTTGTTGTTTTGGTTGTTAGTGCTAATGTCTGGTTGACTTATTGTAGAATGTACTCCCATGCGTACCTTTCGACCCACTTCCTGTAATGGCCTGTGAAAGGCTGACAGTATTTGACAAATAAAATAAATAAATATGTGCACTCATTTCGGGTATTCTGTGCGCAAGCTTGATGGTTGCTTTTGTCATTGGACTTTGTGATTCCATTGCTCAAAATATATATTTCATCAGCACCGCCGTTCTTAATTTCATATTTCATTATTAGTAGCGTCGAACATGAAGCCATTATTTGGAGCGCTTTAGCACTCGACGCTTCGGCGTTAGTGGAGGCTGGGGCGTTCTGATATTATGCAGCGAAGCCTGAGCGACATTTATGCATAGGCGTTTATGATACCGCGGATTCCCAAAGTTAACAATTGCGTGTCATGGGCGCTGTAACAAATATTTGCGTATGTTTCCATGCCATGTTTCTCAAGTACGGCTCTGAGAAACTTGTGAGGAGGCGAGAGTCGATAAATGTCAAGAAATTCTGTCAAGTGTTTTATTATGCGTAGCACTCATTAGCGTAATGTTTAGCTTGGATTGCACACTCTCTCCATCCCTCTTCCCGTGCTACACCATTCAACTGAAACTTCAATGAAACATAAATGGAATCGTGGTGTTTTAATGATCACAGAGATTGTTTTCGCACACAGAAACTACATTTTTTCTTCGAACCCTTCTAACGGTGTATTCGCTTTCAATGTGTTTCTGTTCATCATCTCTGCCACTTTTTTCCTTTGTGTATTCTGGTATGAGCATCCAACGCAGCAATGGTTGACGAGTAGGGGTAATATGGAGTGTCCTGGCTGTCAAAACCAGTGTTGCTGTTGGGAGCACTGCTATGGAAACAAGATCTGGACCTTATAGCAGCCAAATAGCCATGGCAGGTTTTGCTGGTGCCAAATTGGTAGTAAAATTGAAGAAAATGTGTAATTTATTTATTTATTTACAGATATTCCAATCTCATGAAGAGATTACAGCAGGTGTGTTCTGCAGAAACAATCTTAACAGAAAAAGGCATGATCATGATTACCACAGGAAACGGTCAAATCAATGCAGACATGGAACAACAAAAACGCGAAAAGTACATGCAAAATGCGAAATAAAAGATAGCAAACCAGAACCAAAAAAAGGGGGTACACATTTCAGAAGGAAATTCCCCCGAACCAATCGCAGAAGTTATGGAAATAATAATAGTAATAATAATAATAATAATAATAATAATAATAATAATAATAATAATAATAATAATAATAATATTATTATTATTATTATTATTATTATTATTATTATTATTATTATTATTATTATTATTATTATTATTATTATTATTATCAATCAATCAATCAAATGTTTATTTAACGTACCCAGGAACAACCGTAAGGTCTTTGTGCTGGCGCACGAAAAAAAAATACAAGAAACAAACAATAAGGAGACTCTACAGAAAAAGCTAATAAAAACAACAAAACAATAAAAAACAACTAATAAAACAGCAACATAGGCCAAAATTCATAATAAAATAACAGGAATGAAAAACGCTATAAAATTGCACATATACAACTTGCGCAGGCAAAACAAGAAAAAAAATATCAACAGTGTACCACACTATGTTAGTACAGTGCAAAGCTCGGAGCAGAACAGCGACTGGGAGCTGTGAAAAACATCGAGCTCTAAAAAGTAAACATTGTACAGACGTTGTATCCTGTCAATGGTCGAGTGTTCACAGAGGCAGGCGGTTACTTGAAAAGGTCTATTCGCTCTGGTTGGCTTACGTGGAATTCGGAAATTAAGACAGTTGAGCAGTACAGAGCAGGATATGATACCATGCACAAGCTTGAAAAGAAATAACAGATAAGCGCGTTTTCTCCGGCAGTGTAGTGACGGCAGTGATGGTGATCCAACAGTGCCAATGCAAGAATCAGGGCCGTTTCTAGCGAACCTATGGTTACAGATGTTCAGGAATTTTTTCTGGACTCGCTCAATGGCATTGCTGCTGGAATTAGAAATGCCATCCCAGATCACAGATGCATACTCAAGTTGAGGAAGACATATCGCAGTGTACAATTTGTGGAAGGACATAGGAGAACGGAATTCTCTAGACATTCTGCAAACACAGCCTAGGGTGCGAAGACCCCGCAAAGCAACACGCTTAGCATGAGCAGAAAAGTGTAAGGTGCTATCAAAAAGAACACCTAGATCACTGATCTCACAAAGCTTACACAACGTTACAGAATTGACAGAATATAAAAATGGCACACTAGATGTTTTTCGAGTGAAACTCATTACCTTCGTTTTTGAAATATTTAGAGAGGGGTTATTGCTCCGGCACCATTCAGAAAAAGAACACAAATCGGATTGAAGCAAGCGACAATGGATAACTGAATGAATTTCCTTAAATATCTCTATGTCATCGGCATACAAAAGGAAAGAAGAATTCCGAATGACAGAAGAAACATCATTAACATAAATTAAAAAGAGGAGTGGGCCCAGTACGGACCCTTGAGGACCCCCACTAGTAGTTTTGTAGGAAAAGGATGTTTGGCCATTTACGGCAACATAACATGATCTATCCAGAAGATAGCTATGTAGGAGATTCACAATTGAAGAATCAACATCGAAGTGCGCAAGTTTATCCACAAGCAGCGAATGGCTGACGACGTCAAAAGCTTTGCTAAGGTCACAGTAAATAGCGTCTACCTGTCCTCTCAGCGATACAGGCGTGGAGACTTTGTTTGTTTGTTTGTTTATTAATACTGTCAACCCCAAGCTGGGGTTTTTACAGGAGTGGAAAACACATACAATGAAATAGCATACACATAAATGCTGAAATTCAAGAAATGGTCATGAAATACGTTACAAAATAGAGACATACAGCGAACACAGGCATTTACACTAAAAGACAAAATTAAACACAGGCATGTGCACTTGCATTCTGCGCATTGAAAACATCAATTAACAAAGCGAGAGGCAATATACATTGACATCGTGAATTATAGAAATAGAAAAATAACAAAAAAAGTACTATGACGCATCTATTTCGGAGAAAATAAGCGATTCTAAAGCTGCAGAAAACGCTGTGATAGAGGAAGACATCGCGACTGTGTTTGGTAGTTCATTCCATTCTTTAATTGCCCTCGGGAAGAAGCTGTATTTAAATGCGTCGTTTCGGGTGGCTGGTGGCTGTATATATAAAGTGTGTTTGTGTCTAGAGCGCGGATCTGGAGAAATTTCAAAGAAATCTAATGAGTTAATTTTAACCTGACTACGAATAATGAGGAATAGAAATTTCAAACGGTCATACTTAGTTCTAAGTTCTAAGGCTTGTAGGTTTGCCCGGTTGCAAAGTTCGGAAGCAGAGTGCATGCGTTGATATTTATTGAATATAAACCTGGCAGCCATTCTTTGAACTTTCTCCAGTTTATATAGGTTAGTAATGGTGTGAGGGTCCCATACTATTTTAGAATATTCAATTATTGGTCGTACTAGCATTTTGTACGCAAGACTTTTTACTTCGGGTGTTGCGTCATGTAACCTTCGCCTCAGACCCCATAGAGTTTTGTTTGCCTTTCTACTGGTGACGTCTATGTGAGTATTCCACCTCAAATCTGGAGTGAATATTAGCCCTAAATATTTATATTCTGTTACCCTTTTTAGATCGTGGGAACCAATATTGTAATTATATTTGAGAGGTACCTTTTTTCTTGTTATGCTCATGCAAACTGATTTTACGGGGTTTAGAGTCATCTGCCATTCATTACACCATAGTAAAATTTTGTTTAAGTTGTTGTTCAGGTCTACCTGGTCTCTCAGGGATGTGATCTTGTTATATATAACGCAGTCATCTGCAAACAATCTCACGGGAACAGACAAATCTGAGGGCAGGTCATTTATAAAAATAAGAAATAAAAGAGGCCACAGAACACTGCCTTGAGGCACACCGGATATAACGGGTCTGGACGTCGATTTAATTTTATTTATTTCTACGTACTGTGAACGAGAATAGAGGTATGAAATGAACCATTGAGTAATATTTGAGTTTCTGAATATTTCATTTACTTTTAGTAAGAGTTTGGGATTCGAGACCTTATTGAAGGCTTTGGCGAAATCTAAGAATATTAGATCAATCTGTTCCCGTCGATTAATTGCCTGCGCAAAATCGTGAACTGTAACAACAAGCTGCGTTACTGTAGATAATCCCCTTCGAAAGCCGTGTTGCACTGGTGATAATAAATTGTGAGTGTCTAAATAATTAGAGAGATGCTTACACATTATATGCTCAAGCAGTTTGGAGCAGGTACTCGTAAGAGAGATAGGCCTGTAGTTACCCACTACTGAAGTGTTCCCACTTTTGTGAACTGGTATTATTTTAGCTTCTTTCCAGGCTAGAGGAAATGAGGCCTGATTAATTGAAGTTTGAAAGATTATAGTAAGATACTTTGCGACCCATTGAGCATATCTATATAGAAACTCGTTCGGAATGCCGTCTGGACCAGGGGATTTCTTAATGTCAATGTGTAGAAGAAGGTTTAACACTCCTTCTTCGTTGATTAACGGGTCGGATACCGGAGGGCGATTGGAAGCGTCAGAAAGGGACGGAAGGGCACCATCATCTTCGGTAAAAACAGAAGAAAAAAAGAATTGAAATTTTCCGCGCGTTCAAGGGCAATTTTTTCATCGACCGGTTTATTCTGTTTCTCGGACGGGTTTACATACCTCCAGAATTTGCTAGGTGCTTCGTACAGAAATTTTTTCAAAGTTACATTAAAAAATCTTTTCTTAGATTCCTTGACAAGACGATTTAGATCAAGTCTCATGTTATAAAGTGAAGTCTTGTTCTGGGCACTTGGATCACGAGAACAAGCTTTTCTCTTCCTTTTAATCCTCCGTTTGACATGAATTATATCTCTCGTGATCCAAGGGTTATTTCTTTTACACTTTTTAAAACTCTTAGGGATAAACCGCCTAATGCATTCCATTGTTATATTATGAAAATATTCCCACAAGGAGTCAGAGCTACCATTTGATTCATAAATAGCAGTGAAGTTACCAAACGACCTTTCAAGAAAATCCAAAACACTAACATCATCGGCAGCTTCAAAATTCAGATAAGTGATGCCCGATTTCTGCTGTGAGGTGCACGACGACATGCTCATGGACAGTATAATCATCTTGTGGTCTGATAAACCCTCTTCAACAAGGCAATCATTCACATATGAAGTCAAAGCATTGGATAATAAAATTAAATCAAGTACAGAGGACCGTGTTGCACATACTCTAGTGAACTCATTTACAACCTGATGTAAATTGAAAGAGAATATTAAGTCGAGAAATAAGTCACAAGAAGCATCATGTGAGTCGACGGCCACATGCGAGTGCCAATCAATAGCCGGAAGATTGAAATCACCTAGTAAGATGATATTGTCTTTTTCTCTAAAGTGGCTGTCCATGAATCTTCTTAGTTGAAAAATGTACTCAACAGGGGAGTTTGGAGGTCTGTAGACCCCGCCTATAAACACTGTGCGATTATTTAGTTTTGTTTTAATCCATACGGCATCAATACCATCTGCTGCGTCGAGGGAACTATAAATAATGCCTTTCTTGACTAAAAGAGCAACTCCACCCCCTCTTCCATCACGATCCCTCCGAACCATTGAGTAACCGGGTGGAGCGATTTCAGTATCAGGTATAACTTCGTGCAACCATGTTTCCGTAATTAAAATAATATCAGGTTCGTGATCGATAACCAAGGCTTCAAGCATATGTGATTTATTTGATACACTTCGGGCATTTAAGTTGATTATATTAAAATTATCTTTCTGACCCTGTGCCTGTCACTTATCACGTGTTGCATCATCATTTCCAAGCTTGCATCTTTCGGCACGTGCTTCATTCCAGCAGTAAAGAGTATTGTTTACCCTCAGCTTATCAAAAACAAGTTTTACCTTCTTTCCTGCCTTTCTTTCTTCGATAGCAGAGTCCCAAAGTTTTTTTCTTATTCCCTGTACTCTTTTCGAGAAGTCCTCGCTGATACTGTAATCCGTATCCTTCAGTCTTGAGCACCTCTGCAAGACTTTCATTTTATCCCTATAGTCTGCCAGCCTAAGGATGACGGGGCGAGTTTTGCCAGAATTTTATTTTCCTATCCTATGAATTCTCTCAATAGACGTTATGTTTACCTTTAGGGTAGAGCTAAAGATTTCATCGTTTACTTTTTTTAGTAGAGTTTCTTCTTTTTCATTCTCATCTTCTGCTACTCCCCTTATGATAAGGTTGTTTCTTCTCGAACGATTTTCCAAATCATCCACCTGATCAAGCAGACTAGATGATTTGTCACAACATTCAGCCACAATTGTTTCAAGAGTTGCGAGCCCGTTGCGAGTCTCATCTAAGCTTTGCACCTTAGTCTCAATAACAAGAAGCCGATTTTGCATGTCTAGGATTCTAGTTTCAAACGAATTTTGCTTTTCTTGAACCGCTGTTAGTTTAGACAAGATTTCTTTTTGGTTCTGGAGCATTTCTTTGCATACTGCGTCCGTTATAGGCCCCGGATTCAGCTCGACATCGCCAGAAAGACTCAACAACAGACGCACAATAGAAAAACAGTCACATACACAGTCAGCCAAAACTTGTGGACACGGCAGCACTATAAGAGCTATGAAATCGCTACGGAAGCTATCCTTCCGGTCACCAACCTGCATGAACAGCGGTACGTCAGGCGACATTGTCACGGCGATGCCACCGTGTCCACTGAAGCAGGTAGGCGATGGTCCCAGATTTAAAGCATACAGGCGGACCCTTGTGGGCATGCGTGTTGACGTCATCGTGCTCCCAGGTAGCTGTCCGAAATGATCGTCGATGTGACGAAGCTGCTGATTGCAGACGCCCTCAAGAAGCCGGAAGGGATCACCGCCCACACGGAAGGATGGCGGCAGGCCGGCATCGTAGCGAAGCTCGTCGCATCCAGTTTGAGAAGATTCCGCGGCGCCTCCGGTTATGAAGCGTAGGCATGCGCAAAGGACCTGCATGAACAGCGGTACGTCAGGCGACATTGTCACGGCGATGCCACCGTGTCCACTGAAGCAGGTAGGCGATGGTCCCAGATTTAAAGCATACAGGCGGACCCTTGTGGGCATGCGTGTTGACGTCATCGTGCTCCCAGGTAGCTGTCCAAAATGATCGTCGATGTGACGAAGCTGCTGATTGCAGACGCCCTCAAGAAGCCGGAAGGGATCACCGCCCACACGGAAGGATGGCGGCAGGCCGGCATCGTAGCGAAGCTCGCCGCATCCAGTTTGAGAAGATTCCGCGGCGCCTCCGGTTATGAAGCGTAGGCATGCGCAAAGGACCTGCATGAACAGCGGTACGTCAGGCGACATTGTCACGGCGATGCCACCGTGTCCACTGAAGCAGGTAGGCGATGGTCCCAGATTTAAAGCATACAGGCGGACCCTTGTGGGCATGCGTGTTGACGTCATCGTGCTCCCAGGTAGCTGTCCGAAATGATCGTCGATGTGACGAAGCTGCTGATTGCAGACGCCCTCAAGAAGCCGGAAGGGATCACCGCCCACACGGAAGGATGGCGGCAGGCCGGCATCGTAGCGAAGCTCGTCGCATCCAGTTTGAGAAGATTCCGCGGCGCCTCCGGTTATGAAGCGTAGGCATGCGCAAAGGACCTGCATGAACAGCGGTACGTCAGGCGACATTGTCACGGCGATGCCACCGTGTCCACTGAAGCAGGTAGGCGATGGTCCCAGATTTAAAGCATACAGGCGGACCCTTGTGGGCATGCGTGTTGACGTCATCGTGCTCCCAGGTAGCTGTCCGAAATGATCGTCGATGTGACGAAGCTGCTGATTGCAGACGCCCTCAAGAAGCCGGAAGGGATCACCGCCCACACGGAAGGATGGCGGCAGGCCGGCATCGTAGCGAAGCTCGTCGCATCCAGTTTGAGAAGATTCCGCGGCGCCTCCGGTTATGAAGCGTAGGCATGCGCAAAGGACCTGCATGAACAGCGGTACGTCAGGCGACATTGTCACGGCGATGCCACCGTGTCCACACCGTATCCACACCGTTGCATAATGAAACTGGCAAGATTAGTGACAGTTGAGCGGCCAGTGAGAAACCAATGCTGATTCGCAATCAATGAATTTTTTACTTCAAAAGACAATATTTTGTGAAGAGCAAGCTCAAAGATTTTTGATGCAGCACAAAGAAGGGAAATAGGGCGGTAGTTGGAGACGTCACTTTTACAGCGAGACTTAAATACTGGGAAAACACGAGCAGTTTCCACATGCTAGGAAACGTTGAAGCATGCAGACACTTATTAAATATGGACGTCAATACTTGTACAAGTATACTGCCATAGGCTTTTAGTATGGCGGAGGGGATGCCATCTGGGCCAGCTGAAAAGGATGGTTTCAAGCGCTTAATGCATTCTGAAATTGAATCTTCATTTAGCGACACAGCATCAGCTGTGCCAACTGCCTTAACCCGTCGACCGTTACTATCTACAGAAGCTGGGGACATATAAACAGATGAGAAATGCATGGCAAAACAGTCAGCGACGGCTTGAACTTCTACTCCATTTGGGTCCAGTATCCTGAAGGAGTCGCCACTTTGGCTCGACCGTTTGCGCACATACTTCCAAAACTCAGCTGGCCTGTCAGACACGCTTTTTTCTAAAAATGAAATATATAAACTGTGATCCCGTTTATATAGGCGCTTACAAAAAGTACGAAAACGACAAAATTCTTCCTTCAAATGAGCTGATGGAGAAAATTTATACTTCCTGTGTGCGTGGTCTTTACGTTTTAGTGCACTTATAAGTTCTGATGAGAACAAGGAGGGATATTTACAACGTTTAGGTGTATACTGGGGAATGAACTTGCGCATGCTGGTCAAGATAAGTTCCGTAAGCTGATCGACTTGATCATCAACATTGGGTTTGTCAGTTACCAGTGACCAATCTGTGGAGGACAAGTCATGGTACAAGCCAACGTAGTCACCTCCCTTGAAGGCAAATCTGGGCGTTTTGTCGATTTTTCTAGGAAAGCTTGGTTTTTCTGGTGAAATACAGAGTGTTAGTATGAGTGGTGGGTGAAATTTGTCAGGACGAACAAGAGAGATGTAAGAGAGTGATACTTCGATGGGTTGATTATTAGAAATACACAAATCTAAGACGTTACCACAGGGATTGGCGATACTATTGTGCTGCTGTAGGGAATTAAAAGCGAGAAAATCCAACAATACGCTGCATTTGTTCTCTAAAAAATGATGATAATGAGAAATGTTATGTGTGTTCCAGTCAATTCCAGGAGTGTTAAAATCGCCAAGTACAAGAATTTTGTGCTTCTTATGTGAAATTACCACATTTTCAATAGAAGAGATGATCCGATTAAAAGCGACTGGTGAAACGCTGGGTGATACATAGAAATATCCAATCAACAATTTTTCACAGCGCTCAAGACTAACTTCGACCCAAATCGATTCAGAAATTGTTTCTGTGTCCTTGCGTCTAACAAATCTTAGAGAACTGTCTATAGCTATCAATACACCACCACCTTTTTGTTTAGTTGCACAGAAGTCCCGATCACTGCGGAAGGTGGTGTAGTTCGGCGGAAGATAGTCACATGAAGGAATTTCACTGCACAGCCACGTTTCAGAAATCACAATAAGGTCAAATGAAGACGAAACAACATTAGCAAAGAATTCACGCGCCTTAGTGCGAAGACCACGAGCGTTCTGATAAAATATATTCAAATTACACGGCACCGCTGCTTGCGGGTGTGCACTCTGAGGGATGGAGCATGTCTTCGTGGAGAATCCCACGGAACGGCTTGAAAATGCAACCGCTCGGCCACATTGACGGGTCATCCAGACGTTTCAGTGTATCTTCGTCAACTGTAATGTAGAACGAGGAGTAAGATGGATATTTCGTTTTGAGCCGCCGGCAGGAAACGGCAGAAAGGTCAACAGACTCAATGTGCGTCTTGAGGTCAGCAGATGTAGTATCAGGGCTCAACTTGGACACAAATATAGCCCTCTGCCGCTGGGGTCGTTGAGCCACTAACAAAGTGGACGACTCCATGGCTCTAGTAGATACATGTGTTTTTCTTTTCCTTTCCGTCTTTGCACTTACTGTGACACTGGCCGAAGAGGTTTCCGCACGATCCACAACGCGTAGCTTCCAATCACGCTGAAAACCTGGTGGTGGGGTAAGAGGTGGGAGCGTTTCGGTATCTGAGGTAACGGGGGTGTCGGGTTTCACGGAAAAATCACACTGAACAGTCGTTGGAGACTTTGCAGGACGCTCCCCTAGCTTGGGGGCGACGCGGCGTGTCATAATAATAATAATAATAATAATAATAATAATAATAATAATAATAATAATAATAATAATAATAATAATAATAATAATAATGTGGGCACTTAATGCGCTACTCTTCGTCATCTGTATATAATCATCATCACATGGGTTTCTTCTTCATCGATTGTGGGTTGTCACCTCGCATCTCTTCTATGCTTTGGGCTCGGCCGGTTCGCCGCATCATCCAGGCCTAATAAATACCCCGTGGTGACTGCATTGTCACAAGTGGTGGAGAGTGCTGTTCGGTCCTCGGTCATCTGCCACGCCGATCTACCTCCTGGAGCTCAGATCCGGTCGCCGATTGTGCCAGCTGTCCGCCGTGATGTCGCAGGACGCGCCGCCCAATCCTTCTACATCGGCCCTCTCGGCCCCGACTGCCGCACCCCTTCCCTATTTAACTGTCAACGGCCATCAGCGGGACCCCCACCTGTTCGCTGGCCTCCGCGGAGAGGACGTGGAGGATTGGCTTGACCACTACGGCCGTGTCAGTTCAACCAACCACTGGAACGAGCCACTCAAGCTACACCACGTCTCTTTTTACTTAACGGGAGTGGCCAAAACCTGGTTTTTCAACCACGAGATTGACTTTGCCGACTGGGAGTGTTTCAAGCAGAAGCTTCGACAAGTTTTCGGGACACCGGCCGTTCGATCCGCCCTTGCGAAGAAGACGCTTGACACTCGTAAACAGCAACACGGAGAGTCGTACACGTCGTACATCGAGGATGTCCTCGCCCTATGTCGACGCGTCAACGCCGCCATGACCGAGGCTGACAAAGTTAGACACATTCTCAAGGGCATAGCGTCTGTTGCATTCAATGCGTTGGCCATCAAGAACCCTGACACCGTTGCCGATATCGTCGTCACCTGCCAGCGCCTGGACGAACTTGAGTCCGCACGTTTGCACTCGGACACAACCGACAACATATCCAACACAGACCCGTCACTACGTACGATGATCCGCACGATCATACGCCAGGAGCTGCAGTCCCTCGGCTTCGCAGTTAGTCCACTTCCTCAACACCCTTCCAGTGCCTCCTTGCGAGAGGTCGTAAAGGAGGAATTGGCGTCCGTTGCTGGGGCTGCTTACGCGGAGCCCATAAACCCGAGGCCCCCGTCAACATATGCGCAGGTTGCTGCAGTGCCACCAGTCATAGTACAACCGATGCCTCCGCAACCGACGCCCGCGCACCTGGCTGCCATCTCACCTGCCGCGCCTAGCGCTCGGCCCTATCCGCAATGGCGACAGACTCGTCCAATCTGCTACTACTGTGGATATCGTGGCCATATTGCACGCTTCTGCCGTAAGCGTCAGCAAAACGAGCGCCGCGGATACGACGTATCAGAACGGGACGAGTTTTCTGTGGGCGGCCCGTTCCAACGCCGTCCATATCCATTGCCTCCCACCCGCTCTGCGTCGCCAAGTGCAACGTGTGACACGACTCCCGACTACCGTCCCAGCAGACGCCGCTCACCGTCACCACTGCGTCGTTCTACGTCGCCCCTGCGACCAGCCTCTCATTTCGCTGATCGCCGCCAGGAAAACTGACTTGCGCAGCTTTTGGAGGAAAAGCTGCATCGCACGAAAAGACAGAAATTCCTCCAGCATGTCCGTGTAATATGATTATGGTTATAGTGGAAGGTGTTCACGTGCAAGCTTTGGTTGACACAGGTGTCATTGACACAGGTGACGTGCTCGCTCTTCCATCTGCACGCTGGCTAGCAAGAGGCATTGTTTTCGCCACGGGCCTAGTTCGGTTTGCCAATGGCTCAGCACATCTCAGCGTGACCAATCCGACATCAAAAAAGGTGCTTATTCCTAAAGGCGCTACACTAGCTTGCACCAGTGGATCCGATTCTCTCTCCGTCGTTTCCCTCGAGACAGCTTCATCTGCAGCTCCTTCTGTTGCAACTTCCGCCCCTCCCTCTACTCTTTCCGCTGCCATTAGCTCAGACCTGACGCCTTCAGAGTCAGAGCAGTTACTAGCTCTACTGCAAAAACATAAGTCGTTGTTTGACGTGCACTCGGCTTCATTGGGGCAGACTCCCATCACCACGCATCGGATAGAGACAGACAGCGGATCCATCGTGCGTCGCCGACCGTATCGCGTATCGCTTGCAGAGCGAAAAGTCATCGAAGAGAACGTCGCCGACATGTTACAACGAAATATAATACGTCCATCTACCAGTCCTTGGTCATCTCCTGTTGTTCTTGTACGGAAAAAAGACGGCTCTGTGCGCTTTTGCGTGGATTACCGCGCACTGAACAAGATAACGCGCAAGGATGTGTACCCGATGCCACGAATTGATGATGCCTTGGATTCCCTGCAGGGTGCCGAGTACTTCTCAAGTCTTGATTTACGGTCGGGTTACTGGAAGATACCCATGCACGAGGATGATAAAGAAAAAACGGCCTTTTCTACGCCAGATGGCCTCTACGAATTCAACGTCATGCCATTCGGCCTCTGTAATGCTCCCGCAACTTTCGAACGCATGATTGATACCGTTCTCCGTGGGCTGAAATGGAAGACTTGCTTGTGCTATTTGGACGATATTGTTATTTTTTCATCAACGTTCTTGCAGCACTTGCAACGTCTGGACGAAGTTCTTACGTGTCTCGCCAACGCCGGCCTCCAGCTGAACACTAAAAAGTGCCGTTTTGCCAGCAAGAGCATCAAGGTGTTGGGCCACGTTGTGAGCAAGGATGGAATTCGTCCTGATCCTGAGAAGGTTTCGGCAGTTGTGCATTTCCCTCGTCCTGAAAAGGCCAAAGATTTGCGAAGTTTCTTGGGTCTCGCATCTTATTTTCGGAGATTCATCCGAGACTTCGCCTCCATCGCTGCACCTTTGCACAAGTTACTTGCTGCTCGTGTACCCTTCTCCTGGTCTCCAGAATGTGAATCGGCGTTCACACATCTTAAGCGCGCACTTACGTCTGAACCAGTACTTCGACACTTCGACGAAGCCGCACCTACACTCTTGCATACAGACGCAAGCGGTCACGGCATTGGTGGTATTATCTTACAGCGCGACGAGTCTTCACGTGAAAGGGTCGTCGCGTACGCAAGCCGCGTACTGACGAATGCCGAGAAAAATTATACTATCACTGAACAGGAATGCCTAGCTGTCGTTTGGTCAGTCCAGAAGTTCAGACCTTACCTTCACGGCCGCCATTTTACAATCGTCACGGACCATCATGCTTTGTGCTGGCTCTCGACGCTCAAGAACTTGTCCGGACGCCTCGGTCGTTGGATTCTTCGCCTGCAAGAATACGACTTCACGATTGTGTATAAAAGCGGCAGAAAACATATGGACGCAGACGCGCTCTCTCGCTGTCCGCTGCCTACTACACCATACAGTGCCCATTCGGATCACTTCCGTGACACGGCCTCGAATACTCCCACCTCGTGTCCTTCGTCCTTAGCGTCGCTAGATCCCGTGCACCCGGACAACCACCAGCCATTTAGTTCTTATCAGCTTTCGGACGCTTATTGTCGACGCATCATAGATCGTCTTCAAGGAGCTTCCCTTCCTCCTAACGCCCGCCTTCGTCGACAGTTGGAAAAGTTTAAGCTCGATGACAGCGTTCTATACCGCCATGTCTACCACCCAGACGGTCAACGCTGGGTGCCTGTTCTGCCTCGCTCTCTTCGGGCCCACATTCTCAGAGCCGCTCACGACGACATGACTGCTGGTCACCTTGGTGTGCAGAAAACGTACGACCGCATCAAAGCTCAGTTCTACTGGCCTGGCTTATCTAATAGTGTGGCGCGGTATGTCGCTTCCTGCACACTCTGCCAACATCGAAAGCTCCCTACATCTGCTCCGAGCGGACAGCTTCAGCCGCTACCTTGCCCCTCTCAACCATTCGAAGTCGTCGGTGTTGATCTGTATGGTCCTCTTCCGGTCACCGTCAATGGTCAACGATGGATTGTCACAGCCGTCGACCACTTGACACGCTATGCCGAAACAGCGTGCGTGAGTTCCGCCTCCGCATCCGAGGTCGCTGAATTTATACTCCACGCCATAATTCTGCGCCACGGTGCTCCTCGCGTCATCCTGAGCGACCGCGGAAAAGCCTTCCTGTCGCAACTCGTAGAGGAAGTCCTCAGAGCATCTGGAACCACACACAAGACAACATCCAGCTACCATCCGCAGACCAATGGCTTAACCGAACGATTTCATCGAACGCTTTCCGACATGATAAGCATGTACATACGACCGGACCACAAGAATTGGGACGCCCTTTTACCCTTCGTGACATTCGCGTACAACACCGCCGTCCAACGCACAACCGGTTACTCGCCCTTCTATCTTGTCTACGGCCGCTCGCCCTCATTCTTCCTTGACGCATCTTTCTTCGCTGGGCCCATCAAAGCCCCTTCGTCCTCCTGTGAGGAATACATCTCCCGTCTCCAGCGTTCTCGCCAGCTCGCCCGCATCAACACCGAAGCGAGTCAACAGGATCGTAAGAATTGCTATGACGCCAGTCGTCGCATGGTATTTTTCCGCCCAGGCGACGAAGTGCTCCTCAGGACACCAATCCGCATTCCTGGATTGTGCGACAAGTTTCAATTTCGTTTCATCGGCCCCTACACCGTGTTGGCCCAGACGTCTCCTGTAAACTATCGTGTGACACCCGTTGTTGCTCCAACTGACCGTCGCTGCCGTTCTACAGAGATCGTTCATGTTTCCCGCATGAAGCCTTTCGTAAGACGGCCTCCGTCCCTTTAAGCTGCGGCCAGGCTGGCCGCTCTTGCGCCGGGGAAATTAGTGTGGGCACTTAATGCGCTACTCTTCGTCATCTGTACATAATCATCATCATATGGGTTTCTTCTTCATCGATTGTGGGTTGTCACCTCGCATCTCTTCTATGCTTTGGGCTCGGCCGGTTCGCCGCATCATCCTGGCCTAATAAATACCCCGTGGTGACTGCATTGTCACAATAATAATAATAATAATAATAATAATAATAATAATAATTATTATTATTATTATTATTATTATGTACCGGCAATTTTTAATGAACTTCCTGATGAGTTCTCCGTAACCACGAAACATGCACTAAGAAAAAAGCTAAAGTCCCTATAATTTCTACAGCTCTCAGGTCGTTTTTCTTTGGATGATTCGTATATTACTGCGATTATTTGCTCTAATTGTCCCGCATATTGTGAGGATGCGGTTGTCACGGTGTATTTATTAGGCCTCGATGATGCAGCGAACCGGCCAAGCCCAAAGCACCGAACAGACTACAGATGATTACCCACACCCGATGAAGAGGAAGCCCTTGTGATGATGATTATGTACACATGACGAAGAGGAACCTTTTAGGTGCCCACACTAATTTCCCCCGCGCGAGAGCGGCCATCCTGGCCGCAGCTTAAAGAGGTATAGCGCGCCTTGTGAAAGGCTTCATACGCGAAACGTGGACCACCTCAGTTGCGCGGCAGCGACGGTCCGTTGGAAGAACAACAGGCGCTACGCGATAGTTCACGGGAGATGTCTGCGCTAAGACGGTGTAGGGACCGATGAAACGAAACTGAAATTTGTCACACAAGCCAGGAGTGCGAATTGGTGTCCACAAAAGCACTTCATCGCCAGGCCGGAACGACACGACGCGACGACAGGCGTCATAGTTAGTTTTACGATACTGTTGGCTTGCTTCGGTATTTGTGCGCGCGAGCTGGCGAGAGCGCAAGAGACGGGACAGGTATTCTTCAGACGACGACGAACAGGCTTTGATGGGTGCTGCGAAGAAAGAGGCGTCAAGGAAGGAAGACGGCGAACGGCCATAAACAAGGTAGAAGGGCGAGTATCCGGTTGTACGTTGGACAGCGGTGTTGTATGCGAACGTCACGAAAGGCACAATGGTGTCCCTGTTTTTGTGGTCTGGTTGTACATACATGGCTATCATGTCGGAAAGCGTCCTATGGAATCGCTCAGTCAAGCCGTTCGTTTGCGGATGGTAACTCGACGTAGTCTTGTGAGTGATGCGAGATGCTTTGAGGACTTCTTCTACGAGTTGCGACAGGAACGCTTTTCCACGGTCGCTCAGGAGAACGCGAGGAGCACCGTGCAATATTAGGGCTTGAAGTATAAAGTCAGCGACGTCAGAAGCTGAGGCAGAACTCACGCAAGCTGTTTCCGCGTACCGTGTCAAATGGTCAACAGCTGTTACGATCCACCTCTTACCGGTGAGCGTCACCGGGAGGGGACCATACAGGTCAATTCCGACGACTTCGAATGGTGCAGAGGGACACGGGAGCGGCTGAAGCTGTCCGCTTGGAGCAGATGTACGAAGCTTTCGACGTTGACAAAGTGGGCAGGAAGCGACATATCGCGCCACACAAGCAGATAAGCCGGGCCAGTAGAAACGACCTTTTATTCGGTCGTAGGTTTTTGTCACGCCAAGATGGCCAGCAGTCATGTCGTCGTGATACGCTTTCAAGACATGGGCCCGAAGCGAGTGAGGCAGGACAGGCACCCAGCGTTGCCCGTCAGGGTGATAGACATGGCGGTACAGGACGGTGTTGTCGAGCTTGAACTGCTCCAGCTGTCGACGAAGGCGGGCGTTAGGAGGCCGCGAAGCTCCTTCAAGGCGGTCCATTATGTGTCGACAATAAGAGTCCGCAAGTTGATGAGATGCAAACGAGTCATGGTCATCCGGAGGCATCGCATCTGGAGGTGTTAAGGACAAAACACATGAAGTGTGAGCGTTTGAGGGCGTGTCACGGATGGCATCTGAATGACCACTACATGGTGTGGTAGGAAGTGGACAGCGAGAGAGCGCGTCTGCGTCTTGGTGTTTTCTGCCGCTCTTGTAAACAATAGTGAAGTCGTGTTCTTGCAGACGAAGAATCCAACGACCAAGGCGTCCGGACAAGTTCTTAAGCGTCGAAAGCCAGCACAATGCATGATGGTCTGTGACGACAGTAAAATGGCGCCCGTGAAGATAAGGCCTAAAAGGACAGAAAGTTGAGCGTTCGTGTTGTTCATGCTCTCCTTGTGTCCGTGTCCTGCACGCCTCTTCTTTTGATTATGGATAAGGCCTAAACTTCTGGATGGACCAAACGACAGCTAGGCACTCTTGCTCAGTGATCGGGTAATTTTTCTCTGCGTTAGTCAGTACTCGGCTTGCGTAGGCGACGACCCTTTCTCGTGAAGACTCGTCACGCTGTAACAGAATACCACCAATGCCGTGTCCACTTGCGTCCGTATGCAAGAGTGTAGCTGCAGACTCATTGAAGTGGCAAAGTACAGGTTCCGATGTTAGGGCGTGCTTAAGACGCGCGAACGCCGATTCACATTCAGGTGACCATACGAAGGGAACTCCAGCACGAAGTAACTTGTGCAAAGGTGAAGCGATGGAGGCGAAGTCACGTATAAATCTGCGAAAGTAGGAAGCGAGGCCCAAGAAACTTCGCAAGTCTTTCGCCTTTCCGGGACGAGGAAAGTGCATAACCGCCGAAACCTTGTCAGGGTCGGGACGAATGCCATCCTTGCTCACAATGTGGCCTAATACTTTAATGCTCTTGCTCGCAAAGCGGCATTTTTTGGTGTTCAACTGGAGGCCGGCGTTGGCAAGGCACGTAAGGACTTCGTCAAGGCGCTGCAAGTGCTGCGAGAATGTTGATGAGAAAATAACAATGTCGTCTAAATAGCACAAGCAAGTCTTCCATTTCAGGCCTCGGAGAACGGTGTCAATCATGCGCTCGAATGTCGCAGGAGCATTGCAGAGGCCGAATGGCATGACATTGAACTCGTAAAGTCCATCTGGTGTTGAAAATGCTGTTTTCTCTTTGTCATCCTCATGCATAGGAATCTGCCAATAGCCCGATCGTAAATCTAGACTGGAGAAGTACTCTGCGCCCTGCAGAGAATCCAAGGCGTCACCAATGCGCGGCATAGGATATACATCCTTGCGCGTGATCTTGTTGAGAGCTCGGTAGTCCACGCAAAATCGCACAGAGCCGTCTTTTTTCCTCACCAAAACGACAGGGGATGACCAGGGGCTAGTAGACGGGCGTATTATATTCCGTTGCAGCATATCGGCGACGTTTTCTTCGATTACTTTCCGTTCGGCTAGCGATACGCGGTAAGGGCGGCGACGCACGATGGATCTGCCGTCTGTCTCTATCCGATGTGTGGTAACGGAGGTCTGTCCTAATGAAGCGGAGTGCGCGTCAAATGAAGTCTTGTGTTTTTGTAGTAAGGCGAGCAGCTCTTGCGACTCCAGAGGCGACAGGTCGGGACTAATGGCCGCTGCAAGGGCAGATAGAGAAGCGGAACTTGCAACAGAAGAAACTGCAGATGAAGCTTTCTTTAGGGGAAGAACACAGAGACAGTCACAACCAGTGGTGGAAGCCAGTGTAGCGCCTTTAGGGATGAGTACTTTTTCAGATGTTTGCTGCGCAAAGATGGGCGGATCCATCGGCAAAACGAACCAGGCCTGTGGCGAAAGCAATGCCTCTTGTGAGCCAGCGTTCGGAGGGAAGTGCGAGCACGTCGCCTCTGTCGATGACATCAGACGTTATTGTAATAATCCGCTGATGGCCCGGAGGTATCTCGGTATCTTCGGCAGCAAGCAAACGAAGTGGTGCATCATCTGCATGAAGCGAATAGTCGGTGTCGTCCATGTGAAGAATACGTTGCCGGCAGCAGATGGAGGCAGAGGCTGCAGAAAGAAAATCCCAGCCTAATATAACTTGGTGCGCGCACGAACACAGCACTGCGAATTGTATGTAATGGAGTATTCCGTCGATGTAAACCCGAGCAGTGCACATAGCGGAAGGGCGAATGGCGTCCCCTTGAGCAGACATGAGTGCAGGACCGTCATAGGGGGTCGTAACTTTTCGCAGACTTGTACACAAATCACCGTGGATAACCGATACAGAAGCACCCGTGTCAATCAAAGCTTCCACTCTAATACCTTCGACTACAACCAAAATCACATTGCACGGGCGCGTTGGAGGAATTTCTGTCCTGTCGTTAGATGCAGCTTTTCCTCCAAAAGCTGCATGTCTTAGTTTTCCTGACGGCGATCGGAGAAGTGGGAGAGTGGTCGTAGTGGCGACGTAGAACGACGAAGTGGTGACAGAGAACGACGTCTGGATGGACGGTAGTTCGGGCCCGTGTCAGACGCTGCATTTGGCGAACCAGAGCGGGCGGGAGGGGGAGAATAGGGACGGCGTTGGGCGGAGGTTCGCACAGAAAAGTCGTCCCGTTCGGATACGTCGTATCCGCGACGCTCGTCCTGCTGACGCCTACGGCAAAAGCGTGAAATATGGCCCCGATATCCGCAATAACATATGGGACGTGTCGGGCGCCACTGCGGATAAGATTGTGGGCGCGTTGCGCCGGTAGAAATAGAAGCCACGTGGGCCTGCGTCGGTGTAGAAGGCATCGGTTGTACCACGACTGGCGAAACTGCGGCAACTTGAGCGTACGTTGACTGGGGCCTAGGCTGCACAGGTTCCGTGTAGCCGGTGCCAGCCATAGACGCCAGCTCCTCCTTTACGACGTCTCGCAAAGTGGCACTGGAGGCGTGCTGAGGCAGAGGGCTTACGGCGAAGCCAAGAAGCCGTAGTTCTTCCCGTATGATTGAGCGGATCATTGTGCGCAAAGAGGGGTCAGTGGCGGTGATGTTATCACTTGTGTCTGGTTGCAAACGGACGGACTCAAGTTCGTCAAGACGCTGGCATGTAGCGATAATATCGGCGACGCTGTTGGGATTGTGGATGGCCAGCGCATTGAACGCGACAGCACCGATGCCCTTGAGCATGTGTCGAACTTTTTCTGATTCGGTCATGGCTGTGTTCACACGTCGACAAAGGGCGAGGACATCCTCGATGTAGGAGGTGTAGGACTCGCCGAGCTGTTGTCGACGAGTGTCGAGCGTCTTCTTAGCGAGAGCAGATCGAACGGCCGGTGTACCGAAGACTTGTCCAAGCTTTTGCTTGAAGCTCTGCCAATTTAGAAAATCAATTTCATGGTTGAAAAACCAAGTCTTGGCTACTCCCGTAAGGTAAAAGGACACATGGCTTAGCTTGAGCGGCTCGTCCCAACGGTTGGCTGCGCTCACCCGGTCATAGTCGTCAAGCCAATCCTGAATGTCCTCTCCGCGGAGTCCAGCGAACAGGTGGGGGTCGCGCTGGTGCCCATTGACAATCACATAGGGAGGGGATGCAACAGTCGGGGCCGAGAGGGCGGAAGTAGAAGGAACGGCCGGCGCGTCGTGGGACATGACGGCGGAGAAATGGCACAATCGGCGACCTGATCGGAGCTCCAGGAGTGAGATCGGGATGGTAGAGGACGGGGGACCGAAAAGCACTCTCCACCATCTTGTGAGGATGCGGTTGTCACGGTGTATTTATTAGGCCTCGATGATGCAGCGAACCGGCCAAGCCCAAAGCACCGAACAGACTACAGATGATTACCCACACCCGATGAAGAAGAAGCCCTTGTGATGATGATTATGTACAGATGACGAAGAGGAACCTTTTAGGTGCCCACAATGTTTATGTTCCTTATTTTACTGCCCACAAATAATTCATTTCCGATACACAATGGCTGTTACATTATTAAGTGTATGTAATGCTTTTGCTTTTCTGTGTTTTGGTACTATTTAGATAAGCTATTTATCTATATTATCTTTTCTTAATTGTTATATCATTAATTGTATGTAGTGTTTGTTTTGTGTACTGTGTTTAAATGTTTTGTAAATACGCTATTTATTTCTATTATACTTTTTGTATAAGATAGCATACAAACTTTCTCGATCTTGCATTGTCATCGACCGTCGCTGACGTGCCGGGCCTAGTCCTCCAAGCCTCCTGATGGCTTTGACAGGCCTGTTTTCCGTTTGTACTTTTCCCCCAAGGTGGCAATAACAACAACAACAACAACAACAACAACAACAACAACAACAATAATAATAATAATAATAATAATATTAATAATAATAATAATAATAATAATAATAATAAGTAATATTATTATTATTATTATTATTATTATTATTATTATTATTATTATTATTATTATTAAGTATTGTGGACATGGATACAATACAGAATAAAACTTTTTCTTTTGCTTTCTCAATAAAGAGGAAGTTATTTGCAGATACCTGAGCCAATCAGTGTAACTTTAGGGCGCCTGCAGGTAAGTTTTCTAGATCAGATAGAGTTCTTTTCCGAACTAAAGCATCCCCCGCGGTCCTCATCGAAAAGGAGAAGTAACAGAAGGGGGTAGGGGCGCTAAAGAGAACAAAGAACTGCGAGAGAACGCAACACTGGAGTTTGTGTTTTGGAGCTATTAAGCGGACTTTCATTACATATCTGGCGCAGTCGGCTATATGCGAACCACAATGTGGGTAACCCTCTTTTCTCAGCCAGCCGAAGACAGCATCGTCTTAACGAAGTAGTAGCTCCTTGGGGGGCCGCCAGTCGATCTTCCCGTCGAAGTGACGACAGGTTAGCAATTTTCCTTCGTTGTGAAAGAGGCAGCTATACAACCTGACGAGCTTTTAAAGAAATCAGCCGTATCGGGCCAATGTACAATGCAGACCTCTCTGATATGCTTCAGCCGCTCCATATTAAACAAATCCAAGTTTTCCAGCCAGATGAAGTGATTCAGAATCTTGCCTCGACAATGAGGCTCACAGGAAGTTGCCATACTGAAGTATTCATACCTGTATCCTTTGATGGCTTGCCGAGGAATCTGGAGTTTGCATAACATTCTACGAATTCGTCTGTAAACAAAACGGCTGGTCTATAAATGAAAAAAATGAAGAGTGCGGCATACGCTCTCTTTTCTCCGTGGTATTGTCATGAAATGGTACGACCTGCGAATATTGGGGCAACAAGGTGACGCGTGGAGCTCATGCAAGGTGAACTTCATCTCGTCATTCCCTGCGAGTCCACTTGAGCGATGGGAGCTATTTTTTATCCCTACAGGTCTGGGGCGTTAACCCGAGTATTTGTTCGATGAAACGTCGACGGCTTGAATTTGCGGTGCCGGAACTTCCGCTGAAATATGTTATAACGCTTCTAATACGTGGACTACATCGGGAATCGCAACAAAAAGCTCAAACTGCGGTATACAAAGCTCTGGAGGGATTGCAGGAGCCACTCCAAGAGATGATGTGCCTTTAGACGGAGAGGACACCATGGCGGGAATAATATGCTCAAGGGAAAGAACCGTCGGGAAGGAGAGAGCCTCATGCATTTTCTTCAAAAAAAGGAAAGTCACCATAGGTAGTTGCTCACCGTGCAATTGGAGTCGTTGCTTGAGAAACGCATCTCACCCAGAGTAGAAAATAACTAGTAAATGACGGTTTTCACTGACTCTATGTCTGCGAAGCTTACTGCAAATAGAACTTTAGATTAATGGGCAGCGAACAAGAGTGCAGCACCTTTATCTCTCCTTGTGTATTACAAAGGAGGACAGTTCATGTGCGTGGGTACCATGGAAGCAAAAGAGTATTGTGAGTGGGCAGGGCTAAACGTGAAGTACCAATCGAAAGAAGCCGAAGTGGTTGCTCTAGCCTTACAAGATGTGGAGTACGACTCTTCTTTCTCGCCCGCAGAAAGAAACTCTTGAGACTTGATATTTGATGGGACGATAAGGTGTCTGTTGATCAAGAGGCTGAAAAAGCAGAGCGCCAGCACAAGAAGACAAAGCAGAGCGCCAGCGCAAGAAAGATCATCTACTGAAGCCGAGGAGGCAATGTCAGTCTGCAACTATCTTTCGGAGAACAGAGCTTTTCGAGAGCAGTTCCACGTTAGTTCCACGTCAGCGACACCCTATCGTTAGCACTGTGGCTATCATGTTGCAGAGGGCTGACGGCAAGGTTTTGCGTTGAGGGTCGAGAACGTGTGCTGGTCCCCTTTTTCCTTCTGCGCGTCCCGAGACGTTTCTTTCCATCCCTCTTTGTGGCTTTCTTTTTCTTCACTATCAGCATCATGTAGTTCTGCCACTGTGTGGGTAATGGTTCAAGGGCAAGCGCGGGTCCACCTTTCGTCAATATGCAAACCGTTAACTTCATTTATTTCTGTTTTAGCAACAAATCTGTTTGCGAAACCATAAAAACACCGCCCATAAAAGCACGTGCACGGGCGGTGGCGCGCGTGCTGCGTCTGTGACTGCCTCTGGTTCAACGTGAGCTCCTCTACGCTGACATCCATGCGAAACATTGAGAAGCGCTCTGTGGGAGTTGCAGTGCTTCCAGAAACTTCTCGAAGCGCCCGACCGCGACGAAATACGGGAGTGCCAGACGTGCTGCAAATATCTCCTGAGAGTAAAGGTGCCGCGATTCATCACGACGAATGGTTTCGTGTAAGCAAAAGCATAGAAAAAACCGCGACCAGCAACACTCGGGTAGAGGTCAAGAAAAAAATGACGTCAGACCATCAAAGGACCTCCCTCCGGCCAACGGTGCCGCTCTGTCAACATGACACTGCGGCCGACCACTTCCTTGCCGCGCTCAAGAGTGTCTACTGCGACGTCGTCTTGACAGGATGGCACAACTGGATAGAGGGGGCTGCTTTGACAGGAAGAAGCAGCTTTTTCTCGGCCTGTCTAGGTGCCGATCACCTCCACTGTGTCTATCCCTATGCCATTAGTGCAAGCTAGCCCCCTTTTCATCATTTTCTTTCCTTCTTTTTCACTTTCTATAATGGCTTCCGCGTAATCACTATGGCGCAGCAGTGGACTGAGGGGAAAGGTGTACGTGAGGGGTCAACTCAAAGAGCGGCTGCGCTTTTCCTTTCTGCGTGACAACGGACATCGGTTACAGCGGACATGGCGAGCCCGGTAGAGCTCCGCTGTTAAAGGGGCATTCGTCTCTGCAAATCCAGAAGGAGCTACTAGTGGAGATAAGTAGAGGGAGCGTGACTGTGGTCTCCCGGTGCGGGGAACTAAAGGTTGAATAGACGCTTTCGTACTCAATTTTCCTCCTGTCGTCGATGACACTATGGTGTCGCGGTAGCCGCTTTACTGTACCGCGCTTACGGATCTATCTGCACGCGACTATGAAAACGGTATAATGCTCGGCAAGCAGCGCCAAGCATTAGAAATAGTAATGAGTAACAAACGAACCTTAAGAACGACGAACAAGGGGGCGAAAGAAATTCACTTGTTAACTGTTATTTCATAAGATTCTGCAGGGAGAACTCTCTGAGCGATGGCCGATACGCTTCCGATGGAAGTAGCATATTGTACCATCTGTCTGAATGGTTACATAGGTGACATTGTATGCTTTCAATGCGGCTTTTCTTATGCACGTATTAAATGGTAACAGCGTAGTACACCGTGCGCATTTACGGAGACATTAGAACAGGAAGCGCTAAATCACCGAAGTCGGGGATAACATATAAAGTAGCACGTCTGTCATTTAAATGTTTTGGCCCCTCGTCTCCTGTTTGTGTATCAAGCAAATTACTCTTGCAATTTTTAGTTCCAGAGGCTAATCTACTAGCGTTTCTGTACACTGTGATTCATCCTAGCTTATTCGTTTACGGAATGGTCAACTTAGCGCGAAAACACACGGACACGAGAAGAAACGAAACAGACAGGACGGGCGCCCGTCCTGTCTGTTTCGTTTCTTCTCGTGTCCGTGTGTTTTCGCGCTAAGTTGATCATTCCGCGATGCATAACCAACTAGCCCAGCAGTCTGTCCTACTAAAGTATATTCCTTTAGTGGTGATAAATCTAGTTATGTGTTCAAAGTGATCTTCCTCTTTCTTCTTTTCTTTCTTTTTTGATCTGTATGAAACATGTGACTATGTAATGTGACATTCTTTTGCCGTTCTACCATGGATGCTAGCAACGGGAGAGGGAGCCTTGCCAAGCTGCCAAAAACAGTGTTTGTTCACTGCTTCTTTTCCTCTTTTTAAAAAACGTAAACATAAAGATGTTTGGTTGCTCGAATGATCGATATTAAAACGCCAAATGTTTTATCATGTTCCTCGGCATAACCAATGAAACGTCAAGGATTACCGGCAAATGAACTCAATGGAAAGCTTACCGTGGTCATCTTCACTTGTCGGTCAATATAAGATGCGCCAACGAATATGCATTGAATTCGGAGAAAGAAGGTCACGCGAAGACTCCACATGGTGCAAGCAAGAACTGTCCGCTCCGCTGTTGCATGAACTTTCTTGGTATGATGCATGCATGAGCGTTCGAACCTAATCAAGTCACTTCCTGTTGTATGGTTGTAAGTAGAACACGTCCTCGATTTCATTTATTGAGGACGATATCGAACTCCCAATTAACATTGACACCTTTCAATATGTATTATTTCCGTCATCGATAATTAGGCCCTCCCGTCCTTTCGTTTGCAAGGGCACACAAGAAAGCGCAAGTGTACATTAAAATAGATATAGGTTATATGAAGCAGCGCGTGGGATATTTAACATTTATTTTCGGTGGAATCTAGAAGCTTTGTTATCGTCGCACTGAGCCAGTTTATGCCGATTGCAAGTGTTGCCTATTTCCTTTGAGCGCTACTGTGACGAGTGGCGGGACCAAAAATGCATATGACGTGGGAGAAGTCTGTTGTGTGCGGTGGCACCGCTCGTGTATTTTTTATTAGTAGTCCTCTCCCACACAAATCTCTTTTTCGGTTCATGGCCGATCCCCCAGAGTGAGTTGCGCCAAGGTATCCAAGGGCCAAACAACCAAGTTCCAGGGCTGGGCAGCACCGCGATACAAAAAGAATCACGATAGCATTTCAGAGATACTTTTGAGTATCTGTATAGCTGCATCGAGATACACTTGAAAATTGTATTTGTATCTCGGTAGTGAAATACGTCTACGATGTATTGACCGTATCGCCGTAGTATGTCGGACACGGGTATCTCGTTACCTTTTGTTTTTTCCGGGAATGAGCTGAGACGTGTTTCTAATAAAGTGTTTCCACGCGGAAATTTGGTGCCGTTGCGCTGCTGTTCCGCTCTTTCACCCCCCGCTTGCGGGCGCCAGGTGTCCCGCCACCTGCGGGACGGGTGTGGGATTTTCTGAGCACCACGTAACTGCTACAAACTACTCCAGATGGTGAGCAAGTCGCTCTGCACAATTGAGCACCACGCATTAGTGACTGTTCTCTCCCAGCACTTGCAAGTCTCTGTCCTTGCACAGAAGGGCCAGACGTTCCCAATCCCGATGTCTCGAGTACACCATCGCATAAATACGGGAGCAGGGGCCCCTGCACTACAGAAACCGTACAGAGTATCCCCGATTGAACGCAAGACAATTCGTGAACAAGTACAAGAAATGCTGCACAGGGATGTAATTCAGGTGCCGCCAGTCCCTGGGCGGCACCTGTAATTTTTGTGAATAACAAAAACGGCAGCTGACGCTTCTGTGATGATTACCGACGTCTAAGCAACGTCCCCAAGAAAGATGTCTACCGCCTTGCGCGCATAGTGATGCCTTAGACTGTCTTCATTCGGCTTCTTATTTTTCTTCCATAGATCTTAGATTCGGCTATTGGCAAATCCCGATGCATACAGAGGACGAGGAGAAAACAGCCTTCATAACTCCCGATGGCCTTTTTGTATTCAACGTTATGCCGTTAGGCTTGTGCAACGCACCTGCTCCCTTTGAACGATTTTATGGACACTATTTTACGAGGTTTACAATGGGAGATATGCATGTGCTATCTTGACGACGTCATTATCTTTGGGCGCACATTTGACGAGCACAGTATGCATCTCGGCATTGTTCTCGGCAGTATATGGAAGGCTTGCCTTGTGCTTGAATCAAAGAAATGCCATTTCGGTGAGCGCCAAGCCTTGGTGTGGGGACATCTCGTGGGCAAAGATGGCGTTAGCCTGCCCCTGCAAAAACAGAAGCTGTTGAAGCGTTTGAACCACCGAAATCCGTAAAGAAACTCCGCAGCTTTCTAGGGCTCTGCTCCTATTTCAGGCGGTTCATTCGTCGATTTGCTGACGTAGCTTATCCTTTGACCAACCTCCTGCACAATAACGCGTCTTTCGAGTGGACGCCTGAGTGTTCTGCTTCCTTTCGACAACTGAGGTTCCTGCTGACGTCGCAACCGATCCTCCGACATTCAATCCTTCCGCGCCAACAGAGGTCCACACATATGCGAGTGGTGTTGGTCTTGGTGCAGTCCTGGCTCAACGCTTCGAGGAAAAAGAACACGTAATCGCCTATGCAAGTCGATCACTAAGCAAACCTGAGCGTAACTACGCGGTGACTGAGCAAGAATGCTTCGCGGTTATTTTTGTCGTGCAGAGGTTTCGGTCGTACCTGTATGGGCGTCACTTTGCGATGGTCACCGACCACCATTCTCTATACTGGTTCGTGAATCTTCGCTCTCCATCTGGACACCTTGCAAGATGGGCCCTGCGCCTGCAAGAGGGCAACTTCAGTGTCTCATACAAGAGCGGGCGACGACATGCGGACTCCGACTGCCTTTCCCGGATGCCCCTTCATGTAACGGAATGTGACGCCGATGTTTTCTGCCATCTCACTGCGTCTGTACATCGTGACTTCCCAGATGCCACCACCTTTGCAAGAGAGCAACGTGGGGACCCGAACTTAGTGCCGCTTTTCTCTACTGCGAAAGAGTCAACTTCATGTTACTATGTTCCGGATGGACTTCTATATAAGAAGAATTTCTCCGGGACAGGCGCGCGGTTTCTTCAGGTGTTGCCAGAATCCCTCCGCTCGTCTGTTTTGCGAGTTGTGCAAGATGATCCTACTGCGGGTCATTTAGTATCTACGCGAACGCTTCATCGTGCCAAAGAAAGGCTTTACTGGCCTCAAATGCGGAAGACAACGGAGACATACGTAGCGACTTGCACCGAATGTCAAAACCACAAGCTACCTATACCGCAGCTCCGGCCGGTTGCTTACATCCTGCGGTGCCCCCCAGCTTGCCCTTTGAGCAAGTGGGCATCGGTCTGGTGGGCCCATTGCCACGTTCTTCCAAGGAAAACCGCTGGATCATAGTATGTGCCGACTAACTCGATTCTGCGAGACGGCAGCACTAGCTTCTGCAACTGCACGCGAGGTCTCATAGTTCATCCTGCATTGCATTGTACTTTGTCATTGGCCTCCTCGAGTGATAATAAGCGACCGTGGGCGCCAGTTCACAGTCGTTGAAGAACTACTTCGCTTTTGCGCCTCTCACCTGCGACGCTCTACACCCTATCACCCGCCGACCAATGGGTTCACAGAACGCACGAACAGAACACTCGTGAACATGACTTCTATGCACGTTGGCTCGGACCACAAGAACTGGGATGACGTGCTGCCGTTCGTCACGTACGCATTCAGCACTGCGCAACATGAGACCACCGGATGCAACCCGCTTTTAAATGTGGAGCATTTCTTAGTCGCACGATGTCGTGCTTCGGCGTTGGCGGCGGCGGCGCCGTCAACACCCCCACTACGCATGCTTGGCTCGTCTCGTGCCGGCCCACCGGGCGTTCAGCAAGCCGAGCATGCGCAGTGGGGGTGCGGACCTCTCCCCCGTACTCCTCTCCCTCGAACACGGGCGGTGTGTATATAAGCGGCGGAGCGCGCGTTCGGAATTCAGTCCAGTGCGTCTTTGCGGACCTCTCCCCCGTACTCCTTTCCCTCGAACGCGGGCGGTGTGTATATATGCGGCGGAGCGCGCGTTCGGAATTCAATCCATCACTCGGGCAGCGCGACGCTTCTGCGAAACGGCAACGCCGAGCTGCGGATTCCGAACTTCGTGCACGAGAAGCAGCGGCGAAATGTGAGCAGCGAGCTTTAAGACCCCAGGTACGTGAGCCCAGGTACGTGAGGCGCGGCTCCGGATGCTGCTCGTGGACGCAAGCGCCCACCATGGTGCAGTCCAATACAACGACGGCACCAAGCAATAAAGACACACTCCTTGCCTTCGCTTCTCCTTCATTCAATAAATAAGAATAATAAAGACGAAATAACAATTAGGCATTCCCAAACCATACCCAATTACGCAACATTCACGCGGTACCCCCACAATCTGCGGCGCATTTACTCGAGTTACCCCCGTGGGAAGATGCGGGCGGCATTTTTTCTACTTTACGCCCATCCGCCGAGGTACACTCTGGACACCATCTTTCCTATTGGCATGCATGACGATGCTTGTATCACCACGACTCTCTGCCGCGCGGAGGAGGCTCGGCGCCTCGCGCGATTACGTACCCTAGGGTGCTACCGCGTATCAATTCCATTCCAATTTTTATGCTTTTTGACGTCACTTTATGCTTTTTGGCGCCTGCCATTCGTCGAAGCAAATTTCGCGCCGCATGACGTCGCCTGACGTCCGCGAGAGCGCAGAAGAACGGGATGCCTACCGCCTAACGATTACATTTATTTTTTTTTTTCATGCCTCTTCACGTCCTGGCCGCCTGCCATTGGTCGAAACAAATTTCGCGCCGCTGACGCCAGGGGGGCGGAGAATCCGTGACGTCGAAATGACGTTTACGCACTAATTATACACGGCCGGAAGGAACATTTTTTAGAATCGCCGGAGAGCGATGCGTTTTAAAAGGAATGGGAAAAAGCATCTAACATGGCGGCGGCTGCTAGGTTCGGGGCGGCGGTGGGCTTAACGGCGGCGTTGCTGTTGCGGCGAGCCTCGACTACGTCGACGGAGGGCATCGGACGGCGCGTTTGACCTGCCGGGTGATGAATTTCGACGGCATTTGCGTCGGTGCTATGCTTGAGCGGTGAAGTCGCGTAGGAACTCGAAACGAAGCGACCGATGGGTCGGTCGGTCGAACGGAAGGTGTTGTGCGCGGCGCGTTTTAAAGCGAAGCTTTGTACCTCTACCAGCCAAGGGTTCTGTCGTGTCCGTCGTTGTAAGCAAAAAACTATCCCGACGAACGCAAGCTCGTGCTCGCGAGGTAGCGCTCGCGCTCGGCGCGTGCCTCCCGGCACGCTACGTCTCTCAGTCTTCCATCTGCTGTCTTGTGAGAGAGAGAGAGAGAGAGCGAAAGGCGCGCGTTGCCTATAGAAACGCTCTTTCTTCGATGAACGCTCGACGAGCTCGCAAAGAAGGAGAACGCGCCCTTATCTGCGAGAGACGAGCTTGAGGCAGGCAGCGTCTTCAAGCGAGCTTCAAAAGAAGCTTCAAAGTGATGAGCCAACATGATGGATGATAAGGGCTGCGGGGAAACAACGGAAAGAGGCTCGGCGCGGTCCGTAAGATTAGATTGCAGCTGTTTCAAAGCTTATGCAGCTGCTTGAAAGAGGGTTGACGTCATTCGAAGCCCTTCCAGCCTAGTAACTGCTTCGGTTCATTTCTAGACTACCCCACTATTGGTAGACCACGGAAAGTAAAGACGGCAGAAGAAGAGCGTGAATATAAGGCTCGGCGGAAAGAACAGAATCGTCTCGCTCAACAGCGTCGTAGGCAAAACCCAGCAGCTCTCGCCGTCACCGTGAGGGTGGCGTAAAAAGCTTCGCTTTCCAACCACCTTCACAGGGTGGATTGGCGGGCAATACTTTATGCTACTGGGAGCTCTCACGAGGTTGTATAGGATGTGAGGAGACGATTCGGGTGTTGCACGCGACGGTGAGCGAGTGCGTCTTGTGCGTTTCGCTTGTTTTTGTGAAAGGCGGGCGGGACACGAACCACTGGGGCCACATGGCAACAACGACCGATCAAAAAGGCGGCCGTGAAGGAGTGCTTTCTTCGTCGCGGCGTCATTCCCGCCGTGGTCGGATGTGTGCACAGCGCTCTCATCGGCGTCAATGTGCCCAAGGGATACAGGAAGACTTCTTTCATGTGTGGACACCACTTCTACGGCCTCAACGCCATGTCCGTGAGTACTTTGCCCTGTGTGTTTTGTTTAGTACGCTTGCACCAGATTCATACACCGGTGGCACACGAGCACACTAAACCGCGGCAAACAGGGCTGGATTTCTCGGTCGTAATGAACGCTGACGCTGCTACATGGCCTAAACTAATCCGGATGAAGTCTGGCGCTGATGTGAGCGAAGTGCGATAGATCACGATCGTGATCCCCATCGGACCTGGCGGCGATTGAAGGTGATCGCGTGAGATATGATGGTTGGCAGGTTTATTGCATTTGCTAACAATGCGTTGTCACCGCGCACATTTTCCTATATCTACGATTCGGATGTGCGCACCCTCGCTGTGGACTGCATACGACCGGAATTCGGCTATGACGTCGGGGCGCACTGTGGAGCTAGGCGAATGCCTCCATAAATGAGAGAAAACCGGTTTTGCTGCGAAGTTACGACTGTAGTGGCAAATTGCACAGCATACCTTGTGCAACAGTGCTTTTAACAAAATTACGAGTGCACTATTGCATGCTTGCTGTAAGATGAAGAAGTAGCCCCCGTCAGTGCAGTCACTGGATTTTTTAATGGGGGTTGCTACTAAATTGATGGGAGAAGTATATATATATAGATCACATCATTAAGGCAGGTTGAGCGCAGCGTTTGCAGTGAAGTAGCATTATTCCTCGTGGTACTAACTTTCTTGTAAAGCGATGGCACACAGCTTGGTGCACTACTCCCATAAGAATAGTAGGAGAGGGGTCCCTGGATAACCCGCCCCCGAAATTGTTCCAATTCTAATGTGTATATTTTTCACTGTCACAAACAAATGCCTGTGCATATATATTCCAGGTGTGTGTGTGTGTGCATGCGTGTGTCCCCTCGAAAAAAATGCTGCCAGCTGACTATGGTACTGATTATATTTTTATACAGGTGACTGGCCACACACTGCAGCCATGGCTTCTGAGCCCGATCCCTGGCCATCCCCTCATACACAATGCGCAAGCGAAATTCACCAAAGACCATCTTTCGAAGCACTCCATGAGCCAGACATCGCTGCCAATATTCACTGCAGCGTGGGCTGCATTGTGCAAGCTTAGACTTAATGAGCGCTTTCTCAAGTTGGACGGGGGTGATAGCAGCAGCAACAGCCAGGAGAAGAGTCCCGCAGGGCTTGCCCCAAAGCAGAGGATCGAGATCACTGTATTTATATGAGAACACTGTACAGTGTGGGACACCGTTGTTGCAAAGTGTGGAACTGCATGTACATTATTTGAGGAGAGTACAGATCCAAGTGCAACAACTGCGACATCGTTAAGCGCAACAAAGCATAGCTGCAATATTATGGCCATTTCCTGGGATCGAAGACTCAATTCATATAATTTCTGCTGATTCAATAAAACTTGCTGCTGGGCGAGTTGGTTCATACTTGGTACATATACTATGGAAGCGCAACACAAAACACGGACTCAGAAGACACGGACGAGCGCAAACTCTCAACTAACTTTATTTTTCGTCGTGTCAATATGTAAGCCCTACATCACGTGGTCACAATGCTAATCGCAGTTGTCACTGTACAAATCACAACATACCGCGCAAGAATCTCTTTTCACCTTGCAATAAGGAAACCGACGACTGGCTAACGCACGCGTCACCTCTAGTAGATATATGAAAGGCTTCCAATAGTTCCCGTGCCGTGCTATCATGGCTACGGCCCAAAACTCGTATCGCATGGAACTTTGGTACGCACATGCAATGCCGGACATGCGCAGGTAAATGCGCGTTCTCTTTATTAATTATGGATAATTCATGTTCCCTTGCACGAACGTTCACGCACCTTCCGGTTTGCCCGACATAAGTCCTGCCACATGAAAGTGGAATCTCATAGATGACTCCTACCGCGCAGGCTCCATAAGGCATTTCGTGCTTCTTGCCACAACCTCCAGGAGTCTTCTTAGCCTCAGATATTTTCGGGCAGAGCTTTGCCAGCTTGCGCGGGGCTGAAAAAACCATCGGCACATCGTGCCTGCCCGCAACCTTCTTCAAATTATGAGAAGTGCGGTGCATGTAGGGCATCACTACCGGGCGGCTCCTGGATTTCGGCCCGGGTGTCTTGCCGGAACGGGGTGCTTTTGTCTCCCCCAGGAGGACCTCGGCGACTGCCGTTACGAGCGTGCATGGGTATCCGGCTTCCAATACTCGCCTTACTTGATTATTAAAACTGTCCTGCATAGCATGTGAGCATGATTTCGCAAACGCAGACCCCAGACAAAGCTTCACAATCGCCCGCTTAACTAATTTCGACTGTGCGGAATCATATGGCAGCAGTCCTTTCTGCGCTCGTGGGCTGTAAGACCAACAAACGTGAGTGCCTAAACGAAGCCGTAAATCTAAAAATTGCAGGGAGTCATTGCAAGGGATTTCATGGGTAAAGGTCAAACCCTTACCGCACTGCTGAAACGCGTCAAGGATAAAAAGAAGAGACTCGTCAAGATTAAAATCAGTGGGTTTCTTTAAAAGAATTAAAAAATCGTCTACATATCTAAAAACTTTAATAACATTGGTTACCTCTAGGATGCTGGACAGTGCACGATCCACGTCTGATAAAAATATGTTGCACAAAGCAGGCGCCACACAGGACCCAATACAAATCCCTTGACGTTGTAGATAAAAGCGGTTCTCATGGGTTACAAATGTAGAGCGAAGATAAAATTCAAGTAACGACATGAAGTCATTCACCGACAAACCCGCGCTGTTTTGAAAGTCAATGACCCCACCGGCTTCGATGCACTCACGTACCGCTACAAATAACTGTCCATGAGGTACTGAATAAAATAAATCTTCAACATCAATGGAGAACATATAGTCAATACGCTTTTCATCCTGTAGAAACCGCACAACGTCCTCTGAGCTCTTGGTAGCAAAGGGGTCGTCGACTGTTAGCTCATTTAAATGTTTGAGCAGGAATTGGCTTACGTTCCTGCTCAAACATTTAAATGAGCTAACAGTCGACGACCCCTTTGCTACCAAGAGCTCAGAGGACGTTGTGCGGTTTCTACAGGATGAAAAGCGTATTGACTATATGTTCTCCATTGATGTTGAAGATTTATTTTATTCAGTACCTCATGGACAGTTATTTGTAGCGGTACGTGAGTGCATCGAAGCCGGTGGGGTCATTGACTTTCAAAACAGCGCGGGTTTGTCGGTGAATGACTTCATGTCGTTACTTGAATTTTATCTTCGCTCTACATTTGTAACCCATGAGAACCGCTTTTATCTACAACGTCAAGGGATTTGTATTGGGTCCTGTGTGGCGCCTGCTTTGTGCAACATATTTTTATCAGACGTGGATCGTGCACTGTCCAGCATCCTAGAGGTAACCAATGTTATTAAAGTTTTTAGATATGTAGACGATTTTTTAATTCTTTTAAAGAAACCCACTGATTTTAATCTTGACGAGTCTCTTCTTTTTATCCTTGACGCGTTTCAGCAGTGCGGTAAGGGTTTGACCTTTACCCATGAAATCCCTTGCAATGACTCCCTGCAATTTTTAGATTTACGGCTTCGTTTAGGCACTCACGTTTGTTGGTCTTACAGCCCACGAGCGCAGAAAGGACTGCTGCCATATGATTCCGCACAGTCGAAATTAGTTAAGCGGGCGATTGTGAAGCTTTGTCTGGGGTCTGCGTTTGCGAAATCATGCTCACATGCTATGCAGGACAGTTTTAATAATCAAGTAAGGCGAGTATTGGAAGCCGGATACCCATGCACGCTCGTAACGGCAGTCGCCGAGGTCCTCCTGGGGGAGACAAAAGCACCCCGTTCCGGCAAGACACCCGGGCCGAAATCCAGGAGCCGCCCGGTAGTGATGCCCTACATGCACCGCACTTCTCATAATTTGAAGAAGGTTGCGGGCAGGCACGATGTGCCGATGGTTTTTTCAGCCCCGCGCAAGCTGGCAAAGCTCTGCCCGAAAATATCTGAGGCTAAGAAGACTCCTGGAGGTTGTGGCAAGAAGCACGAAATGCCTTATGGAGCCTGCGCGGTAGGAGTCATCTATGAGATTCCACTTTCATGTGGCAGGACTTATGTCGGGCAAACCGGAAGGTGCGTGAACGTTCGTGCAAGGGAACATGAATTATCCATAATTAATAAAGAGAACGCGCATTTACCTGCGCATGTCCGGCATTGCATGTGCGTACCAAAGTTCCATGCGATACGAGTTTTGGGCCGTAGCCATGATAGCACGGCACGGGAACTATTGGAAGCCTTTCATATATCTACTAGAGGTGACGCGTGCGTTAGCCAGTCGTCGGTTTCCTTATTGCAAGGTGAAAAGAGATTCTTGCGCGGTATGTTGTGATTTGTACAGTGACAACTGCGATTAGCATTGTGACCACGTGATGTAGGGCTTACATATTGACACGACGAAAAATAAAGTTAGTTGAGAGTTTGCGCTCGTCCGTGTCTTCTGAGTCCGTGTTTTGTGTTGCGCTTCCATAGTATATGTACCAAATTTCTGCTGACTATACACCACTTTGTTCAAATGTGCTGCCAGATGTTTGACAAAAAGGAAACTTACCTCGTTCAAGTAATTCCACCACAAGACTAAATTACAGAATACATGCTGCATACTGGAGCGTGGTCACAACCATGCAACATTTAGTGTGTTTACACGCTGTCATTAAAGATGTATAAAGCCACCTCTAGAATGTTCGACGTTAAACAATACGGTATTTAATGAGTACTTTGCATTATAGTACAGCACAAATGTGGCTTTTTGTTGCATGATTTGCACTAGAATGGAGAGGACTCTTCTTGAATTGCAAGTTTTTTTATGGTATATTCCACTACATAAGGTGGAACGCTTGGAAGGCTATGCATGCAGTCCATTAAAAAGAAAGGGGTATATTGCTTCAACAAACGAACATCTAGCATGAAATACAAAATAATGTATTTTGATTTTTTCACCAACAATGCAAGGTTTTTTGTGATGCTGATGGCTGCGAGCAAAGTATTTGTTGTTTCTGGATCTATTCAATCAATGTAGTACTTTTTGGTTGTGGAAGTACACAGCACAAAGAGCACCAACATTGAGAGCGTTGCACGTGATTCATGAAACAGTGTGCTTCAATGCAGTGTGTCACGCACAGCAACACAATGTGAAAGCCCCTTCAATGCTTGTTACAGCGGTCATCATGCGCATGCAAATTGTCCAGTATGTTCTGCGAAATTGCAACTGCTTTCGTTTTTCTTTTCTTCAAACTCTCATTTGTCTGGGAATGATACCAAGAGAGGATAAGCGCAGCCGTGGGCGGCAGAGTAAGATGGGGGGACGAAATCAGGAAATTCGCGGGTATCAGATGGAATCAGCTCGCGCAGGACAGGCAAGGGTGGCGAGGATTGGGAGAGGCCTTCGTCCTGCAGTGGTCATAAGATGGGCTGATGATGATGATGATGATGAAGTTCACTGCTCAAGCTGTTGTTACACAGATGGCAAACATACTATTGTGGCCGTGATTTTTAGGTTCGGTAAGACAGGATAATGTTCTGCATAGCTTCCTGCTCATCTCATAACTTCCAACAGAAGCTTGCAAGCCACCAGCTGCAGAAAAGTCTAACTATCACAACACCTTGTGCTCGACCAAGAGTCTCATTCACTGTGGCTCCGCTTTCCCCACCATTCTTCCACATAACCATTACGCACTTCGCTTCAGAGGGTGAATATGCCACCGAAATTCATTACCCGGCATGCCAAATACTGTGCTGGCTACGTTTGAAGTGCGATTACATTACGAAGAATAGAAAGGCTGATTGATCATTAGCAAAACCACCTGCATTTGCAAAAAAAAGTGGTAGTCAATAACCAGGATATTCCAAAATTTTATTTCTGTGCTGTACAAGTTACCACTGCCGGTGGAAATGTGTACAGGACAAGCTACCTCTAACGTAAACATTTGCAACAGCACTCATTATTTAGCCCCTATAATTTTTTTCTGTCCTCACATGCCCTGCGAATGAAAATAGGGGGAGGCGGGGGACTGCACCATGCTGTGAGAAACGCAAATAGTTCATTGTAGACCAATGTACATGAAGAGCAGCTGTATGTGTAAATAGGACTGTAACGTGTGTCAAGTTCAATGTTAACAAAGCAAGCCTGCAACATAAATGTAGAAACGACAACTAAATAAATCTGCTCAAATTTAACATCATTGTGCTTCCTTCCAACATACATCTACAGTTCTTGTTTTTGTGTAAGTAGAACATTTCTGAAAATGCTCATACAGTAATATAATTACTGTGTAGACTACTACAGTTGTAGACCAATACAGTGAGATTTCATTGCTTGCAATGTTGCACAATTTTCCATTAATTCTCAGCAACTAACCAGCTCCATAATGTGTTGTGTAGGAGATTATGAAACACTCAGGTATTAATTGACAGCATACAAAGGAAGCAGCTACTTGCTTTTTATGAAACACAGCATCGAAAGAATTGAAATGATGAATATGTTTAAAATCAAGCACCACATTGCCTACGCGACACAAGGTGTGTTCTAAGCGTGTGTAATTTCTGCAGTGCACAGTAATCACATTGCCATGACCTTCCACTCTGATGAAAAATTGTGGATGTATGCATCAGAAGATATCACAGGTAACACCACGAAACCTCTGATAAGCTGCATAGCATAAAAAAAGGATTGCTCAGCAGCAAAACTAAGTATGCATCCACGTATTGAACTGCGCAATGTTGTACAAATAAACCAGAAAGGAAAATACTGCATCTAAGAGAACCTTGCAGCATACAAAATGCCTTCAAACAGGATCAAAAATAAGTAATCACAGCTCGCATTGAATTCATAAAATACAAGAACATCTCTTGCTTTTTGGAAACAAAATACACAAACCACAAGAGAGTACAAGGGATGAGCGCCACACATGAGACAGGTCACTGATACTCTCTTGTGGTTTGTATTTTTCAGTGCCAAAAACAAATAATTGCATCCCAGTTAGTCCAACAAAGTGTTCTGCTAATCTTGTGAGAAATATGGACCTACATGCACATCAGTGTTATGTTGTAAATCAATATATTATTGTATGAATCCTATAAACATAAAATGGTAGAAAGGAACAAGAAATTGTCCGTAGTTCAACAAAGAACTTTTAGCATAAACCTAAACATATAAATCAAAGTAGAAAGATACAGGAGTAAAAAAAATATATGAAAGACTAAATACAGAGACAGGTGCATAGGCAAGAAATTTCTCTCAGCTACTTTTCTTTTGTAAAAGTTATTCGTGTGCATGTGAGTCACGACAACATAACCTGAAATTATCACAACCTACAGCTTTCTTACAATGAACATGCAGATTTGCAGTGTGCCGTCGTGTCTGATGTTAAATGACAGTGATGGGATGCTCGGAAGTTTACGCTTCCACAGTGAGCTTTTGGCACAGCCTAGTGTTTTGGACACTCCTACCCTATCGTGGTATAATTGAAACAGTGAATTAATGCTTCACCTAAACACTGTCAAAAGCACTTCCTGTGATAAGTTGCAGATACTCAGTGTTGAAACAATCACCAGCACATGAAGTAGCTTTAAGAAAAAAAAAACAGTATCATAATGAAAATTTTCGCTCTTATGCATGCATACTCTAATGAGGCAGGTCAAGGAGGGGGAGTGGGGTTGAGCTGGGGCAGTAAACTTGGTGAGGGCATAGACAAGCTGCTGCAGCAGGCGCTCGATGTCATCTGGCACCCTGAACTCCTGCACCAGGCGCTGTGCGCCCAGCTACTGCTGGCTCGGCCTCTCGGATTCCTTGTGCTGGTTGAAAGAAAGATCAAAATCAATTGATATGCAAGGCGATGCTAACGAGGCCTCACGGCATTACTGTTTTGATCTCAATTTATAGAATTGTAAGCTCATGCACAAATGCTGTGTGAGTCTGTACTGAAGCGCCACAAATTTACATGCACACTAACATACAGAAATAAAAGCATGCCTACCTTTAGCCAACATATACACTTGCATTTTTCAGAACATCCACATTTTGTTTTCATATACAGAGGTTATGTGAAAATGAGTAAGCAACAGTATGTCTATGTATCTGCACTTATACACGTACTGACCGACTTTAGCGAGCAATGCTGGAAGGGGGGTCTATGCTAATTTGGTATTGCACAGAGCACAAACAAAAGCCATGCGTGCAAAGAAAATGCGAACACTTCATGTGGAAAGCTCAACATTGAAGCTCGGGCTGTTTCCTTTCTTGACGCTCACAGCTTTAAACAAAACGACTAAGTTGAACTTGAAGTCATGGCGCAAATGGTTAGACAGGACCGAAGAAGACACGTAAGACACAGAGAAGCGCACACTCGCAACTAAATTTTATTCCTCCGAACGCTTAGTTAAGTGCCCTCAAGCATGCGCAACACCACAGAGGCAAAATAACAATCTCTGAACACACTGCCTGATCAAAACCTATCAACTAAGAACCGATACTCATTCTGATACAGAGTTACAGAAGGAACGCTGACACACATATCGCCAGCATTCTGTATGTACATAGCCTCAGCCCGTGCCACCTTATCCTTGCTTTTCCGCAAAATGCATGTGTTGCGCAGCAGTGGTTTACACGTACAAGCCCTGCAATGATGTGGCAAATGAGATCCGGTACCATTCCCTATCGACAGGGCGTGCTCTGCCAGCCGACCATTAATACACCGTCCAGTCTGGCCGATATACACCCGGCCGCAACTCAACGGAATTTTATAAACAACACCAATTGAACATTTCTTAATATAATGCGTTTTCTTCGTGTGTTTCTTCCCACACTCAGGACTCTTAACAGACGACACTCGAGCACAAATACGAGACAGTCTTTTCGGGGCCGAAAACACCACCGGAACGTTATATCTAGCAGCCACATTTTTCAACGAATGAGATACCTTGTGTACGTAGGTAATGACGACAGGACGTTTATCCACATTATTACCTGGCGAAGCACCACTAACATCACGCCGAGCTTTTTTCACTAAAGCCTCGCACACAGAACCTAAAAGGACTGACGGGAAACCCGCAGAAACAAGTCTAGAGACTTGCAGTTCAAAGCTTTCTTTAACTGCATTTGAGGAGGACCTGTCTAAAGCCATCTGCAAGCTAGAAGTTGCTATCGCTCTCTTGACATTCTTCGAATGGGCGGAATGAAATGACAAAAATTCTTTCTGAACACGAGGGTGATACATCCAACAGATATGGTCTTCGTTAATCGTGAGAAGAATATCTAAAAATTGAAGTTTGTCACCAGTAGGGAGCTCATGAGTAAACCTGAGCCCTAGTCCTAGCGCCTTAAAAGTGTCTAAGACTTCAATCACACAGTCAGAATAAGCGCAACTTCGTTGTTTTGTCAAAACAATTAAAAAATCATCAACATAACGAAACACCTTCATAACCTTGTCACATTGCAGAGCGGTTCCTAGGTGTCGGTCCAAGCTAGAAAGGAAAATGTTGCACAGCACTGGAGCTACACACGATCCTATACAGATGCCTTTCTTCTGCAAAAACAGTTGATCATGAAACGATATGGACGTTGCTTCAAGGTAAAATTCCAACAGTGCTAAAAAACTTTCAACTGGGACTGCAGCGTTGTTCATAAAAGGTATCTCCCCATTTTTATCAATGCAAGCCCGAACAGCCTTAAATAGTTAAATAGAATAAAACAACTCTTCCTGACGATCCCTTCATAGGTTAAGAATTCAGACGTAGTTATTAAGTTTTTTGAAGATAACCGCTCCGCTGGGTTTTTCTTCTCGATCGACGTGGAAGAGTTGTTTTATTCGGTACCCCATGCAGAACTATTTAAGGCTGTTCGGGCGTGCATTGATAAAAATGGGGAGATACCTTTTATGAACAACGCTGCAGTCCCAGTTGAAAGTTTTTTAGCACTGTTGGAATTTTACCTTGAAGCAACGTTCATATCGTTTCATGATCAGCTGTTTTTGCAGAAGAAAGGCATCTGTATAGGATCGTGTGTAGCTCCAGTGCTGTGCAACATTTTCCTTTCTAGCTTGGACCGACACCTAGGAACCGCTCTGCAATGTGACAAGGTTTGAAGGTGTTTCGTTATGTTGATGATTTTTTAATTGTTTTGACAAAACAACGAAGTTGCGCTTATTCTGACTGTGTGATTGAAGTCTTAGACACTTTTAAGGCGCTAGGACTAGGGCTCAGGTTTACTCATGAGCTCCCTACTGGTGACAAACTTCAATTTTTAGATATTCTTCTCACAATTAACGAAGACCATATCTGTTGGATGTATCACCCTCGTGTTCAGAAAGAATTTTTGCCATTTCATTCCGCCCATTCGAAGAATGTCAAGAGAGCGATAGCAACTTCTAGCTTACAGATGGCTTTAGACAGATCCTGCTCACATGCAGTTAAAGAAAGCTTTGAACTGCAAGTCTCTAGACTTGTTTCTGCGGGTTTCCCGTCAGTCCTTTTAGGTTCTGTGTGCGAGGCTTTAGTGAAAAAAGCTCGGCGTGATGTTAGTGGTGCTTCGCCAGGTAATAATGTGGATAAACGTCCTGTCGTCATTCCCTACGTACACAAGGTATATGGTAATGAAGTTTACGGTCACTGACCAAGTCAAAAAAGGTTGTTTTGACGTTTCGGAGCCTATACAGGTTCCTTGTTCACAATGCAGCAGACGTAGCGCCGTTGTCCAGTTAAATATGAAGTATGTGACGTAATGAACGGGCATAGATTTGAGGCATGTTTCCATCTGTCCTGTTAACGGTATCAGGTGTCGTCTGTATCAGCAGAGATTCCAGCAGCAGTCTCGTTGTCAAATTCTTCTCTTTGGCTATGACAGCAGCATTCTCCCAAGCGATAGAGTGATCACTCTTGTGCACATGCTCCGCTAGTGCGTTGTACACATGGCGGTGATTTTGAACATCGCGTTTGTGCTCTTTTAGTCGTCTAATGAAGTTTCCTGTTTCGCCAATGTAGCAGAAATTGCAGTCGTGGCACGGGATCTTATAGATTACACCCGGGAACTTTTCTGCTTCTAAGCGGTCCTTCACGTTGACGACTTCACCGCGGAGCTTGTTTGATGGCACATTCGCTACGCGTAAATCATATTTTGAAAATATTCTTGAGAGTGCTTCGCTGATACCTGGTACGTAGGGAATGCTGGCCCGTTTTTGAAGAGTTCGTTTCTCGGCTGGCTGAGGATTGCTGAGCATTCGTTTTTCAATTCTGCGAACAAAAGCAGACGAATAGCCGTTGTTTGACAGTTCTTGCCGTACCGTAATAAGTTCTCTCTGCAGTTCGTCTTCGTTGGAGCATAAGCGGGTGGCCCTACGAACCAAAGACGATACGACAGAGGTCTTGTGTCCAGTCGGGTGGCAGGACGCAAAGTGGAGGTAGCGACCCGTATGGGTCATTTTGCGATAAACGGAGAAGGATAGGCCACCGTCGGAACGCTGTACGAGTACGTCTAGGAAAGGAAGCTTGCCGTTTTCTTCTCGCTCCAGAGTGAATTTTATGGTCGGTTGTATGGCATTGAGCCTCTGTAGCAACCGGTCAACGTCGTTTTTGTGCAGGATACAAAAGCAGTCGTCCACATAGCGCAGAAAAACTTTCGGGGCAGGTTTGAAATCTGTCAGGACTTTTTCCTCCAGGCTTTCCATCACAAGGTTTGCGGTTGTCACGGATATTGATGCCCCCATAGCAGTCCCATGCGTCTGTTTGTAGATCTTAGAGTCGTAAGTAAAGTACGTGTTACTTAAGCAAAGATGAAGCAACTCACACAGCTCTGAGGGATCCAGGGGTGTCCGGTCAGCGAGGTTGGCATCCCTGGAAAGCGCTTCTTTGCAGGTTTCGACGGCCAAGTCGATAGGGACACTGGTAAAAAGCGAGGTCACGTCAAACGACACCATCACATCGTCATCACTGAGATGAAGGCCACGCACAGTTTCCACGAATGCTGAAGAGTTCTCAACATGTGTTGTGGTGTGGCCGGCTAGGGGGCTGAGCACTTGGTGCAAATACCCAGATAGCTTGTAGAGCGGTGAACGAGTGAAGTCGACTATTGGCCGAAGAGGTACGCCTGCCTTGTGTACTTTCGGGAGACCGTAGATCGCAGGGGCTGAACCGTTGGTGCACAATAACCGGTAGTATAATTTCTTGTGTTGAGGGCAGGCCGGTGGGAAGACAGTGGACAGCGTTTTTTGCAGTTTGTTTTGAATGCTGCTTGTGGGGTCCTTGGTTAATACGGAATAGGTTCCTCCGTCTTCAAGCAAATTAAGCATTTTTTCCTTGTATGCGCTGCGGTCTAGTAATACTGTGGCATCGCCCTTATCTGCTGGGAGGACGACGATGCTTTTGTTGCGGCGTAGGGTCCGTATTGCTTCTTTCTCCGCTGGTGGGAGGCCCGTCGGCAGGTTGCGCTTTCGCCACGACGAGAGTACACCTATTGCTCTGGTGCGTGCTTCATCTTGCACTTCACGCGGCAGCTGAGAAACCGCTCGTTCAACAGCACAGATCACTTTCTTCGGGTCAGAGGCAGCACTCATGTTGTAGTTCAAGCCACGGTGCAGGATTGATAATTCTTCAGGACTTGGCTGGTAGCAGGATAAGTTAACGACCGCTTCTTTGGCATCATTTGGAACCAAGTGCATTTGGAACCAAGTGCTGGCATCATTTGGAACCAAGTGCTTTTTACAACACAAGTGCTGCCTCTGACCCGAAGAAGGTGATCTGCGCTGTTGAACGAGCGGTTTCTCAGCTGCCGCGTGAAGTGCAAGATGAAGCACGCACCAGAGCAATAGGTGTACTCTCGTCGTGGCGAAAGCGCAACCTGCCGACGGGCCTCCCACCAGCGGAGAAAGAAGCAATACGGACCCTACGCAGCAACAAAAGCATCGTCGTCCTCCCAGCAGATAAGGGCAATGCCACAGTATTACTAGACCGCAGCGCATACAAGGAAAAAATGCTTAATTTGCTTGAAGACGGAGGAACCTATTCCGTATTAACCAAGGACCCCACAAGCAGCATTCAAAACAAACTGCAAAAAACGCTGTCCACTGTCTTCCCACCGGCCTGCCCTCAACACAAGAAATTATACTACCGGTTATTGTGCACCAACGGTTCAGCCCCTGCGATCTACGGTCTCCCGAAAGTACACAAGGCAGGCGTACCTCTTCGGCCAATAGTCGACTTCACTCGTTCACCGCTCTACAAGCTATCTGGGTATTTGCACCAAGTGCTCAGCCCCCTAGCCGGCCACACCACAACACATGTTGAGAACTCTTCAGCATTCGTGGAAACTGTGCGTGGCCTTCATCTCAGTGATGACGATGTGATGGTGTCGTTTGACGTGACCTCGCTTTTTACCAGTGTCCCTATCGACTTGGCCGTCGAAACCTGCAAAGAAGCGCTTTCCAGGGATGCCAACCTCGCTGACCGGACACCCCTGGATCCCTCAGAGCTGTGTGAGTTGCTTCATCTTTGCTTAAGTAACACGTACTTTACTTACGACTCTAAGATCTACAAACAGACGCATGGGACTGCTATGGGGGCATCAATATCCGTGACAACCGCAAACCTTGTGATGGAAAGCCTGGAGGAAAAAGTCCTGACAGATTTCAAACCTGCCCCGAAAGTTTTTCTGCGCTATGTGGACGACTGCTTTTGTATCCTGCACAAACACGACGTTGACCGGTTGCTACAGAGGCTCAATGCCATACAACCGACCATAAAATTCACTCTGGAGCGAGAAGAAAACGGCAAGCTTCCTTTCCTAGACGTACTCGTACAGCGTTCCGACGGTGGCCTATCCTTCTCCGTTTATCGCAAAATGACCCATACGGGTCGCTACCTCCACTTTGCGTCCTGCCACCCGACTGGACACAAGACCTCTGTCGTATCGTCTTTGGTTCGTAGGGCCACCCGCTTATGCTCCAACGAAGACGAACTGCAGAGAGAACTTATTACGGTACGGCAAGAACTGTCAAACAACGGCTATTCGTCTGCTTTTGTTCGCAGAATTGAAAAACGAATGCTCAGCAATCCTCAGCCAGCCGAGAAACGAACTCTTCAAAAACGGGCCAGCATTCCCTACGTACCAGGTATCAGCGAAGCACTCTCAAGAATATTTTCAAAATATGATTTACGCGTAGCGCATGTGCCATCAAACAAGCTCCGCGGTGAAGTCGTCAACGTGAAGGACCGCTTAGAAGCAGAAAAGTTCCCGGGTGTAATCTATAAGATCCCGTGCCACGACTGCAATTTCTGCTACATTGGCGAAACAGGAAACTTCATTAGACGACTAAAAGAGCACAAACGCGATGTTCAAAATCACCGCCATGTGTACAACGCACTAGCGGAGCATGTGCACAAGAGTGATCACTCTATCGCTTGGGAGAATGCTGCTGTCATAGCCAAAGAGAAGAATTTGACAACGAGACTGCTGCTGGAATCTCTGCTGATACAGACGACACCTGATACCGTTAACAGGACAGATGGAAACATGCCTCAAATCTATGCCCGTTCATTACGTCACATACTTCATATTTAACTGGACAACGGCGCTACGTCTGCTGCATTGTGAACAAGGAACCTGTATAGGCTCCGAAACGTCAAAACAACCTTTTTTGACTTGGTCAGTGACCGTAAACTTCATTACCACATCATGCTACCTGACCAGACGAGCTTTCGTCGAATTCTGGACTATGTGCATTACAGGAATGTGCACGGACAAGGCGTCGTGTCCAAGATCAGGCAGTTCGTTTCGCTTTCGACAAGAATAGCTGCCTTCAAGACTCATCTCAGCTTCAACAAGACTTGCAGAAACGAGGGTCTTATGCCGAAATCTCTTCGTTTGAAGATACCTGTCCGTACAGCGTGGGGCCATAGGATCATCCGGCAAGCTGAAAAGAACCTACTGGCAGCACGGATCCAGGAGTGCCGACAAAATCTTCGGAATTTAGAGAACGCAACGTTCTTTGCCAGACGTAAGCTGGAGCATCTTCTCGGAGGTGAGTTTCCCGATGTTCAGCTGCACGCAAACTTCACCGCTTCTCTAAGGGAACGTAAGTGCAAGGCTTCTCAGGACAGGAAACTCGAAGGGCTACGTCCGAAGGTTCCAAATGATGCCAAGGAAGCGGTCATTAACTTATCCTGCTACCAGCCAAGTCCTGAAGAATTATCAATCCTGCACCGTGGCTTGAACTACAACACGAGTGCTGCCTCTGACCCGAAGAAAGTGATCTGTGCTGTTGAACGAGCGGTTTCTCAGCTGCCGCGTGAAGTGCAAGATGAGGCACGCACCAGAGCAATAGGTGTACTCTCGTCGTGGCGAAAGCGCAACCTGCCGACGGGCCTCCCACCAGCGGAGAAAGAAGCAATACGGACCCTACGCAGCAACAAAAGCATCGTCGTCCTCCCAGCTGATAAGGGCAATGCCACAGTATTACTAGACCGCAGCGCATACAAGGAAAAAATGCTTAATTTGCTTGAAGACGGAGGAACCTATTCCGTATTAACCAAGGACCCCACAAGCAGCATTCAAAACAAACTGCAAAAAACGCTGTGCACTGTCTTCCCACCGGCCTGCCCTCAACACAAGAAATTATACTACCGGTTATTGTGCACCAACGGTTCAGCCCCTGCGATCTACGGTCTCCCGAAAGTACACAAGGCAGGCGTACCTCTTCGGCCAATAGTCGACTTCACTCGTTCACCGCTCTACAAGCTATCTGGGTATTTGCACCAAGTGCTCAGCCCCCTAGCCGGCCACACCACAACACATGTTGAGAACTCTTCAGCATTCGTGGAAACTGTGCGTGGCCTTCATCTCAGTGATGACGATGTGATGGTGTCGTTTGACGTGACCTCGCTTTTTACCAGTGTCCCTATCGACTTGGCCGTCGAAACCTGCAAAGAAGCGCTTTCCAGGGATGCCAACCTCGCTGACCGGACACCCCTGGATCCCTCAGAGCTGTGTGAGTTGCTTCATCTTTGCTTAAGTAACACGTACTTTACTTACGACTCTAAGATCTACAAACAGACGCATGGGACTGCTATGGGGGCATCAATATCCGTGACAACCGCAAACCTTGTGATGGAAAGCCTGGAGGAAAAAGTCCTGACAGATTTCAAACCTGCCCCGAAAGTTTTTCTGCGCTATGTGGACGACTGCTTTTGTATCCTGCACAAAAACGACGTTGACCGGTTGCTACAGAGGCTCAATGCCATACAACCGACCATAAAATTCACTCTGGAGCGAGAAGAAAACGGCAAGCTTCCTTTCCTAGACGTACTCGTACAGCGTTCCGACGGTGGCCTATCCTTCTCCGTTTATCGCAAAATGACCCATACGGGTCGCTACCTCCACTTTGCGTCCTGCCACCCGACTGGACACAAGACCTCTGTCGTATCGTCTTTGGTTCGTAGGGCCACCCGCTTATGCTCCAACGAAGACGAACTGCAGAGAGAACTTATTACGGTACGGCAAGAACTGTCAAACAACGGCTATTCGTCTGCTTTTGTTCGCAGAATTGAAAAACGAATGCTCAGCAATCCTCAGCCAGCCGAGAAACGAACTCTTCAAAAACGGGCCAGCATTCCCTACGTACCAGGTATCAGCGAAGCACTCTCAAGAATATTTTCAAAATATGATTTACGCGTAGCGCATGTGCCATCAAACAAGCTCCGCGGTGAAGTCGTCAACGTGAAGGACCGCTTAGAAGCAGAAAAGTTCCCGGGTGTAATCTATAAGATCCCGTGCCACGACTGCAATTTCTGCTACATTGGCGAAACAGGAAACTTCATTAGACGACTAAAAGAGCACAAACGCGATGTTCAAAATCACCGCCATGTGTACAACGCACTAGCGGAGCATGTGCACAAGAGTGATCACTCTATCGCTTGGGAGAATGCTGCTGTCATAGCCAAAGAGAAGAATTTGACAACGAGACTGCTGCTGGAATCTCTGCTGATACAGACGACACCTGATACCGTTAACAGGACAGATGGAAACATGCCTCAAATCTATGCCCGTTCATTACGTCACATACTTCATATTTAACTGGACAACGGCGCTACGTCTGCTGCATTGTGAACAAGGAACCTGTATAGGCTCCGAAACGTCAAAACAACCTTTTTTGACTTGGTCAGTGACCGTAAACTTCATTACCACATCATGCTACCTGACCAGACGAGCTTTCGTCGAATTCTGGACTACACAAGGTATCTCATTCGTTGAAAAATGTGGCTGCTAGATATAACGTTCCGGTAATGTTTTCGGCCCCGAAAAAACTATCCCGTATTTGTGCTCGAGTGTCGTCTGTTAAGAGTCCTGAGTGTGGGAAGAAACACACGAAGAAAACGCATTATATTAAGAAATGTGCAATTGGTGTTGTTTATAAATTTCCGTTGAGTTGCGGCCGGGTGTATATCGGCCAGACTGGACGGTGTATTAATTATCGGCTGGCAGAGCACGCCCTGTCGATAGGGAATGTTACCGGATCTCATTTGCCATATCATTGCAGGGCTTGTACGTGTAAACCACTGCTGCGCAACACATGCATTTTGCGGAAAAGCAAGGATAAGGTGGCACGGGCTGAGGCTATGTACATACAGAATGCTGGCGATATGTGTGTCAGCGTTCCTTCTGTAACTCTGTATCAGAATGAGTATCGGTTCTTAGTTGATAGGTTTTGATCAGGCAGTGTGTTCAGAGATTGTTATTTTGCCTCTGTGGTGTTGCTCATGCTTGAGGGTACTTAACTAAGCGTTCGGAGGAATAAAATTTAGTTGCGAGTGTGCGCTTGTCTGTGTCTTACGTGTCTTCTTCGGTCCTGTCTAACCATTTGCGCCATGACTTCATGTTCAGCTATGCACCAACTAGCCCGACAGCAAACGTTATTAAAACGGCTACGTTCCGATTTCACAAGGTAGACAATACTTAAACGAATAAATCGCTCATGGGTGCGAAGAAGGCAAATATCCTACTTGGCAAGCTGCATATCATGAGCATAGCAGATACGCGTGACAACCATTACTTCCCAAAGAACTCGAGAAATAGCGCCCCTTATTGTGCAGGACTTGTATAAAAAAACAGAGAAATGGCACCATTTGTATATTCCGAGTTGTATTTTTTACAGACATTAACCCGAGGCACCATTTCATACGTTCGCACGTCTGTGAGGAGCATAAAACACATCCCTGAACATCACAACACGTTAGTTAAGCAGTGCTAAAAATTGATGTTAAAATCTTATAGCATACACGCCAGTACACTTTATTTTCGTGCTCTCATTTCTAGCTTCGCAATTTCTTTCATTTAAACAAGGTAATGTAGTGCATGTACTTACTTTTGCGAATGCAGCAGCAGCTTTCTTGGATCGACGACGACAGTGGCTGGTAGCTTGCGCAACGGACTGCAGCTGATCACGGATTTCATGAAATTACGCTGTGCCGTGCGGGTGCCCCGTCAAACGGCGCTCGCTACCTTGCGAGTTCTCGATCGCGGCCAGTTCACGATGTTCCACTTTACTGTCCGATAATATGACGAGTTGTCTTCCGAACAGCTTCCTGTTGCAGGAAAACAAAGCGCGCACATCAAACAACGCACGTAGCGGCAACAGACCACGGCAGTAACACTTTGTGCTCACCTCAATTCAGTGTTCCGTCACTCCCGGAAAAATGTGGAGTGTAGAATTTCTTCTCAGGCGAAAGTACTACGCTTCTGCGCCAATGTTGCAGCTGATCCGGACGAATAACCGATGAAAACACGGTAAGCTGTTTCCCACAACGGTTGTCATTTTGTTCGCGCTCAGCGATATGGCTTGGATTCACGTACGGCGCAAATGTGGCTACCACTACAAATACACCTGTGTTTGCGTTTTGTTTGCCTCATATTTGCTTCGCTTTTGTGTTTCAATGCTACTAAACCATTTTCAGATAATAAACGCGCAACGGCAACTTTATTAACTACTTGCTTACCAAACATAATTACTATGGAAGCCCGCGAACGCCGGAGAAAGAGGAGAAAAAGCGGCCGCTTACGATTGGGCCATTTGAAATACGTCAAGCATCGCCGCCCACCGATGACGACAGCAGTGACGTAACGCCGGAAGGCATTGGAACGAAAAAAGGAATTTCTACGCGGTAGCACCCCAGGTGTCTTTTCGCAGTCACCCAAGGTACCTTACTGTGATTACTCCAAGTCGTACGCCTCTTCGTCAGAGATCTGTGTAATCTGGTATCATAAAACATTGCGCTAAAACACCAATAGCACTAAAACGATGCAACACTTCATGTGGTATCCGATGTGGCTGAGAAAGCTGAAGCCTCCACAGAGAGAAAGTGCGCCCACTTGACGCTTTATTCTTTGGGATTTGGAATCCCCAAATTTTTTTTCGCGATTAAAACAAAGATTACTCCTTTAGAAACTCTTTCGCGAGGTACCCGCAGAGAGTACTACTTAATCAGTTATAAGCCCCATTTTCACTTGAACCCCAACATTGAGAAATTGATGGCTCAGTATGGGTCAGTATGCGGTATTTGTCAAATTTGTCCCTCCCTAGCCACAAGGTTTCTTGGTGATAAAGTATCACAGTATCTTTATCGCATATTACTTGAAGCTAAAAATTGGGAAATATAATTGCATTTTTCATAATTAAGTTGGCGTTTTCATTAAGAATCGCAAAATATGCTACATCAAGTGATTTTTCGTCATGGCCAAAAATAGTGTAAATTAAGAAAAGGATGATCAGTCTATAGCAGTAATGAAAGAACAACACCTTAAGAATAAGAAAGAAATTGTTCCGTAGCAATGTCTCAAAGAAATAATTTTGTATAAATTTATTTCACTTTTTAGCGCGAAGTTCGAAGCGCACTCACGCGGCGAGAAATTTTTTCCCATGGAATGACTGTTGAATACTTAGCACGTGCAGACGTAATAATGCTATTTTTTCAGTGAGATTGGAGATGGTCGAAAAGCAGTCTGGTTCACTTGATATGGAATGACCCATGTGTGTGTGTGTGTGTGTGTGTGTGTGTGTGTGTGTGGTGTGGGTGTGTGGGTGTGTGTGTGGGTGGGTGGGTGTGTGTGTGGGTGTGTTTGCTCAGTTTTGAAGGGGTGGCGGAGAGGGGTCTATAAGCTGCTGCATAGCTTATAGACCCCCCCCCCCCCCCGCATTGCTCTCTGAATACATACATGCCCTCTGTAACTAAATATTACCAATAAATAATTGTAATATGATTGCGCAATTGTAGTACCAAGGATTACGTAGGCTATCTCTGCCACTCGGGAAGGTAACATCACGATGACTGCAATCTGGACTCAGATCGCATAATAGTCAACATGTTTAGTTTGCACGTATGCCTCAGCTCTCTCATATGTGGACCACTAAGTTTTTGTGTCCTTCAAAATTGGAATAGCCCGTCGCAGTTGTGACAGTGAGGTTGTTGGCCCTTGTAACAAACTATCATGATTTCCTTGGCGCGCAACACCTGCCGTTGTGTACTCTAGCGCCTTGTAACAAAGTAAGAGGAGGCACTTTTTTTTTATTGATATGAGATTAGGAGATGTTGGCGCACAAATAAGGCGCCGGCTACTCCTTGGCTCCTGGGTTGGTCCGTACAACGTACATGGTTGCTAAGCAGTATGCGAAGCAATCTGGCATAATCACAAGGCACTACTGATGTTTAAGCTCGCCGGGGTTAAATTCCTCAACCTCAATTGGCTCCCTTCCGAATCTCGCATGAAGGAATCAATGATGACCAAGCAATTCAATGCTGATCCGGCCCGGTCTTCCGGCCGATCAAGATAAAAAGTGACCGCATGGCACCGGTATTACAGTCTTAACGAGAGCAAAGTAGAAGGCATTACGTGCTTGTCGAATGTGCAGTTTTCCACTGGACACAAGGTCAAGTCCATTTGGGTTTGAGAAGGTTTGTTGGAATTCATTTTTTGTTAAAGAAATTTAGTGGTAAGCACTCGTCCAGTGCTTTCTTGTTTTTCCCTGCAACAAGTGGTCAGCCCCGTTTATGACTGTAATGTCACGTATGTGCCCATTTATAATTTCACATCTGCAAAGAATGCCTGTTTCTTTTTTTCTTTCTAGGAGCAGGTGAAAGGACCACATGCTCTGTGCATTATCTACATAAGTGAATCCATGAAGATGCAGAGGCTATATTTCTGTCAATGCAACAAATGCAGATTCCAGGAATCATCGATGCTATTGAAGGAATGTCGACTATTATGGCCGCATACTCAATATTTGACGCCATCTACACATCACTAGCACTGAACCTGTACTGTTAATTGAGTATATATTTTAAAGCCAAAGTGCGTCCACAATTATTTAGTGCCACTCAGAGTGCAGCTATATACTGTGATGGACAAGTATGTGAAATGTTCGTTCCAACATCATATGTGTTGCAGATGGTATTGGTGCTAATAAACAAATAAAACCACATCCCTGGTCAATATGTCCGGTCTGAGCAGCAGTGCGTGATGCTGCATGTGAATACTTGCTGCTGTGTGCTGTAATACTGATTGATTATTGCCCCAGTAGGAAGGCCGCGTAGAGGTTTCCTTGGGACTTTTAAAGAACTGAATATATAAATACTATATATAAAGAGCAGCACTGGAATGCATGGCTGCTAGGCAAAGGGTGTAATAGCTTGCCTTGCACCCTTCGCTAAGGGTGTTCTACTGCATCAACACCCTTCGGTAATAAGGGTGTTTTGAAAATGGGAAACCCCCATTAAAAAGGTGCTTCGGTGCGTCAAAATGCCTTTTTGATAGGGTGGAAGGGTGTTAGTTATATACACTGGGAAACACCTTTAAGGGGGTAAACTTGTTTACGGTGTGGCATGCCTTCTGATCGATGTTTGCTGACTTATTTGCAATAGCTGTGGTGCTTGTAGCCACTGGTCAAAGAGGCAGTCTTTCAGCTACCATGATGAAAAGTGAGAGGGTAGAAATCCTGAAAAGCTAGTTTAGGTATACTCTCCTCTAAGTGCGTCATACTCTCCTCTAAGTGCGTCTCCTCTAAGTGCCTCTAAGTGGGCACGGAGGCACGCACCGAGACAGCATGCTGCAAATTCCACGTTTCTGCCTCTTAGCTGGCTTCGCTCCTGGTGCTGCAGCCATCGTTGCAAGTTCCGTCGTGTTCCACGCGTGTGTGGCGGCTTCCGCTCCACAGTCGTGCTTACCAGCCGCCTTACTTCCAGCACGGAAAGAAACCAAACTCTGATGCAAGCATCGTCGCCCCAACCATCTGCGCATGGCCATTTTCTACGATGACGTCACTACCAGCTCAGGACTTAAGTGGGTGGCGCTGCAACAGCTTCTTCAGTGGGCACGGAGGCACGCACCGAGACAGCATGCTACAAATTCCACGTTTCTGCCTTTTACAGGTGTGTAAACCATGCTCCCTGTATGCTATGAAAAGTGATAACCGATGTTTGATTCTGCTTCCGTGCCCGGAAGTGCTTGCCGACATTGCATGCGATTGTTTTTCGATGGTTTACCTGTTACTTCTTTCTGGTGATATTGAAGCCGATCCGGGCCCTGACAAGCGTACTAAGGCCTTGCTCGATATGTATTCATTACCTGATGATCCCTCCGAAAAGATGACAGTCATATTTAACCTCATTAAGGACCTCCATGCCCCTCAGTCAGCCAAAGTGCAGAGCACGTTAGCAACCGACGTGAAAGAAATAAGGACGAGCCAAAAGAAAATCGAAGCTCAAGTTGCAACGATACAGAAGAGGCTTGACGAGTTAGAAGCAAAAACTAACTCTATCGAGCACTTAGAACAGGCTGTTGATGACGTGGAGGCGTCGGTGAGGTCGTTTGATAACCATCTTGAGAACTTGGAATCTCGCCTAAACGACCAGGAGGACCGTTCCCGGCGCAATAACGTAATCTTTCGAGGTATTCTAGACTCTCAAGAATCGTGGCAACAATCTGAATCCAAGATTAAGTCCATCCTAACAAGCACGCTCGATGCGCTACCAGACAACGCAATCGAGCGCGCTCATCGGTTGGGTTCGTACGCACCAACCAAATGTCGGCCAATAACTGTTAAATTTTCGGACTTCAAATCTAAAGAAAAAGTGCTTTGTGCGCGAGCAGCACTTAAAGAGAAAGATATAAGTGTGACCGAAGATTTCTGTGAAGCCACACGTGATGTGAGACGAAAACTATTCGAGTTTGCTAGAAATCAACCTGGCGTAAACACTTATCAAGTGCGTTACAAAAAGCTAATCATGAATAAGAAGCAGTACATCTACGACTCGATAAACCAATGTGTAAAAGAAGTCGAGGCAGTACGAGCACCCAGAGGCCGGCAATACAAAACATGTTTCGCAGTACGCATCTGGTACCCGGCAGTCCAATCGCTCTTTGAAATAGGAACGCGACAGGGTCAGCAAATGTGAACTGCTCAATACATCCTTTCTTTTTACTAACATCAGAAGCATTATCAACAAACGCCTTTTATTGGATTCAGCACTTGATACATGCGAACCGGATATAATCGCGTTGACAGAAACGTGGCTTCAACCAGCAGTCGGGGACCATGAATTATTTGCCAACTCAAGCGATTTTTCTATTTACCGCTGTGACCGCGTTAATCGTTCTGGTGGTGGCGTGCTTTTGGCGATAAACAAAAGGTTGCCTTCAGATTGCATTCAAACTGCATCCAATTTGGAGATTGTATGGGCAGTCGTAACACTAGCCCACCAAAAAATAATTTTGGGGGTTTGTTACCGTCCCCCAAGTTTTACTACAACGTTCGTGGGTGATTTGCATGATGCAATTAATAGTGTTTATTCCCGTTACACCACACTGCCAATTTTCCTACTTGGTGATTTCAATATGCCTAATCTCTTATGGAAATATGAACCCGTCACAGTGTACCCATACTCATCTATGGCGCAAGACTTCTTAGAGCTGTGCAGTACATTTTCTCTTGCGCAGTTGATTAAAGAACCAACAAGGATAACACCATTTGCTTCAAATACACTCGATCTTGTATTGACCACGCAACCCGATCTTGTTTCTGATGTAACATGCCTGCCTGGAATAAGTGATCATAGCCTTCTCTCGTTTAAAGTTTGCCTTGAGCAACCTAAAGCGGTTAAAACGATTAAGACATTAAGAAATTACAACAAGGCCGACTTTCTTACCATCAACAATGCACTTGCTGTATTTCTTGATGATTTCTTGAGTGATTTCGACTATCGCAACGTTCAGTCGAACTGGAGTATCTTTCTTGCTAAGGTTGTGGAATTAACAGATAAGTACATCCCAGCTTACACGATTTCCTCCAACCTAAAAAAAACCGTGGTTTAATCACCAGCTTAAACGCTTGTCTAACAAAAAGAAGCGTCTCTTCAAATCGGCTAAACTTAGTAATAGCAGGGCTCGTTGGTCAACTTACAAGCAGAGCGCTGATGAATACGCGCAGGCCCTAAAAGTTGCCAAAGATCGTTTTCTAGGCAACACCTTACCTACGATGTTGAAGACTAACCCTAAAAAATTTTCGCGTGTGATCAACCCTCAAGAGAGTGATGTATTAGTACTTAACGATCTTAGCGGTAACGCTGTACCGACCGACCAATGCTCCAACATACTTAACGATGTTTTCTTAAAAAATTTTTCTTTACCCACCACCACCAACGCTCCCCATGTGCAACCATATGACCACGATTATATGTTTCCTGTCATTTTCAGTTACGATGGTGTCGCAAGCATTAGTAAGTCACTGAAACCATCCTCGGCACCGGGTAGCGATCAAATAAATGTCAAATTTCTCCAAAGTACTGTCTGTTATTCATCCATAATACTAACCAAAATTTTTTCAACAGTCTCTCAACGACGGTGTTCTCCCATCTGAGTGGAAAGTCGGGAAGGTAGTTCCAATCTATAAATCAGGTAATAAGCATTCTCCTTTAAACTACAGACCCATTTCTCTCACTAGTATACCATGTAAAATATTAGAACACATTTTGGCTTCTCACCTTGCAAATTTCTTAGAGTCACACTCATTTTTCACTCAATCGCAACATGGATTTCGCAAATCATACTCTTGCGAAACTCAATTAACACTTTCCGTACATAAACTAAACACCATTCTTGACAACAGCTCCTTAGCCGACTGCATTTTTCTCGACTTTTCTAAAGCTTTTGACAAAGTGTGCCACAAACTGCTCATTTATAAATTACGACTACTTAAACTTGACCCTTGCCTTGTATCCTGGATTGAAAGTTTCCTTACTAACCGCTCACAATTTGTCTCGGCTAATGGAACTAATTCCGAGGAATGTGCGGTACATTCTGGTGTGCCACAGGGCTCCGTTCTTGGTCCGCTTCTTTTTCTAATCTATATTAATGATCTGCCATCTTGCGTCACCTCATCTGTTCATCTGTTTGCCGATGATTGCGTAATTTTTCGTGAAATAACTGGACCTAACCACGTGGCCTTTCTTCAATCTGACCTTTATGCTGTCCTTAACTGGTGTAACACATGGCTCATGGAATTAAACAGTAAAAAATGTAAATTCATGCGCGTGTCAAGGAAGATCACCACTTTACCTGCTTATAACCTACATAACACACAATTAGACAGTGTCACCTCATACAAGTACCTCGGAGTCCATGTCAGTAACAACCTGACATGGAATACTCATATTAACTATGTTGTTTGTAACGCTAATCGCATGCTCGGTAATCTTCGTCGTAACTTCATAAAATCACCTTCTGTCAAACTAATGCTGTATAAAACACTAGTTCGTAATAAGCTTGAATATGCCGCATCGGTTTGGGATCCATATCACAATAATTTGGCGCATTCATTAGAAATGGTACAAAATAACTCTGTTCGTTTCATAACTGCTAATTACGATCGAAACGCGAGCATCACACTAATGAAATCTAACCTTAAATTACCTTCACTTGCTTCTCGTCGTACAATGCTCCGCTTAACCCTTTTTCACAAAATTTATCACCACTCATACTTACGCGATTTGCTAATCCTTCCGCCGCATTATGTTTCTCGTCGTTTGGATCACGCTCATAAGGTTGGCATCCCATCGTCTCAAACTGAGTCATTTCGACAATCATACGTAACACGCGCATCACGTGATTGGAATTGCCTTCCCGCATCGTTTGTAACAATTTCAGATCGTGACACATTTGTGGCTGTATTAACCAATTCTTTGAATACCTGGTGGTAGTTTTCATCTTATACATTTATATAAATAAGATTTCACTGTTACCTGTTGTATTGAATTGTAACAGCGATTATTGTATACTTAGAAACGCTGTCCTTACTTTTATTTTTATCTTTCTTATTTTTTTTACAAGAATGTATCCTTCCATTTACTATTTTCCTGTATGCCATTTTGCTATTTCCCATTTTCCTTTTTTTTGTTTATGTTAATCTATTGTTGTATAACCAGGAACATTGTATTGCCTCTTTGTACTTACAAACTTGTTTCGTTATTGTATTTTTTACCACTCCCCTCTGTAATGTCTGTTGACCCTGAGGGTAAATAAATAAATAAATAAATAAATCCACATTGCAATCCTGTTGCGTGCTCGCTTATCACCTGAAGATGACAAATCATCATGTGCCAGCCAGATGTTCCGTTCTGGTCCTGATCTGTTTATATAGCGGTAGCCTTGTGAAGCTATTATGGTTTTGTGCCTGCGCTCCTCATTATGCACAACTTTCAACTACAAGCACGAGTCCTTGTGAAGAAAGGTTTCAAAGTTTTTCCAATGAACAATGCTGGTTGTTTCAGAATCAGTCATAGCCCACCAGCATGTGTGTATAATTCAGAATGGATTTTCATAATTAACAGCACATCCTTAAAAAGGCACTCCAATGCTTTTTTTAATCAATCGTAGAGGCTCCTATGAATATGTAAGCCAAATAGTGCACTGAATGCACTAGCGAATTTGCAGTTCGAGGTCAAATGTTGGAAAGCGCCTGCTATTTTTCCAACAAATGATTTCCATGGGGGCACTGACTACAGCGCTTGACCTTTTTCATCATTGCTCTTCAAAAGTTATGCACAGAATTTCTTTATTCGTTCAATTCAAAACAAGCAAATAACTCGTAACATATATATATATGTTACGAGTTATTTGTTTGTTTTGAATTGAACGAATAAAGAAATTGTGTGCATAGCTTTTGAAGAGGAATGATGAAAAAGGTCAAGCGCTGTAGTCAGTGCCCCCATGGAAATCATTTGTTGGAAAAATAGCAGGCGCTTCGAAAAATCTCATATGCCACATATACCACGTATCCAATAATCTCATTTGAATCATACGAGAACACGTATGATTCATATGTGTTCATACGAGGTTATTGGACATGTCGCATGAGGTTTTTCGATAGGGATATCTTTCCATAATAATAAAATTGGCCAATGCCACTGCTGCCTAAAGCGATGTAGTCTCTGCTCTTAGTGACAATGCTTGTTGAAAGAAGAGTGGGTGTTTTCCAGCTGTGTTTGAAATGAAATTGCAAATTCCCTGGTTCATGCAGTGCAGTAACGCCTCTGGGCGCCTGCTGTAACGCCTGCTGTAACGCCTCTGGCCAAAGCGGGGTTATGTATGAATAAAGAATAGAGAATAAAGTAATGTTTGGTCCACGTGTGCACAGGAGCGTACACAACTGGCTGGCATTGTTTTTTCACTGTTCAAAAAGCGTTGCAAGGCCTCAAAAAATATATGCGCACACACATATTGACCAACATATCCCCAAAATAATGATAATGCTCTGGGGGGTGTTGAAGGAATGAAGCAGGGTTTGTTTTTAGACAATTCTAACAGCAGAAAGAAAAGGCTGCAGTTGGAATGCATGGCTATTGGACCTAAAAGTTCGGAACTTGAGAATCCTGAACCGATGACATCACACTGATATATAGCATGATACTCTCTACTGAAGATCCAAAACGAAAAGTCTTTTTTTATAAGGTATCTTGCATTTCTCTTGCGTCCCTACGCATATCCGTATAGTGATTTTTCACATTGTGTTTCCCTTGCTCTGGTTGCATTTATTGATGTAGGTGTACAAGGCTGGTTTTAGATCACACAAAATGTATTCCAAGAATACTGTGTGTGTGTATGTGTCGTGTGTGTGTTTCTCAAATGATCTGCACTTCATGTTAAGTGGGGTTTTGTTCGCACTGCTCCTTTGTGCAATAGGCAGCTTTTATGTTCGAATGCAGCACCTTCAAAAGAAACACAATTTTATTGCATTAAGTGTTGTGCATTAAGTGCTGTCCCAACTTTTGCAGGAAATATGCCACTGCTTAAACTTTGCAGTGCAGATGGCACTGAGAAAATGATGGCCCAAGCCAGCACCCTTGATGAAGTGCTGGCACAGGCAGAGGAAAAAGGACTCTGCAAGGCTGCAAATGCCAAGGTAGAATATCTGATTTATAGGGTCTTACCCAACATCTTTTTTATGCATCAGCCTTTGTTCCTTTCTGATAGCCTCAGAGCCATGGATGCATGTTCATGCAACTTTTATTCTGTGCAACGCTGGCCACTAGACTGCACCTTGTAATGGCACAATCTAGAGTTCTAACAACTAAAACGAACCAAGCACAAATGACTATGCCAAAACTGCCAAGTTGCATCAATTTTGAACACAAAAGATGGAACAACTCATTTGTGTCAAAAACTCTTGGGATGGGTTTTTCAAGGGCAGTAATTTGGAAAAGTATGAGCATGTTTCATTTCCTTGTGAACAACCTGTTTGAGCATGAAGGTCCATAAGCTTTTAGTTAATGAGCGTGGCAACCCTATGTCGTTTTCTGAATAGGGGTACATGCAAGATTGGACGCGTCTTGATGATGATGTCTTTCAAGAGGTGCTGAGAGAGCTCCCGATGTCTGAAAGAATCTTTATAGTTGCTGAAGTCATTCCACGCGCGGAGCACAATCCTTCAATAAATTGAAATGCTCCTTGTTTGATAATTAAGTTCATATGATTGACTGTTGAAGTGGCATTGTTGACCATTTCTTACAGATGACACTGCTTGAATATATTATTCACAGGGGCTTGTTACATTTAGAATGAGTAAAACTAGTAAACAGACATACCTTGGCACACTATTTTTACTTGCGAGAGTATTCATTGAGAACTGTGCATCATCAAGCTGTTTTGTTGTATAATGGAGTGTGGTCACATTCTGTTTCAGGCAGATGTGTATGTGTGATGCTGATGGCACTCACTCCACTTTTCTCAAACTGTGATTTAGCAGTAAGCACTCTGGATTAAGTACCATAGTTGACCACAATCTCCCAATTCTTTTTGGGCACACAACCTAATTAGCTTGACAAACGCCTATAAAAAGAACGTTAAGCTATGCTTGAGTATGATCTTCTTTAGGATGGCAGAATTTCACTGTTTTGCAGTACCAAAGTTTTTACTAATTCATTTTTCGGCATTGGGACGTAAGACCAAATCTGCTGCAAACCTAATCCGATCTTTCATTCCATGCTTTTAGGTGTCTTGCAAGATGACCTTGTAGCAGTTCCTGAACCCAGCACTCAATTCTATTTCAGCCTTCAAGGGCTGCCAAAAAGTGTGCAAGTGGCCCTCGACTCATCGCAGGCACTTCCTCCAAGAGAAAGGCACGATATTGTAAGGTGCGTCGCCTATGAGATGTGTCAAGTGTCGGCTCGTCCACAGAGGACCTTTATGCGCAGCGTAGCTGAGATGATTGTGGAATGCTATCCAGCTTGTCTTGAGGACCGTGGTATCAATGGCAGAGTGCTGGGTCGGGGGTATGACTCGCTGTTCCAGCAATTAGAAAATAGGATAGAAAATGCTGGACGTTCGAAGCAGCAAGGGCCAGCATTGGAGGGTGTGAAAAGCAGAAGACATTCATATTGGTGTGCTAACTGGCAGCCAGCATGCTCTCAGCCAGTGGAAACACTAGCTGAGAAAATTAAATTCTTGAAGGAGGAAGGGCAAAAAACTCTGAGAGACCTTGATACGCCTTTGGCCCTTGCCTGTATAGTGAGCAAAGGAAATACTGTTGCGAAATGAAGAAGACGAAGGGGCGGCTGGCACGAGCGGGGGCCACGGGCTATTAGTTCCGCCATATTCGTTCGAACAGGCGAGACGGTCGGGTCCGGTTCTCCTCATTCGTATTTTTCGCTACATTCTTTCTGGTGCCGAAACCCGCCCGGTCGTCTGGCCCTTCGCCTTTCGAAGATGGATCAACTGCGAACAAAGCGCACCTTCGTCCGCACTGTCATTACCGAGACCATCTCGACCCTCAGCGCCCTGCTCGAGGATCCCGCAACCCCGACAGGGACGCTCGAGTACCACCACGCCTTCCTCGAGGAGAAGTATTCGGAGCTCATAGCCTTCGACAACAAGATCCAGGCCACACTCATTGACACCGACCTGGAAGCCGACATGGCAGCGGCGTTTGAATACCAACAAAAGGTGATTTTTGCCATATCCGATTTTCGCCGCGCCACCAAGTCGCGTCTGCCAATCCTATCCGTCTGCACCGCCAACACCGCGAGACCATTCGTCGCGCCACTCGCATCTTCGCCGCAACACGCCCCGATTTTCGCATCGCCCGGCCTTTCGACTCCAGCACCGACCTTGTCTTGCGTCGTCCAGCCCACGGTACCTCGGCATGCGGACGTGACCTCTCACGCGTCCGACGCACTCCCAGAGAAGTTGCAGCCCGCGCAGTTGTGTGAAGTGCCACCCAACAGCACCACGTTCACACAGCCGGCTGTTCTGACCAGCAAGGATAATGCAGTGCTCTCGAACACCTGCGCGACGTCGACAGTGCACCTACCAACGCCTGTCGTTATATCTAGAGTGCATGCTGCAGAAGCGTCCGCCGCGACACCATCGCCTGCGCTTTCGTCACGTCAGGCTCATTTCTTCAATTCCTCCGCGCATTGCTCGCAAAGTTCGAAGCCGACTTTCGCCGCTATGTCCTCTAAGGTCCAGAAGGACGGCGAGAAGCGACCACACACATCGTCTGGCTCTTCGAAGTACTGCTCAAGATCCCACTTTCGTAACGGTAAGGGGCCGACATCATCAGTTTCCGAAAAGAGCAGAACGATGCCCGAAACACCGTCCTCAGGCGTGATCAGGGAGAAGTTCCGTCACACAACACAGTCCATATCACAGGAGAAGAGACGCAACATCCGCAAACGCCACAAGAACGGCAAGTTGTACGGTTCCAAGACGCCCAGCATCTCCAAGGGAAGGCAGAAGTATAGACGGGCTCCGGAGGAGCTGAGGCTTTCAAGAAATGTGACCACCACTTTCGCCAGTCTGCTGCTAGGACAACCCCCTGCTCCCCAAGATAAGCCTCCTCCCGCAGCTACGCCGCCAGTTGCGACGCCTTCGATCACCGCCCAGCAAGCGCCTCACGAATTTCCCGGGCAGCACAAAAACTTCTTGTGTCTACATTCCCCCGACAATGTTGTTGTTGTTGTTGTTTTGTGGGGTTTAACGTCCCAAAACCAGTTCTGATTATGAGAGACGCCGTAGTGGAGGGCTCCGGAAATTTCGACCACCTGGGGTTCTTTAACGTGCACTGACATCGCACAGCACACGGGCCTCAACATTTCGCCTCCATCGAAATGCAGCCGCCGTGGCCGGGATTCGATCCCGCGACCCTCGGATCAGCAGCCGAGTACCTTAGCCACTAGACCACCGTGGCGGGGCTTCCCCCGACAAACCTGCAACCAAACTTTCACGGCGACTCCAAGACGACACCCTGCGAGGACGACTACCTCCTGTGATATGGACTGTGTTGTGTGACGGAACTTCTCCCTGATCGCGCCTGAGGACGGTGTCCCGTCTCAAGGTTCGCGCTATCGAAGAACGCAGCCCTTCGCAAATTCGTCGCCGGCGGGAGTAGGTTCGCGCTCTTAAAAGCGCGGGACTTCGGATATTCGTCGCCGGCGGGAGTATGTTGCAAAATATAGAAGACGAAGGGGCGGCTGGCACGAGCGGGGGCCACGGGCGGGCTCGCGCTATTAGTTCCGCCATATTCGTTTGAACAGGCCAGACGGTCGGGTCCGGTTCTCCTTCGTATTTTCGTTACAAATACATCAACACTGACATGCAAGTCCATAGAGTTAAAGAAGTGAAAGAGGAGTGGCCATTGCCATTTCTCAAGCCCTTCTTCTACAAACATGCTGGTCACCTCCTCGGCAAAGATGTGAAGGTAAGAGTCCCTGATGTGAGATACACATGCCTAACATTGCCAGCATACACCTAATTGTGTTCACCTACCCCCCCCCCCCCCCCCTTTTCTTGGATCTTTTGTAGCAGCTGTGATATGCCCAATCAATCTTTTATGGAACGCACAAATAAGAAACTGTGGCTCACTGCCAGTCTGTCTTTTAACTTGTGGACACTACGATGGTACTACACAAAGCTTGGAAGTGTCAGTTTTTGTGCAGTGTATAAGGTGACATTCTAAACAATAAGACTGCATGTGTTCACCTCAATTGCCTCCGTCACATAAAGCTCGCTCGTTGGCCTAATATACTCTACTAGCCGAGGCTTACAAACACGGTAGGGGAAAGTGGGCTACAGATGCTGGCTATGAACTCTGCGTGTCCATGTTTGCACAGCTTGTCTTGCTTTACAACACAGTTCCTCCAAGTAGATAAGCTTCCCTTCCTCATTGCCCTATACTTTACAAATATCTGTGCCAGTTAAGATTGCAATTTGCATAATGGAATCTCCCAAGAACAGCATGCCTGATTCTGTCATCCAAAAATGACAACCATGAATTATACAATAACTGGTGGCACTTTCCAGGTAGTTCAAAAGTATTTCACACCTTTGGCATTACTCATATGGCCTGCAGTGCATTGACATGTTTTGTTATTTTGTTAAACAAACATTCTTTCATATCTTTTCATGGAAAATTAAGTTGGAGCGTCCTCATGGTTCTCTTTGTCCATATGTGTTCTATTGTTAGCATGATGTCTGTTGTACATCTCTCGTTTTCTATTAACAGTTCAAAATGTGTAATTAGCTTTCTTTCTTTTCAATTATTTGGTATTGTATATGATGGCATTCTTACTAAATTTCAGGGAGTATTTGACAAAAAGCTGTCTGAGTGTGCACCACTGCTTATGAAGCACTTGGACACATTGACTGAATAAAGAAGAGAAATTATGCAGTTGATGGTCGAGACGGACTTCCGAGAAACGAAGGGAAGTGAAAAAGCAAAAGAAGCCACTATACCTCTTTTGGCTGCGTATTTCAAAGAGGATCCAGATTATCTTTTTCGTGTCCTTGAAGTAAGCTTCTTTTACTTTTCTCATTTTGTATGCAATCTGATAGATAGGTTTGCTGAACTGACCGCTTCCTACAGCTTCTGTTTTGCTTTGTTTTGTCTTAGGGAGATGTGAGATAGCATAAACATTGGCCCTTGAGTGCCTTTAATTCAGTAGTAATTAACAGAGGCATCACTGCAATAATGGCCCTTTTTTATGTTTGGAAAAGTGTAGTGGCTCATCCTAATCGTGCTGGTTGGTGCTTGCACCAATCACTTGTTGAACAAAGACAAATCACCCTGCCGAACCTGTGGTGTAGGTAACACCTGTACAGAGATTACTGAACCAATGGTTCCAAAAATGGAACATCGTCGTTATGCAGTCATTCCTTCATGTATGAGCATTGAGAAAGCACGAGGCATCAGGTTGACCACGAGGGCATAGTGCACCAACATAACATGACTTATTGCCAACCTACACTTATCACCTACACCACCTACAGTTATCTGCCTGGCAGGAGTGTAAGCCTAGCAGTGTTTGCACCGTTGCAAATGTACTGTATGCTTATACCGGTGGCCAACTAGAATGCTCTGTGCTGTGTTGTTGCACAGGAGTGCTGGTGGGACGCAGTGCATTGCTTGCAGAGACAAAAGCAGCTCACTATTGCTTCATTGCCCCCAAAAATTTGTCTGCACTTTTGCGTTGTCAAAAGCAGAATGGGTGCTGTGGACACTCCTGTAAAAAATGTACACTTGCTGCATGTATATCAAGTGCAGCCGTAGTGAATGTGAGCTGAGTAGACAATCTGCTGCACACAAGCTAAGACTCATCACTTCTACTGGGCAGCACATGCAGCATTTCATTTAGACTGTACCAATCTCACGCCCGCACCTCCACTAATACTGATATGCCAGGCCTCGACAAATAAACGTGTTTCTTCATTCTTATGCTGTACAAGATCTGGGTTTCGTCTAACTCGGGCATGCAGCTACAGACCTGGCAGTGCAAAGATAGATTAGACGGCGTTCCACCTGATAGCGACCTTCTATGTTCAATTAATATTAGATTAATACAACGCGCAGTTTGCCCTACAAAAAAACGTCCGCAGCTAAAAGGAATCTTATACACCACACCCATGCGACAGTCGGTGAAATTGTTCTTGGCTAAGTGCTGAACCTGACAGATATCCGTTCGCTTCTTTCCTTCCATCAGCTCATTTCTTCTATGCACGGCAGCACAAACCCTACATAACTTATTCGGGAGCCGTAAACACAACATTAACCCCATATTTACTTCCCACTTTTTTAAGCCTGTACGAAACTGCGGGGATATACGGAATACTCACGACTCTTTTCTTGTTAATGCTACTCTCTGCTACAGCTTTCGTTCCTGTCGAAATCGACTTCCTCAGACGCTCAGCTACTGTGGCTATGGCTAGTCTAGGGTAACCTGCATCTAAGAGGCGCGTTTATTGGTCGAGGCCTGGCATATCAGTATTAGTGGAGGTGCGTGCGTGAGTCAGCCGTCGATGAGCTTAAACAGAGAGGAGATAGAATGCCTTAGCAGTTGTCTATCGCGTAGACCGGCACGTGTAACCGTTTGACAGGTGGCGCTACCATTCCGAGCATGCGCAGATAAACTGTGTGTCTTCTTTCTTTTTCGCCTCTGTGCTCTGCATCAGTTGTTAGTCGGCGTTCGTGCTGTTCACTTCTCCCCTTGTGTCCGTCTCTTGCACGCCTCTTCTTTTGACTATGGGTGTGATGCCATGCCATGTGATAAAATGTTTGTTAGCAGACCATAAAAATATGGCTGCTAGCACAACAGATGAACAAGGGATGGGGTCACAGGAAGACTGTTTATTCTTTGTTCTTGCAACAAATATATATAGGTACAGGCATGCCTTGCACAGAAACTGCTTGCATGCATGTAATCATACAATTTATCGAAGAACCTTTTCTCCGCTTGCAAAAGTGACACTGAAGTATCGCTAATGCAGAATGTTCCACGTGCCTTGATATGGAAGGCCTCTAACAATTCACGTGCCGTCGTGTCCTTACTTTTGTCAACCATTGTAACCTTATGGAGTCGTGGCTTGCACTCGTATGAACTGCAGTGGGCCGGCAAATGTGCTCCATCTTTTCCTTTTGAAAACAGCTCATGTTCTCTCACACTCTTGTTAAGGCAATGTCCTGTTTGGCCGACATACATCAAGCCACAAGATAATAAAAATTCGTATATGGCTCCTGTGGCACATTTCGTATACGGCATATCATGCTCGCTACGGGTAAAATGTATGGCAAGGAAGTTGGTGCCACGTACTACAACTTCTTTTCTTACCGCCCTTGAGGTCCTGTAGGCCGTACCCTGCTCAAGAATCCAGTGTCATGTGTATTTAGAAGTTTGTATAGCCAATCTTGCTTGATTTCACGTTGAATATTTTGACTTCTCATTATCATGTGACTTGAGTGCATCACTATAGACCTACATAATGATTTAGGGGGAGCGTGGGTAGATTACCATAAAGATAGATTATACTAATCTGTGATATCTGTAAGCTCAGTTTATTGAAGTATTTAATTGGCCTGATATACAGCAAAATAGATATGAAATGACTGTTCAAAGTATGCGTGATGACTAGAAGCTGACACTGGAGCTTGTTTTGATGCTTCTTCCTTTGTTCAAAGATTGGTTATCTTAATTTGGGTTGTACAAGCATGCCTCAAAAATGCTAACACATCATTAGTTGGCAATTTATAAATAATTTCCAAGCCAGAAGGAAAGTTTTCTCATTTCAGCATCTGAAAATGTGAGGCTGAGAAAAGCAAACTGTCTCATAATACTTTCCTGACATCCAAATTGCCACAAAAAAGCCTGTACACATTGTAATTGCTCTGACTCTTGACTTGCCGATTCATTCTGTGATGAAGTGTGAATTCATGTGTTGACACATAAATTTCCTTAACTGAACATTTAAAAATGTGGCAGACTCTTGATATTCATACTTGGAAAGGATTTCTGCTTTGCCTTTAAGGGGTGCTGAACAAATTTTCTTGCTGTTTATATGCTGTGTTAAATAATCATCATCACCTTGTTTACACACACTGCAGAGCAAAGGCCTTTCCATAGATCTCCAAAAATCCCTGTGCTGTGCTAACTGGGCCCAATTTATCCCCGCAAACTTCCTGATCTAATCTGCCCACCTAACTTTCTTCCACCCCCTGCCATGCTTGCCTTCTCTAGAGATCCACTCTGTTACCCTTAATGGACAATGGTTGCTTTGTCTTTGCATTAAATGGTCCGTTCATGCCCATTTCTTCTTAATTTCGATTAATATTTCCCTAACACGCGTTTGTTCGCTAACCCACTCTGCTGTCGTCTTGTCCCTTATGGTTACACCTACCATTTTCCATTTCATAGCTCGCTGCTTCATCCTCAATTTAAGCTCAACCCTTGTAGTTAGCCTCCAAGTTTCTGCCCGGTAGGTGAGTACCGGTAAGGTGCAGCTATTATACACTTTCCTCTTCAGAGACAATGCTACCGTTCATTATGTGACAGCCCCGCCATGGTGGTCTAGTGGCTACGGTACTCGACTGCTGATCCGAGGGCCGCGGGATTGAATCCCGACCACGGGGGCTGCATTTCGATGGAGGCGAAATGTTGAGACCCGTGTGCTGTGCGATCTTAGTGCACGTTAAAGAACCCCAAGTGGTCAAAATTTCCGGAGACCTCCACTACGATGTCTCTCATAATCGCAGGTGGCTTTTTGGACGTTAAACCCCACCAGTCAATCAATTCATTATCTGACAATGCTTGCCGAATGCATTTCACCCCATTCTTATCCTCCAAATTATTTCAGCTTCATGATTCAAATCGGGGGTCACTACTTGGCCTAAGCAGACACATTCACTTGCAACTTCCAGCCTCACCAGCTATCATAAATCGCTGTGCTTGCCCAAGCCTATTGAACATTAGTCTTCTGCATAATAATTTTCAGGCCCACTCTTCTACTTTGCCTGTTTAGGTCAGTAATCACGCTCTGTAGTTCATTTCCAGAGTTACTTAGCAAGGCAATGCCAACAGCAAATCTGAGGTTACTGAGGTATTCCCCATTAACCCTTACACCCACCTGTCCCCAGTCCAGTATTCTAGCTGCATCTTGTAAACGTGCTGTGAATAACATTGGAGTGATTGTGTCCCCTTGGCATACACCCTTCCTTACAGTTATTTAGCTGCTCTCCTTATGAAGAACAATGGTGGCTGTGGATCCGTTGTAGATGTCTTCCAGTAGTCTTATGTAGGGCCCGTCTATGCTCCGATGACTGCTTAGGTATCAAAATGCTTTTTTGTAATCTATGGGGGCTATATATAGGGGTTGTTTATTTTCCGCGCATTTCTCTATCCCTTGACTAATAGTGTGATATGGTCTGCTGTTGAATAGCCTTTATGAAACCCCGCTTGTTCATTAGCTTGACTGGAATCCAAGGTGGTACAAATTCTGTTAGTGATTACCTTGGTAAACACCTTGTGGATGACTGGCAGTAAGCTAATCTGCCTGTAATTTTTCAAGTCCTTTGTTTCTCCTTTCTTATGGATTGGAGTGATGTTTGCATTCTTCAAAGATTCCAGTATGCTTGCATTCATCAGGCATTGTGTATACAGGCTTGCCAGCTTTTCCAGTATAATCTGCATACCATCCTTTAAGAGATCTGCTGTTATCTGATCCTCACTGGGTGCCGTTCCCACCTGTATCTCTTTCAAAGCTTTCATTACTTCCTCTGTCAGTACTGGTGAGATGCCACCCTCTTCTAAACTGCTTCCCCATTCACTATTATGCTGGTCATCACGGCTGCAGTAGATATCTCTGTAAAACTTCTTGGCTATTGTAACTATATCATTCCTATTCGGGGTCACATTGCCTTGCCTGTGCATAAATCTAATTTTTGCCGATGCCTAGATGTCTGTTTACCACTTTCAGGCTCCTTATGTTCTTTAGAGCATGCTCAATCCGCTCCATATTATGCTTTCATATGTCGGCTGTCTTACGCTTATTAACTCGAAAGCTCCCCTAGTTCTATTCTGTCAGCTGCATTATACACTATCACACCTTGCCGTTTTCTAATAAAGTCTCTGATTTCCTGAGAAAGTTTGCTAGTAATATGTCTACCGATCTTACCTCCTTATACTATTGCACACTCCGTGACAATGCATGTCAGATCATTGCTGACTTCCTGAATGCAAATGTCTGCGTGCTCTGTTAGAGCTCAATATCTGTTTCGCAGAGCTATCCTGAATTCTTCGACTTTCCGTCTTACTGTTAGCTCATTGATCGGTTTATTACGTATTACCTTATTGCGGTCCCCTCTCAGGTCTAGCCGAATTCAAGATCTCGCCATCCTGTGGTCACTGCACCTAACTCTGCCCAGCACTTCCACATCCTGCACGATGCCAGTGTCAGTGCATAGTATAAACTCTATTACGTTTTCAGGGTCGCCATTCGGGCTTCTGCACATAAACACGAAACTTCAAATCCACAGGAAACATTCTCGTCCTGGAAGGAGTCCTCAACAATTCGCTCTGTAATGCCTTTTCTACAACCACTCTCTTTCAGAGCCAAATTGTAACCTGATGTCATAACATGGAAAGTGATCATGTGGTAGCCACTCATTTACGAGTTCTGCACTTGCTTGGTCAACTTCTGCAAAGGAACTGATCAAGTATGATCAGTGTGCTAAAATGCGACCATGTGTTGCTGATTTCTATGACTCAAAGAAAAGTGGAGATGACAAAAGTATGTGCAGTGTCACCCCCTTGGTGTTCATTTTTTCTGCTCATTGTTTTGAATGTAAGCTACTGGGTTTATTGGGCTGTTTTAAAAATATGTGAACACAAACATTCAACTACAAGGAACAATAAGTTATTATTTCCAGAATAGATCAACCAAAAGTATCAATTAACAGAGCTGCCCAAATGGTGCACTTTGTATCGGAAGCTTTGAAATACAGCGAAGGCACAGCATGTCAGCCGAAAATTTAAAATTTGTTTGAACTTTTAATTTTACCATTACTGTAAATTTGCTTGGTACTTAAGAATGTCTATTGTAATATTTCATGAGGCATCTTCGACAGCCACTGTTTTGTTCTATGCGAGCAAGAGGTGTTGCTTACAGAGGGAACATCATTTGTAGAGGCAACATGCTTAGCATTTTTGTGCTATTACGTTTTTAACATGACCTATGCAAAACCAGCAAGCACAACGCTGGAGTTCATACAGAGGTGAGTGTGAGCATTTTATTTTTAAATGTGAAACATGTCTTTGTCATATCCCCTTACCAGTGCCCGACTCTGGATCCCTCTCTCTTTACATGTATTTATATGACCAGTTGTTAGAAGAAGAAGTTCATCTGACATGAAAGTAGCTTCACCATATCCAAAAAATTGTTATAAATGCTTATTTTCTACAGTGTTTCAATGGTAATGCTATTTGTCTGCTTCATTATGACCAACAGCTCGTTATATTGAGGCTCAACTGTGTACATATACCCTCATCTTGGTGTGAATGCAGTGGCCACGAGAGAACTGCAATTTGCATGGCATGACATCGGCATATGGCAAGGCTGCATGCAACACTTAGTGTAATTGCTGCTACATTCGACAGAGCTTTGAAGGGTTTGCCGACTGCTTGATGTTTTCTGCAAGGCAATATGCGTGGATATTCTCGGAACATCGAGAACTTCGACACAACTGCTTGCTCAATTATGCACATCAACAGCATTGTGAAATCCCAGCTGCTCGATGGTTTACATCATTCACACAGCACGACAAATGTTTTGGACGGAGTACGTTGTATAAAATGTACAGTCATTCGGTGTTATATGAAAGAGTTTTCGCAGCCATCGCGGATGATTCGAACGCGCGAAATGACCGATTCACGCGAGCGGCTCAGAGTGGCACCCACAGCTGCCAGAAACTGAAAGGTACAACATGCTCGATGCCTCTGCTGCACTGCGATCCCCGCTAAAGCAACAGCGATGCATGCTCATGCGCCCATGTTGTAGCAGGAGCTAGTCTACATGGGTGGTAGCATATCTCGGTATAAATGGCCAAAAGGGAGAGAAAAAAGAGACGGCCCCTCGAGCATTACACATTACCAAAGAGGCTATGCAAAAGCAAACACAGGCAGGCCTCTTGCTATGACCCAGAGGAATTAACTGCGCAGTGCATATTGTAATAGCAGTGTTATGTAGGCACTTGTATTTTCGCATTAATAGATGGTGTCTGACTAGACTCTTGTGCACTGCAAGACTGGTGGACAAAGCTGATCATCCATGCAGACAGTGCTGGACACACCTCAAGAGAAGTTGATATGATGTGGCCACACCTTGGCCTGTTTATGCTTGTGCTTTGCATTAATCATTGCTCTTTCTCTCCTGGCGTGTTTGAGTGCACTATTGCCATGGTGCGCAAGCACCCACGTGTTTGGTGCTTTTCAAGCCTCAAAAAATTAAGACCACTGCAACTGTTAATATGCAGACATTGTTTGGACACCCATTAGCGTGCTCCACAACTTCATTACTAAGCATTTTACGTTCAGAGCAAACGTTGAAAAGCTAGTTAATAAAATGATATTATCACCTGAGCTCGCTTGAAAGGAGTTGGAGATTGTCAAGACATGTTAGGATGGTTGCATTTTTGTGCATATAGGTTGTTTTAAAGCCTTATTCAAGTTGAATTATGGACTTCATGGTATGAATATGTTACTTCGCATGCTTTATTCTAGATTTGCTTGGCCCTGCAGCCTTATGCAAATGAATGCTGCTTATCAGATGAACATTGGCAGTGTAGCATCCATTTCTCTTCAGTGAAAGATTCCTGCTCTGTGTTGACATTGAGTCATAACATAGCTACCTGTTAGGGTGTTGCAGTGCTATTGATGAGTGGATAACAGGAGCATAGAAGGCACTATTCGTTTATATAAATAGCTCAATCTTCCTCATCGCATTGGATGAAGCAGGACAATGAGGCACAAGCAGCTGCTCACACTCCTTCACATGACCCTGGTTTGCATAGCACCTGGGATCTGCTGAAATTTTGTTTACCTATCTGTGAAGGCAAGTTTATAACATCCTTGGGCTTAAACTAGTTAACTACGGAAAAATGATCGGTTACTTATTTTTAAAAACAATTGTGTAGCCTTTCTTTTCTCCTCACCAGACATTGGCATGACATAGTATGTGAAAATATGCACTAGTCTAACCCCTATATAATGAATCAACTTATCACAACAACTTATCGATTATAATGGTTGATGATTGATTTGTGGGGTTTAACGTCCCAAAACCAGTTCTGATTATGAGAGACGCCGTAGTGGAGGGCTCCGGAAATTTCGACCACCTGGGGTTCTTTAACGTGCACTGACATCGCACAGCACACGGGCCTCAACATTTCGCCTCCATCGAAATGCAGCCGCCGCAGCCGGGATTCGATCCCGCGACCCTCGGATCAGCAGCCGAGTACCATAGCCACTAGACCACCGTGGCGGGGCTCGATTATAATGGTTTAAATGAAAAATAGTGTTACCATTACAGTAATGTGACGAATATACATTTATAATGAATTGGGTATAACGAAGCAATTTTCATGTCATGTCATGTTTTTATAACAAAATATGACTGTAGTTCTAATTGAGTGTTTCTTTCAACAAAAGACTATGTAGCTGCTCCAAAGAGCTGAGGATTCAGTGGTGCCGTGGTTTGGGACCACAGACATGAAGCATTGGGCACCAGCCTCTCTAGCTGGAATGTGTTCGTTCTTGTTGCCAACTCTCAACAAGTGGGACAAACAAGTGGCACCTTAAGTAAAACCAATGAATGCTTGTCCTACTCAGTGCTAGTATATAGATCTATATTTGTAACAGTGTAGAAAACATTGCATGAGGTTTGTGATTGTGTGAACTAGGCAGTTCAGATTTAGACTTCATATTGCTACTTATGTTGTTACAGGGAGCTTTTTGACATTAATCTGGTCAAAGGAAGGAAATCGGACGGCAATTCAAGGACGACTGTGCCTTCAAGGATAATGAAGCTAACACAAAGCCTTAGGAGAGCATGTGAGTAGAATGTGCATTTTTTTCTTATGTACCCATTTATTGCTTTACAGAATTACACAAGCCTAGCGTTGAGTTTTGTGCAAGTTTATATAAGCTGGTAATTTGTAACTCCTAAAACTTCTTTTTTTGGTCAGTGCATGCCTGCCGACTCTCCCGAATTGTCCAAGAGCCTCCTGAATTTTTATCTCTTCTCCTGGCTTTATGGCCACAACTTCGTACCTCCCGAAAAGTGGCCACCATGGCAGAACATTTAATTTTTTATGTCCTATCATAATAGCCGTGTTGCACCTTGTAGTATAGACATGTGGGAAATTGGCACTGAAGTAGCCGGTAGGAAGTAGCCGCTCGCACAGTCAAGCTTTTATGAATGTTGACACTGCTGTGAATGCAGGGAACTGAAGGGCGCTCTCATATTCAGTTTTCTGTGTGTGACTCTTCTCAGGCTGGCTTGCGCTTTTTCAGCAATTCAGTCATTACATATAGAGTGGTTTTTAAATGTTAACCTCTACATGTACATACCACTTATGTCGGGCAGTAAAGCATACTAACATCGCGAAGCGGGAACCGGCTTGTACAGGATTGTGCATTTTTCTAAGAGGTGACATGGGTCTTTCAAACAGAAGAACCTCCAGAAAATCTATTATATAACTTTTTTTTTAAATCGACATCACTTGTTCTCCACATCTACAGAGCTTCCTATCCTTAAGGCAGTATTTCAGCCAAAATATTGCTGTATAAACGTAGAGTAATACCTAATTAACTCGAAGTTGTAAGAACCAGGGAAAATTTAGAGACCAGCAAAGTTGCTCAAATCGCCGGCAAATATGTAGCACATTCCACACAAATCGCTACTACATACAGGCTCTTTAGCAGCAGCATATCTTTCTTCATGTAAAGGTTTGAAAGAGAAAAAAATGGCATACAAGAGACATTGTTCGGCTGGGTTTTGTGGCACTACCATTTTATTTGGCAGAGAAAGAAAAACTGCTTAATGTCTGCTTTGTGGCCGTATCGGGGCCTAGAAAGGCATCCAGCAGCTGCTTCACGCACTGCCTTGAGCCAATCTTCAACACCGCTGCACTTGACCTTATTTCACAGCAAGAACATCAAATTCCTCGTTTTGGCAGATGTCGGCCAGTTCTTCTTCTGTTTACTTCTGTTGACTATGTACGATTCAGTGTCCAGTGTCCCCCCTTAATAACACACTTGCAGTATAATGAGCACCAGTGGGATTGCTGGTGTTCAAAACCTTTACTGCTAGTGGTAATCGTTTAGACCCACATATGGTGAAATCAATACAACAATAACACTGTATGCGAGCAGACTTTTTCTGCCGACTCGCTTATAGTAGTTTTGCAAGCAAGTTATAACCATACCTTGTTTTTCTTAATTTGAAAATGCCTCTTTTCCCACCTATACTTCAACTCTTTCTGTGAACAAAAACACTGTATGCCTCGTTGATGTCCACTTATAGTGTTGATCCTTTCCTTTCACATCCCCCCTTTAACTTTTTTGTTTTACTTCCCAACTGTTTGGGAGATCTAACAGCAGCACCATTTCTCATTCCCTCTTATTTTCAGAAAATTCTTTTTTATTGGTTCAACGACGCTTGTTTTCCGACAGAAGGCTTATTTCTGCCTTTCCCCACGAGAGTGTAAACTGTGGTGTATGTGTGTAAAAATGCTGCCAAAGAAAGCACTTACTGCCGACAAGTACATTTTGTCTCAATGCTCAACATTCTTTCACAAATATCAATGTCCACGTTTTGCTAATGCATAATTTCCTACATCTTTCTCTTTTCTTAATCTTGTGTTTGCCTTTCTTTTAGAATGGAAGTTGCCTCATACGGCAGGAAGTATATTCCCATGTGGTATTTCGAGACGAACAACTGGAGAGCAGGCAAAACTGTACAGAAAAAAAATTGGCATATCCCACGTGCAGTGGGAATCAAGGAAATGCGAAGCACGCATAAGGAACGTAAAATGGATTTGCATTGTTGTCTCGCTATACCGAGTTTGGTACATATGAAGTTAACGAAACGGCCACATGAGCACCAAGACTGTGGCATGTAAACCATGCCACTCATACACGCATGTCATGATTCTAACGTTATGACTTGTAATTTACGTTCTTCATGCAGTCGTGTTGTGCCATAGCAGTTTTGGTATACATCGCTTTAATGAAACGAGTGGCATGTAGATCATGCCGCTAATGACATGCATGTCACGATTTTCATGTTATGACCTGTCATTCATGATCGTCATGCAGTCATGTTGTGCCAAACTAAATTTAGCATAGGCTCCGTGCAGTCGAGTTTTCCATGTGCGACATCAGTGCCAGAATGCACTGCCTGGCGGAGAGAAGAAGCAAAATTGGGCAGACTGTGACGGGGAAATACGCGAGCCACCGCGGTGGTGTAGTGGTTACGGTACTCGGCCGCCACCCAAAATACGCGGGTTCGATCCCGGCCGCGGCGGTCGCATTTTCGATGGAGGCGAAAATGCCGGAGGCCCGTGTACTGTGCGTTGTCAGTGCACGTTAAAGAACCCCAGGTGGTCTAAATTTCCGGAGCCCTCCACTACGGCCTGTCCTCTCTATCTCTTTCACTCCCTTTCCCCCACGGACGCTTAGCCGTGCTCCCTACATGGGTTGCAGAAATTAGCGTCCTTTCCTAACCGAACCACAATCATCAAATACGCGAACGCGATGCGCGTCTCCAACTCTATAGCAGCAGCGACCGCCCGTCCCATCTTCTCTCGTTTTATTTCCTTTGAGACACGCGCTTCAAACCTGCGGCAAACTGTTCCACAGGGCGACGCCGCGAGCGTTCGTGTGGTTCGCAGCACGCCCGGAAAGCAGCGAAGAAACCCGCGCGTCGCTGTCGCCTCGGTTTCCACCGTGCGCGACTGAGCCGTCCGACGAGAGCTACGTAGCACCCTCTTGTCAGTAGACGGAGCCCATACATCCCATTAACGAAACGGCAGTATAGCGCCAGGACCATGGCATGTAAATCATGCCGGTATGACACGCGTGTCATGATTCTAATGTTATGACCAGTCATTTACGTTCGTCATGCTGTCGTGTTGTGCCATGGCAATTTTGGTATACATCCCATTAACGAAACGCCTGTCATGTAAATCAGGCCGCCCATGACATTCTTGTTATGCTTTAATTGGTATGACCTGTCATATATGTTCGTCATGCAGTCATATTGTTGCATACCAATATTCCTACACATCCCACTAGCGAAACGGCCAAGAGAGCACCAAGACCGTGGCATGTAAATCATGTCACTCATGACGTGCATGTCATGATTTTCATGTTACGATCTGTCATTTACGTTCATGATGCAGTCATCTTGTGGCATGCCAACTTTCGTATACATCCCGTTAACGAAACGCGTGGCATGTAAATCATGTCGCCCATGGCATGCATATCATGACTTTCATGTTGTGACCTGTTAGTCATATTCACCATGCAGTTATGTCATGGCATAGCAATTTTCGTATACATCCCATTAACGAAACGGCCAGGAGAGCACCAAGACCGTCGCGAGTAAATCATGTCACTCATGACATGCATGTCATGATTTTCGTCTTATGACCTGTCATTTATGTTTGTGATGTAGTCATGTTGTGGCATGCCAATTTGCATATACGGCCCATTAACGAAACGCGTGGCATGTGAATCATGTCATTCATGACATGCATGTCATGATTTTCATGTTATGACCTGTTATTTATGTTTGCCATGCAGTCATATTGTGGCATACCAATTTTTGTATACATCCCATTAACGAGACGACCAGGAGAGCACCAAGACTATGACATGTAAATCATGCCGTTCATGACGCGCATGTCACGATTTTCATGTTATGACCTGGCATGTTTGTTCGTCAGGCAGTCATGTTGTGCCATACCAATTTTCGCATACATCCCATTAGCGAAACGGCTAGAAGAGCACTAAGACCGTGGCATGTAAATCATGCCACTCATGGCATGCATATCATGATTTTCATGTGCCCCGCCACGGTGGTCTAGTGGTTATGGCACTCGGCTGCAGATCCGAAGGTCGCGGGATCGAATCCCGGCCACGGCGGCTGCATTTCGATGGAGGCGAAATGTTGAGGCCCGTGTGCTGTGCGATTTCAGTGCACGTTAAAGAACCCCAGGTGGTCGAAATTTCCGGAGACCTCCACTACGGCGTCTCTCATAATCAGAGCTGGTTTTGGGACGTTAAACCCCACAAATCAATCAAATCAATGATTTTCATGTTATGACCTGCCATTTATGTTCGTCAGGCAGTCATGTTGTGCCATACCAATTTTCGCATACATACCATTAGCGAAACGGCCAGGAGAGCCCTAAGACCATGGCATGTAAATCATGCCGCTCATGACATGCATATCATGATTTTCATGTTATGACCTGTCACTTATGTTCGTCATGTAGTCATGATGTGGCATACCAATTTTCGTAAACATCCAATTAGCGAAACGGCCAGGAGAGCACAAAATCGTAGGCGGCTAGATAGATAGATAGATACGCTCAAACTCGGCGAAGTTCGCTAAGAAATGCTTCGCATTTAATAAAGTTTTCTTCCTTATAAGTTCGTCAACTGAAATTTCTCTCATTGAGCTGTGCTTCTCATGTGCTTCATTAGAGGAAGCCTTTTTTTAGAAAACAAGTGCATGGACCTGCTGGCTTATTTTCTTGAGCACAAAAGACACCTGCATTCCAAAAGTCGTGCATTTCGGAATACAGACTGCCATTGCCTCAATACAGTAACAACTGTATCCTGACAGTTCACCCATAAACTGCTGAACTACTACGCAGAGGCTTAAGTCTCCAGATTACGTAAGCACCACTACCTTTGCGGTCTGACTGTTTTTCACAAATTGAGCCAACGGAGCCTTGTATTCATCCTGTAAGGAAGGTGCCTGTATTCTAACGGATGACCCATATACCACACATTGTACATACAGAGCATCCCGTCCATGGAACACAAATGCGCCTGTGTATCTACGGAAGCCCGTATTGCAGTGTGTGGGCATATGTACCCTTCCGTTTACCGTTGACGAACATACCTACTTTCTAACGGATGGGCCGTATTGTGCGAATTAAGTCTACGGAGTGTGCTGTTTTATAAATACGATTGCATGCGTATAGAACACTACATCAAATATTTTGCAGGCCTTCCGTCCTACGGCGGAAGGTGTTCAGTCACAAATTACCAGCAGGTTTTGCAGTAAACCAGGGAATTTTTTTACAGTGTATCTGAACAATGTCTCAGACTTTCTACTACCGTGTTTAGGTCTTTCGAAGAGCAACGAGGAAACAGCACTGGAAAAGAAGGAATGAATGAAGGAGTAGAGAAAGAAAAAAATGTAGCAACTAGGCACACGAAAGCTTCGCTTCTGTCCAGAATCTTGACGGAAGAATGGCTGCTTATTTTGCTTCTTCATTGAACACAATAAGTTATTTATCCTCTGCCGATTGGGCGATATTTCGCGCTTGCACGTGGTGAGTAGTATCTGCTTTCTTGCGACGTAAAGTGCGTTGGAATTGGGGACAAAGACGCAGCAAGTGATGGCAGTGGTCAGAAAAAGACGCCTAAAAAACCCCGACATTACAGGCGCCAAACTTGCAATCGTTAGCAGTTACAAAGGAAGTTCAGAGCTAAGAGACGAAAGAGGCATTAGAACTTAAGTTATCTAATCATGGGAGCAATTCATTTAGATGAAGTGAGAACATGTGCAAGAGCAAACGTTTCGGAACCACCAATATCAAACGGAGAACCCTCAAAGAGCATTCGCAGCGAACAGACAAATTTCGCAGTAGAGCATAAAGCGCATGTGCTTTCGGCATATTCTGTCTGTAGTCATGTCATAGTGGTACTATCTAATATGGCGCAACTTTAGCGACAGCGGGCTGGCGCAAGAGAAATCCTGCTGTATAGTGAGTAAGCGTTTTCCGCTTGCGAGTTTCTTCCGCCGCACTTGTCACAGTAAGGTTGCGCTTCTGCCGTACATGGTGCAAAGCCGGGCTTTTTAAAAGAGAAAGCAGCAAGAGAGCTTACGTTTCCTCAATAGCGGTCACATTTTTATTATGCTCGCTTTAAAACAAGTATGTTCGCCCGTTGTGCAGATTCTGAAATCAGGATGACGATTTCTTTTTATTATTTAAACATGAGAACATAGGATAGCGTTCTATGGGACAATTTCACAGCGCAAGGCGAAATCATCTGGGCCTGATGGAGATTTAGAGCAACGTCCGAGTTATGAACAAAATCATTAAAATATTAAAATAGCACCAAAATAGATAACATCAAAGCCGAAACTGCACAATATCCTAGCGAAAAAACGAGTGTAAGAAATTACCAGTCAGCTTTTAGAATGTTTGAAGGAATACGCCTATGTACGGCAACTACTAACAGGGGACCTTAGTCATGATAATTAAAGTCTCCATAGAATAAAGTGGTCTGGCACGCATGCGGGAGGCATTCCTTAATCGTGGAATGAAGCTTCCGTCTGTCTCTCAAGCAAACGTTCTTTAACCACTGCATCCACAGGCACTAATGCATGGTGCACGGACGTGGTGGAAAAAAACATATCGGGATGAAATTAAAGGTCACGCTTCGTGCAATGGAACGACAAATGTGTGGTGTAACATCAAGACGTATAAGGAAAGCGGAATAGATCACCAGGCCAACAGGAGTAGTCTACACGCTTATATTACTGAAAAGAAGAGCAGCTCAGCAGTACATTTCGCACAGAACAGATAGCACGTGAACAGCGATGACAACGCAATAGATATAAAGGGAGATAAAACACAGCAAGGGAATGCAAAAATAAAAGAAAGCAATAAAATGAAAAATTCGCAGGCGCAGTGTTCAAGCAAATCGCTCAGCACAGGACAAATTTGAAACTCCTGCGAAAGGCCTTCATGGATTTGAAATAAGCGGATAATTATGACGACCGATTTAAAAAGCTCCTGCCGGGAAACTGCGTCAAGGTTAATTGGAGCAACATTTAAAGTATACAACAACACAGTAATCTGCTTCTTTTTCCAATCTAAAACAGGCGACCTTAAGTGCTCTGAGCAAAGTGTGCATTTTAATGCAAGGTTTTAATTTGCGAATCGCTAGGGACCTTAGTCGAAAACCACGTGATTTTTCAGGCTCCGATTTCGTAAGCTGAGACAATTTTGAGATCCTGTTGTTTTCTTTTTTTTTTCTGCCGACTGTGCTGGTGTCCTAACGCTCGCATGAAGAGAGGGCGGGCAATGTCAGCGAAGTTCATGAATCGTTGAAAATAGGAACATAATCCTACAAAGCTCCGGATGTCCTTGACGCACGTCGGTAAAGGGCAGTCAAGGACAGCACGAACTTTGTCCGGATCAGGGCAGACCCCAAAAGACCCAACAACGTGCCCGAGGATGGTAACTTGGCGGCGTCCGAAGTGGCTGTTGCACGAGTTCGAGTTGTAGACCAGCCGCACGAAACACTGAAAAAATGGACGATGGTAGCTCGAGATGAGTGTCGGAGGCTGCGAAGAATACAGTCACGTCGTTCAGGAAACATAGGGAGATGCACTACTACAAGCTGTGCATAAGCGTGCCCATCGTTTGCTCAAACATGGCTGGAGCATTGCACAATCCAAATAGCATCAATTTGAACTGGTAGAGGCCGTCAGGTATAAGAAACGCGCTGTTCTTGCGGTCCAAGTCATCTATGGCGATTTACCAATAACAGGAGCGGAGATATATTGAAGAGAAAGAAAATAGAGCATATCCACGGAGTGAATGATGATGAGTGGGCGAAGCTCGGGAAGTTCATCGTAGATCATGCCGAGTTTCAGATTAATTTAGTTAACGCGTACGCTACGAATCCTCATGGTTCAACTACGCACAAGTGAAATCTCCCACCGGCACTTCATTACAAGTCAAGATCCAGTGCCTATAGACGGTTTCGAAAGCGCTTGCCGTTCTCTGACAACATTGTGCGTTCACCGGAAACGTTCCCTAGAAAACTTCCTGTTTACCTTGCTTTCGCGTGGTTTCAGCGTGCGTCGGTGGCCGCGACTGCTTGTGTTTCGATGTTTTCAGCTGATAGAATTATTACGATGAAGCGCTCGCGACTCGGGCGCTGTTATGTGGTGCCATGATGCAGTCTGCGGTCCACACTAATTTGCTATCGCAAGTCAAAACGTTATGTTTCCCGACGGATGAAGCGGAAAGAGCGCAGCGACTAGGCGAGAGAACTGGAATCCCGCAAAGAGATTTGTTCTGCCCACTTCATCAAAGGCAAATAAAGCTCAGCGAATACGGCACAGGGGCGATGCTCACACGTTAGTCTAAGGTCTCCAATTACAGGGTACACATTCCACCCACGACAGACAATCGCGCTGACGCCTGAAGTGGATAGCAAACCGTGAAAGCTGGCTAAGGCGAACAATCCATCGTAAAGATGTTTCTTGTAGTTGGAGCCTTATTATATAGTGATGCGTACTGTTCTAAGCAGCATTCGGGGGCCAAAGCAGCCGCGCTCAGAATAAATCGCCGCGCAGTATACGTCGCGGCGCCCACGTTTTATTGCCAATTACAGTGACGCCGTGCATTTGCTTTTTCTTTTTTTTTATGAGAGTGACGGCTGCGAGTGGTTTGGCGTCGGTGTCGCCTGTCGTGTTGCCGCCAATGGACATAGTCGCATTATGCCTAATTTATCTTTCTGTGTGAGCTTGGACTATAGATGTGGGCCGGTTAACTTTAAAGTTTGATTCGTAAATAGTGTAGTCGTAAGCAAACCATAGTATATCGCGTGACTCAGCCGCACCTGAGTTCATTACTTAATGAGTACGTTTCGTATTATTTCAGTCGCACCGAACACTTTAGATCGCGATCGATTCCAATCGGCGCCGTTCTCTCCGATTAAAAAGTACCCGGTGGGACACGAGCGCACTAATGTAATAATGTTCTATCGTGATGTGTGCCTAGACCAAACCTTTGCGTGTGTCAACTAGGCCGTTCCAGGCAGCTTCGAACGCGTGTGATAAAACGTATACGTTACGCGTTTATGCGACGTGGCGTTCCGTATACAACTCCACCCCTTATGTGAAAAAGAGATGTTCATTATTACAACCTTTTTACATGGTGATGCAACAGTAAAGTTAGCTATCGGTTTGACCTGTGACTTTAAGAAAACTAGTCATGCTTCATCACACTCGAGCTGCTCTCTTCTTGTCGCCTTTTATTATCATTTTACTGCTGTTTAACAGGCTCATAAGCTAAAACCGAGCAATCTTGCCTACTTTTCGCAGGAATCCTGCAGTTAACATAACTTTTCTCAGCAACATCTGCTGCCATGCAGTCACACAGATCGTTTGTCAATTCATATAGCTGCCTTTCGGGCGACAACTTCCCTATCCAGCGGATGAGGCAACTCTTCTCCTCGCCACTGCAGTTTCTGCTTGTACCTCTCTCGTGCGACGTCGTCAAGCCCCCTTCATGTATTCACTAGACATCGCTCTAAACACATCTCAGCGAATGCGCTAGAGTGAATAGAGCCACAAAATCAAATGCACCAGACAAACACCTTCGAGCCCATTGAAAAAATATTGCCGGTATTACCGCACGGGAAGTCTTCTTGGGCACGCCGTTCGGCGCATTCCTGTATGTTTACAAACAGCGAAACATGGGTTGCCGGTGAACGCTTCTCCAACGCGAGCAGTCGGTATTTCTCAATCAAGAAACTCGCTAGGAGACACTGCCTGCGCCATCGTTGTCTCTCGCGGGTGAGGGCGCGTTCTCCTTCTTTGCGAGCTGGTAGAGCGTTCCTCTAAGAAAGAGTGTTTCCATAACCAACGCGCGCCTTTCGCTCTCTCTCTGTCTCTCTCTCTCACACACAAGACAGCAGAGGCACGCGCCGGGAGAGAGAGGGAGGCACGCGCCGAGGGCGAGCGCGTGCCTCCCGGCACGCGGGTTACGCCTGACGACTGACGCCGGACAAGGTTAGACTAAGAGGAGCTTCGACCCTAATAGGTCGCATCGTGGAGGCAGTCGAGGGCATCATCAGCGCGCAGGAGCGGATAGACATCTTTCTTGGTGATTTTGTTTAGCGGCCGATACTCTACGAAGAAACGCCAAGTACTGTGTTTCTTCTTAACAAGAACCACAGGTGAAGCCCACGGACTCGAAGAACGCTCAATAATGCCTTTTGTGAGTATCTTGTCCGCCTCTTGTCGAATAACTTGGCGCTCTAATGACGACACATGGCAAGGCCGCCTGTGAATTGAAGCCGCATCACCGGTATGTATGCTGTGCTTGACGCGTGATGTGTGACCTTAGGGCTTACCGTAAAAGTCAAATATGTCATAGTAAGTGACAAGCAGAGCACAGAGGTCGTTTACTTGGGAAGGCAAAAGATCTGAATCCATCATCTACGTTAAGAACACTGCCGCACGCTCAACCGCCAGTAATGGGACGAGTTATGCAATGCGGTGGACGGGCAACTACACAATGGGAAAGCGTGGAACCTGTTGAAGCATCTGCTAGACGAAACGAAGACCAAATCGCACCAGAGAGACTGCCTTGCTCGTCTTTTACACAAGGAGATCGAGAAGCACGGTGAGGATGCCGTGACCGCCCGATTACGAGCGAAGTACATGCCGCCCACTTCTACCGTGCAACACGGCCCGTATGAAGGGGACCCGAATGAAGCATTGGATCAGGACTTTAACGTGGAAGAGATCAGGGCGGCACTACACAATCTCAACAGCAAATCGGCGCCGAGCCCCGACCGGGTGTCGAACCGCGCCCTGAAGAATCTCGACGTCCAATCCGTGAAACAGTTGACGGAATACATCAACGACTGCTGGCAGCGCGGCCGCCTCGCGCAACAGTGGAAAACTGCGACAACGATCCTCATCCGAAAACCTAGAAAAGCGCCGAGCCTCGACAACCTTCGACCCATATCGCTAACGTCGTGTGTAGGCAAGACTATGGAGCACGCACTGGTTAACCGCTGGCAAGCTTACTTGGAGCAGACAGGGGCATACCCACCGTCCGTCATAGGGTTCCGCCCACAACTCTCCACGCTAGACGCGATGATACAGTTGAAACACCAGGTGCTAGACGGCAAGACGAGAGGTACCAAAGCTATTCTCGGCCTCGACCTCGAGAGCGCGTTCGACAGAATCGCGCAGTCAGCGATCTTACACTAGATATCGCGGCGAAATCTCGGTTTATGCATGTACAACTATGTGAAAGATTTTTTGACGGACAGACGAGCCGTTTTAATGGCAGGGGACCTCCAGCTAGAAGAGCAGACGCTGGGATGCATCGGAACGCCGCAGGGCTCGGTCATCTCGCCCACGCTGTTATACCTCGTCATGATCGGGCTTGCAGAAAAACTACAAGAACTCGAAGACGTCCGCCACACCATCTACGCCGACGATATTACCACCTGGGTGCACGAAGGCAGTGATGGTCACATCGAGACGGCGCTGCAGCTAGCAATCGACACCATAGAGGAACACCTTGTAGGTACGGGGCTACGGTGCTCGCCGACGAAGTCTGAACTCCTACTCTATCGCCCCACGCAAAGGGGTAGACCCCCCGGGGTTAGTGGAACGACCAGGCGAGAATACGAAGAAATCAGACTGCGCACGAGCAACAGAGCAACCATCCCGTTAGTCCGGAGAATAAGGGTTCTTGGCATGATAATTGAAGCCAACGGCACCAACGGAGAAACGATTGCTAAACTGACGCACAAGACAAACAACGCCGTGAGGCTCCTCAAGAGGGTTACCAGCAAAAGAACTGTCTTGAGAGAAGAGAACCTCACACGACTCATACACTCTTTCGTAATGTGTCACATTTCGTATGTCGCGGCGTTCCACAACTGGTACAGGGGAGAAGAGTCCAAAACCAACGTCCTCATTCGCAACGTGTACAAAATAGCACTGGGTCTACCCGAGTCAACCAGCACGCACCGCTTGCTCCAACTCGGGCTTCACAACACTCTGAGCGAAATTACCGAGGCACAACGCACTTCACAACTACAAAGACTAGCAGCCACTAGTACAGGACGCCAGATAATGGACAATCTTGGCATTCGCTACCACACACAACAGAGCCCAAAATTCGAAGTTGCTGCCGAGATCCGAGAAAAGCTAAGAGTTGAACCGATTCCACGGAACGTACACCCAGAACACAACCGGGGCAGAAGAGAGGCCAGAGCTCGAGCTCTCCTCCACACCCACGGAGACGAACCAGGGACCCGGTTCGTCGATGCCGCAGAATACACAGAGTGTTCGCGATTCGCGGTCGCGGTCGTCGATTCAAGCGGTGAAACGAGAATATCGGCAAGTATGTTGTGCGAGCACGCAGAAGCAGAGGAAGTGGCGGTGGCACTCGCCCTCACGGATCGGACGTGCACGATGGTTCTCTGCGACTCGAGACAAGCGATGAGAAACTTCTCCAAAGGATGGATCTCCCAACGAGCGCTCCGAATCCTCAGAAATTGCCAAGCCTTGCGAGCGACAGACTTTCAAACCAGAATCCAATGGTTCCCGGCGCATATGGGAGAGGTATCGGAAACGCATAGAAACCGAAACGAGACGGCACACGCCATGGCGCGCGAACTCGCAAACCGCGCCGGCGATCATCGTCCGTGGGAGAACAACAAAAAGCGCTTGACGAGCTACAATGAAATCACCAAAGCTCTCTACCTGGCCCGCCGGACCTTCCCACCGCCCAACGAGAAGTGGAACAGGGCACAGGTGACGGCCCTCAGGCAACTGCAAACTTGTACTTACCCTAACCCGGCACAATATCACCGATTCTACCCCGGTGCCTACCCGACAGACATATGCAAGGTCTGCCGAACTGGAACAGCCACATTTATTCACATGCTCTGGGACTGTAAGAAACACCCAAACGGTGCTAAATCCGGAACCCTTCCGCCGTGGTGGACCGCTGCCCTGCGCAGCCCCAGCCTCGGCGACCAACTCTGGGCCGTCCAGCAGGCCCGCGAGGCGGCGAAGAGGCAAGACCTCGACGTCCCCACGTGGGAGACCTAAGGCCCGGTCTGCGAAAGCACTGCAGGACTATAAATAAAGTTGTTACCAACCAACCAATCATCTACGTTACGCGGTGTTCCAGTGGAGATAACTGAACTGTTGGACTATGTGGAGCAGAGGAATGGGCAGCCGCCACTTCTGGTAAAAGCGGTGATGTCTCGCATTCATACGATGGCGACAAAGTGGCGAGAACAATACCTTGAGATATAATTTTATTGCTGCGACCGAAGTTCAAGAGAAGAAGGCACGTCTTGTTCGCACTTACGGCGACAATAGTGTATGGGAAATACACGTTGTGCAACAGCAAAACACTACGGCAGAGAGAGACTGGATAGTCATCATCCGGCACAGGGGGGCACAGCTCAGCGGTGATACAGACCAGTGCTTGTGTTGGCAGGCGAACAAATTGGGCCCCCGATAGCTTGCTCTGGACTGTGTAGGAGGCGTCGGCAAATCTGGCAGGTCGAGCTGTACAAATCCAGCTGAGCAGTCGATGATGGCTGATTGGTCAGATTGAAGTATCAGACGGTGAAACTGGAATGAACACACGTTTATTGCGTTAGTCGTTTAAGTAAGCAACTCAATGTGACGTCATGTCACTGATATTTGCACATGCCCTCTTGGCGTTTTATGACATCACGTCAATTCCTCTCCCTTAAGAGGGTATCCGGAAACGGTCTGGTGCCTTGCGACGCCGCGCTGATCTGCGAAGTGGATTGGCCTGGGGTTCATTGTTTTCAGTAACCGTGTCATGCTCGTCCGGGACTCCTGTGGTAGCCGGTGCTGTCTCGTACTCTTAGATCTGCGAAATAATAGGGCTGGTACAAGGAAAGCCTGCCCGAGGGTCTACGTTGGTCGGTGCCGACACTTCTTCCCCGTCTGACGGTGTTGGTGGCTGCCCCTCAAAGCTCCATGACGCTCACATAGCTCCCCGTCCTCCGCCTTGACCGTGCTTAGGCGGACGCCCCTGGTAGCCTGTACCACTGCGGGTCTCCAGCTTGTGCCTGCCCCGTAGTTCTTGCACAATAGGGGTTCTCCGGCCGAATGTCTGCGGGGAAGTGCACCTGCGGTAGAAAAAGGTCGTGACACAATATTGTCCAATAGTGAATGCTGTGCAAAACCAAGAAGCATGGAGCCTGGTGCCTTTAAATTTCGGAGTGGGGTGGGTCGATAACGCAGTATCCCGCGGGCCAGGCGCCGTTCTAGAGTCCCGTACACGTTTTTACGCAACCCTTCTTTTACCGTCCGCACAGCCCTCTCTGCCAGTCCATTGGATTGCGGATGATATGGAGGGGATCGTAGGTGTGGGATGCCATTATCCTCCATGAATGGGCGGAACTGTCTGCTTGCGAACTGGGGCCCGTTGTCTGACACTACTGTTTGTGGCATTCCAAACCTGCTCCGGGGAACCAGAAAAGTGCCCGAGCTAGATTTTTCATTGCCGTCATGCCTTCATGAGTATCGTGCAGCAGCTGGAGCATTGATTTCCGAGCTGCGGCGGGTATCACGGCCCGATGGCCCCAATAAACAATACCGTGGCTGCACGTCAGCTCTTCTTTCTTTTGGAACAAAGGCCGCAATGCTTCTTGTATTGACGGCAATTTCCTTGGCCAGCCTTCGCTAATATAACGCATAACCCGCTTTAGCATAACATCACGTGCTGTTAATGCTGCCAGGTCGCGCTACGACACCAGTCCGTTGTCTAGGTGGTCTGCAAGCAACATGTACTCTCCTTCGCCTTTCAGTATTGACTTCCTTGTCTTTTCATCATGTGGCATTTGTACGAGAAGGTGGCTCAAGGCGTCGGCCACAATCACGTCCTTTCCCGGTTGGTACTGAATGAAGTGCCTCTAACCACCAAGTAAGAGAGCCTTGCCGTATCACTGCCGCTGCCAAAGGTGGTATTGCCTTATCGGGACTGAAGAGGCGTATCAGTGGTTTATGATCTCTAACCAATGTAAATTGGTTTCCCAGCAAATACTCGCGGTACTTCATCACGCCGAACATCGCCGCTAATGCTTCGCGCTCAATCTGGGCATAACTTCGCTCGGCTGCAGAGAGGGTGCGAGATCGAAACCCGATTGGTTGGTTTACGCCGCCCACTCTGTGATACAAGACTGCACCTATGCCACACGAGGATGCGTCTGTTTCCAAGATAAGTGCATTGCTTGGGTCATAGTGGGTCAAAACCTGCATGTCTTTTATCAACTGCTTTACAGCCTCGAATGCATCCTCTTGCTCAGATTGCCATTGCCAAGGCGTGTTCTTCTTTAGCAACTCGTACAGCGGCGCAATCACGGTTGCCAAGTTGCCTAAAATGCGTTGTAATACGTAACCAGGCCTAGTAGTGCGCGCAGTTCCGCGACACACGTAAGTCGAGGCAATCGTAAGAGCGCGTCGATGTTCTCAGTCTTTGGCCTCAGACCTTTGGCACTAATTCGGTGACCAAGGAATTCCACCTCCTGCAGACGAAATCAGCATTTGCACGGATGAAGCTTAACACCGGCTTCCCGTCAGCGTTGGTTTTCTCAGCGTAGGTGACCGGAACTTGCAGCTGTCCTTTCACTGGTAGCTTTCCAAGGAAGCAAGTCAACCGGAACGACGACTTGTCAAGCTCGGGCCAACGGCGACGGTGCTGGGCATACGTTGGCCACGTCACTATTGACACTGGTGATCCCGTGTCTACTTGCATCTTCACGGGTACGCCTTTCCACTGTAACGTTCGCCATAATGCCCCGACCAGACCTGTCGATGACTGCCGGAGGTGTGGCAGGAACTGTCCGTAGTCCGCGCTGTCTGAGGATGGTTCTTCACAGTGAGCTACGTTTCCTTGGCGTGAGTTGGATAGGCACATGGAAGTCACGGGCCCCCTTCTCCGACAACAGAAACACTCAGCGCGGCGGAACCTACACTTGGCGGTCTTGTGAGAGTCCCTTCCGTAGCAGAGACAGCCGAGTCGGTCTGGTTGTTGTCGCTGGACTTTGTCATCCGCCCTGGCTGTGGCCTCTTGGAGAACTTCTGCCGCTCTTGCTTCCTCTGCAATGCATTGACGCCATCGCTCATTGGTCCATCTTCCATCTGTTGTACGTTGCGTGCCGCCATCTCGGCAGCTGCCCCGCTTCCTCCGCTTCCTGCAGCGATAACGTGCACCGTGCCAGCAGATTACGACGAACTCCAGCATCCCGCAGCCTGCATACAGGCCTGCCGCGCAGGGTTCTATCAAGCGCCTGGCCGAAATTGCACCGTTGAGCTATCTTTCGTTGCTCTACAATGAAACCACATGTTGACTCACCAGCTTGCTGATTTCTTGTGAAAAGACGATACGACTCCGCTATCTCGTTGCCTTTCGACGCAAAGTACTCGGCCAATTTTTCAACTGCTGCTTCGTACGTCAGATGTTGGATCTTTTCAGGTGCACAACGGCCTGCCAGAAGATCTACAGTCTTGGTACTCAGGGCGCTAACCAGTACGGCAAAACGCTTCTTCGGATCAACAATTTCATGGGTTTCAAAGAAAGCTTGTAATCGCACCTGATATGCTTCCCACTTGTCGTCCCCTTCGTCGAAAATAGGTGGCCCTGCATGCATCGCCATGCCGTTCCCTGGCCGTGGGGGTTAGTCGCCTCGTCGCCACTGAAGTATCAGGCGGTGAAACGCGAATGAACACAGGTTTATTGCGCTAGTCGTTTAAGTAAGCAACTCAATGTGACGTCATGTCACATTTGCACATGCGCTCTTGGCGTTTGATGATATCACATCACAGATAAAAAATCCAGACCGAGAATGACGTCATGAGGACACTGCTGAAGAACATGGAACTGGACAGCAGTGTGGCAGTAGCCCACGCGCACACGTGCGTTGCACATTCCGAGCACAGCCGGAGTTCCTCCGTTAGCGACGCGTACAAATTGGCTCTCGGGTGGTGTTAGGAACTTGTTTAACCTTGCACCCAGGTTCGAGCTCAGAATAGAAATGTGTGCGGTGGTGTCAACAAGGACAGTAAGAGGCAGTCCATCCACTCCCACATCAAGCAGGTTTTGGTCCGTAGCTAGGGTGAGGAGAGGGTTTTCAGGTCTAGGGTCGAATGCAGCATCAACTACGGGAGCTGCATCAGTCAGTTTTCCGATACGGACCATCCAGATGGGCGAGGGGATGTGTAGCGACAGAGGTGAGCCGAAGCCATGGTCGTGATCCTGCGTGAACGGCCAATGGCTGGAGCGTCTGACTGATGTAGCTTCACCGGATGATCAATTGTCTCGAGTTGCGAACTGCAGGGTTCGGTTGTCGTCGCGCCAATATGCGTCGAACGAACGAGACGAAAAGCCTTGACTGCGAGAGTAGCGGGACAAGTGTCCAACACCATCGCAACGGAGGCAGATCGGTTGGTTTTCGGCGTCCTCGACTGGTCAGCGTCACGACAGCGACGGAACGTTACCGGTGTTCGCAAAGGGTATGGCATAGAACAAGCCGCGGCTGCATGAGCCGACACAGAGGCTGCCATCCTACGTTAGCAAGTTTTTTCCGTACAACAGTCTGAATTAACAAAATGGATGGTCGCGGGTCCTCGGAAGGGCGCGTCAGAGAGGATGGCGGAGACGCCGCCTCGATTTCGCGTCGCACAATTCTGACTACGTTGTCGGCAATAAGCGGCTGACTTGGCGGCGGCTGAACATCTCGAGATGACATCGCGGCAGTGTTCGTAAGCCGGTAGAATTGCTGGGCGATGCGGCGACTCTTGAATTCTTGAAAACGCCGCCATTCCTTGATGATGTAGTCTACACTTGAGCAGTCTTTGGACACCCGCAGATTTGGACACCCGCAGCGTCATCTGCAACGCCTTTGAACACATGGCTCACCTTGTCCGCCTCAGTCATGTCGGCATTGACCCGATTGCAAAGGGCAAGAACGTCAAGTATGTACGACGTTGGCGGTGTTTGTTGAGCCCTCAGATACAGACAGCCAAGTCACCGACAAGGAGAACATTTATCGACAGCACGAGACATTACATACACTTTCAATGTACAAACGACGCAACGCAACACGAAACTAAATGGTGCGTCCTGTCTAACTGATATCAGAAGTCCGTCGACAGCACTCACAGTACCGCGCTCCTTGGAGGCGGCGCACGCTGGTGTCAGCAGGAGCACGATAAGTTGTGTGCGAGCACACGAGCAGATCCTGAGCATCTCGCCTAGGAGCGCGTCGGCACACGATGCACATCCGACGTCGCACCAAGGCCACGGCATCAGCAAACGACCGTACCAGACGGCAATACACGTGGCACCGATGCCACGCTCTCTGCAGACGGTTCTGCTGGACTCGAACCTGCGTGGCACCAAGGCCACGCCCTCAGAAGGTGGTAGATGGTTGGTCCCAAACACACCACAGTTAGAGCCGCTCGTCCTAGCCTGCTCGCTCATCCATCACAGAACAGTCCGCAAGGTCCGGCCAGCAACACTCGTTCGCCACAGGCAACGCCCAGTATGTCCCGGCTAGTCTGGTGGCACCAGCTGGGTGCGTCTGTTCTCGTGGGTCGAACGTGCGGCTCTCCGTGGATGACAAGGCTCAGTCTGCCATCGGCATTCTGAAGGCCACGCGCTTCACGTTCGGCGTGCGCAAGCGCGCGCTCTTCGTCGTCGTCGCTTGCACTTTTGTACGCCGAAAACAGACGTTCACTACAACGACACATACGATTCGGTTGACGTTTGCGTCCGCTAGGAGAGACCTTTCAATGCATCGCGCTGGCAGCTGGCAGATCTGCGAAACCGATAACGACACTTCTCCTTGCAATCGTCCCAGCTGTACCCCAGCAGACGCCCGCTGTTCCTTAGAGGTATACCGCGACACTGGCGAGCATCAGTGTGGGGTCCCAACGATAATGCGCTGCAACGCACTCGTATTTCGAATCCAGTAATCATTGTCAACGCTATTGGTAACGCAGAAGCCACAGAGGTCGCGCGGCTTCGTCAATACGACAAGCTGTTAGTTAGTTATGTTGGTTATGTTGGCAGCAATGGCTATGATGCGCCAGATGATCGGTAGTTTCATAGAGAAGTAAAAATTGATGAAATCTTAAAATGAGATCTTCGTTTACAGTTTGTTCACAAGTTTTGTGGCGTCGAGAAACCTAAAGAGGTCTTCGATGGAAGTCAGTCCGTGCTCCGACAGCATTAAACGTGGATGAAGTGGTGTCAGTGTTTTGTAGAACATATGAAAAAATTGCTGTCTTTCCTTTTCAAAAGTTGGACATGTTATTAAAATGTGATTCACGGTGAGGGGTTCCTCACAGTGTTCGCATTGTGGTTGCTCTTCTCCTCGTAGTAAATAGTTATGGGTCAGATGAGTGTGTCCTATACAGAGGCGACATAGGATAACTTCTACAAAACGCTCTTGATGACAGCATGACTTCCACTCACTTAAAACAGGCTTGATAGTTTGTAGCTTGTTATGCACTTTATCCCCCCATTCGTGCTGCCATTTCGCCCTCACGGCTGTACGACATCGATTAAAACAGTCTCTGAACGGTATACTTATGGTTGCTACTGTGTTGTGTATGGCCCTGGCTGCTACCTTGTCTGCCTCTTCGTTTCCTTGGATGCCGATGTGACTCGGTACCCATACGAGACGGATTACTTTGTGCTTTTCCTCGGCTCTTTGGAGCATGAGCAAAATGTCCCCGAGTAATGGTTTGCCTTCTGCTTTGGAATTTAAGGCTCTTAATGTGCTTAAAGAGTCTGTGTAGACAACAGCCTTTTTGAGATCCGCAGAAATTATTTCTTCTGCAGCCTTTAACAAAGCGTATACTTCAGCTGTAAAAATAGACACAAATTGGGGGAGCCTGATGCTCAACTCTGAGTGTTTCGATATGACGGCGCTTCCAGTGTGTCCTTGTGTTTTTGAACCGTCAGTGTAGAATTCAGTGTGGTCGTTGTAGTTTTCTTGCACAGCTAAGAAATCCTGCAGAAGGTGTTCGTGTGGGGTTTCACTCTTTTTGAAATGGGTAAGGGCATAGTCACAGAAATGGGAGGTGTCTAACCATGGAGCCAGCCTACCCGGTGTTTGAGTGACGTTCAGTGCCTCGTTTGGTATCTCATATTCTAGGCATATTTCTTCAAAACGTAGCAGGAGCGGTCGTATCGTGTGCGGTCTGTTGTTGTAATGTGTTCTGTTACTGATGTGAGAAACAAGGGTGTGGCATATGTGATTCGGCTTCGCTCGAGTTCTTATGACATAGGACATTGTAAGCAGGGCTCTTCGATCTTTGAGGCAAGGCTCGTCAGTTTCAACGTGCAAACTATCGACGGGTGAGGTCCTATAGGCACCAGTTGCCAGGCGTGACGCGTGGTTGTGAATGGGTTCAAGACGTTTCATGTAAGACTGCCTTGCCGAGCCGTAAATTACGCAGCCATAGTCAAGTATACTGCGCACGATTGAGCGGTATATACGTAAAAGACAGATTCTGTCAGCACCCCAGTGTTTTTTGGACAGAACTTTCATGATATTCAGCCTCTTGTTTGCTGTTTTCTTGATGCTGTTTATATGAGATACGAAGTTTAATTTGCTATCAAAAACCACCCCAAGAAACTTGTGTTCCCTATTAACAGGCAATAAATGATCATTTAGTTTAAGAACGGGGTCCGGATGCAATCCACGCTTCTGCGAAAAAAGAACGGCGACCGTTTTTTTTTTGTTGAAAAACGAAAACCATTTTGATCGGCCCATTTGGTGAGGTTGTTAATGGCGAGTCGAAGCTGTCGTTCGCACATCGATATATTTGAACCACGGCATGCTACTTGAACGTCGTCAACATACAGAGAATGCATGATGGATGCCGGGATAACGCTATTTATTGAATTTATCTTTATTATAAAAAGTGTAGTGCTGAGAATACAACCCTGGGGCACCCCATTTTCCTGCTCGAAAGTACGCGAAAGAGCAGAGCCCAGCCGCACCTGGAAGCTTCGGTCTGACAGAAAATCGGAGAGACACTGGAGCATTCTGCCACGTATTCCTAGATCTGCCAAGTCTCTCAGTATGCCATATCTCCATGTCGTGTCGTAGGCCTTTTCCAAGTCGAAAAAGACCGCTAAGCAGTATTGTCTATTTAAAAATGTGTCACGTATTGTCTGTTCGAGGCGCGCAAGGTGATCAGTCGTTGAGTGACCTTTCCTGTAACCACATTGGTGGTAGTCCAGCAGATTCTCTACTTCGAGGATGTATGTTAGTCTAGTATTAATTATACTCTCATATAATTTTGCCATGCAGCTTGTGAGCGCTATGGGCCTATAGCTACCCGCTGACGTAGGTGGTTTACCAGCTTTTAAAAATGGTACTATAATGGCAGTTTTCCATTTGGCGGGCATTTTCCCTGTTTCCCATATCATATTAAAAAACGAAAGTAATGCTTCTACGGCGGCCTGCGACAGGTGGGCTAACATTGCGTAGTGGATTCTGTCCGGACCAGGTGCTGTCTTCTTCCCCGCCGAAAGCACACGGTTAAGCTCATGAAGGGTTAGAGGTCTATTATACGGTTTGTCTCGACCGCCAGTTTTTGGTAGTTTGTGTTTTTCAGCTGACTCTCTGTACTTCAAAAATGATTGTGTGTAATTTGCTGAGCTTGATATGGTGTAAAAATGTTGACCTAGAATGTCCGCTTGTTCCTGTAAGGAAGTCTGTGTGCCTGGGTCTGACAGAATAGGTATTGTATATGCAGAATAGTCGCCACTGAATTTCCGGACTTGATCCCACATTTCCTTAGATGTGGTTGAGGTATTTATTTTCTATATGTATTTTTGCCAGGATCTTTTTTCTGCAAGCCTACGGATATACCTCGCTTTGGCTTTTGCCCGCCTGAATACAAGGAGGTTGTCGTGTGTGGGGTATCTCCGGAAAATACACCATGCCTTATTCTGTAACTTTTTTGCGGTTGCGCACCCGCCCGTCCACCAGGGCTTCAGGTGTTTTCCTACCAGTCCCGTAGACTGGGGAATAGCTTTCTCTGCTGCTGATATTCTGCATGCCGTGAATCTGTCGTTTATCTTATCTATGGTTAGTTCGTCGGAAAACTCGTTCTGAAGATTTGCATGTTCGGTAAATAAAGGCCAGTTAGCAAGGTGTAGCTTCCACCGTGGTGGCCGAGAAAGTAGGGTTGGAAGTGGGGAGGTTAGTTTTACGATAGCTGGCAGATGGTCGCTACCATAAGGGTTGTCAATTACTTCCCAAGTAAAATCAACAAATAATGAGCTGGAACACAGCGCCAAATCTAAACAGCTCATAGCGCCGGTGCTTGGAGAGCAGTATGTAGCTGCACCGGAATTTAAAATACACACATTGTTAGTAAGAATAAAATCCTCAAGTGCTTGTCCTCTAGCGTCAGTCTTTACACTTCCCCAAAGGGTGTTGTGCGCGTTAAAATCACCTGCTATTAAAAAGGGTTCTGGTAGCTGTTCAACAATAAATTCTGTCTTTTACGGTAAATGACGTATGCGGTGGGATGTAGATGGAACACACCGTGATAGTTTTGTGGGATACGATGGTGGCAGCAGCGGCTTCAAGAGGGCTATTTATAGTTATTGCTCTGGTTGCGATACCGCTTTGGACAACAATGGCAACGCCGCCCGAGAGCCGGTTAGCTTGCTTGCGGTCGCGACGTATAACAGTGTATCCTTTTAGTATGTTGGTGTTCTTCGGACCTAAATTGGTCTCCTGTAGACACAAGGCTACAGGTGAGAATTTTCTTAGGATGTCTTTAATGTCGCCCAAGTTGCGCATCAGGCCTCTGCTATTCCAATGTATAATGTACGCCATGATGTGATAAAATGTATTTAAGAGTGAGAGAGAGGATAACTAAGAGAAATAAAAGAACTAAACATTTTCCTTTCCCCTATGCAATTACTTTTTGTTTGGGGCCGAAACTACATTTCGACCCCCCTTTCCTCTTCCGCAGGGAGGAATGACTGGCTGCCGGGGTGGCCTAGCAAGGGAGGCAGGGTCTCCCATGCCTTCTGTGTCCGATGGACATACGTCCATTGAATCGGCACCACCAGGGTGCTCTTTACTATCAGTGCTTTGTGAGGTTGCCACCCTCTGGCTCCTCAGCACCGTCATTGAGGCCTGTGTTACCTCGACACTGTGTTGGCTGCTGCCAACAGCAGTCGAGGTTTTTGGACCTCTATTGGAAGAGGCACTTGGTGTCCCTTCTTTGTTTTCCTTTGAGGGACGGACTGCGGCCACCAGATCTTTAAGTTCGACCTGTGTGCCCACAGAGACCGTCGACGGTGCCTGCCCCCTCTGCACCGCTTGCATGTAGGTGCCCCTTTGGGCAAATTCAACGCGTTTGCGAGCTTCATGGTAGGGTATATTTTCTTTTGTCTTAATTGTGATTATTTCCTTTTCCTTTTTCCATTCAGGACAGGAGCGTGAGTATGCCGCGTGGACGGCCTTGCAGTTGACACATTTCAATGGATTCATGCATTCGCCCTCATCGTGCTCGTTCTGGCCACACTTTGCGCAAGTTGGGTTTCCGCGGCATGACTGTGATCCATGCCCATACCTCTGGCACTTGAAGCACCGGCGACGGTTGGGTATGTAGGGCCTGACGCGAAGATACAGGTAAGCTGCCTTGACGGCTGTCGGTAGAGTCGTGCTAGAAAAGGTCAATATGACATTCTTAGTGCGTATTTCTTTGTTGTCTCGTCGAATGATTATGGCTCGTGCGGCAAGTACGCCTTGATTCGCTAGGGCTTCCTCAATTTCTGCGTCCGTGCACTTTAGTAGTTCCTGGTCAGATATGACACCTTGCGTGTTGTTCAGAGACCGGTGGGCACTCACAGCGATGTCATTTGTTCCTATTTTTACGAGCTTTCTAATTTCTTGACTCTGTTCCTTATTTTCAACTTCTAACAGGATATCTCCGGAATTCATTTTTTTGGCTTTGTAATTGCTGCCAATACATTGTTGAATTGCTTTGGCGATGGGGAAGGGTGACATGTCTTGTATTTTGGTCTCTGTCAGGGATGTTACAACAAAAAACTTTGTGAACTCATTTTCTCTGGTGCAAAATTCTTTGGTTGCTTCGGTGCGGCCCCTTTTACGGGACCGATCATTGCGGGAGAGTGTTTTGCTTGATTCCATGAGAACAGATTAATATTCGGCAGCTATGCTGGCCACCCACCATCGAGCCCAACGAGGGAACGTATACAAACGTTAGCCATACATCGCCACTATAACCCTATCGTCCTGACTAAGGGTAGTCATTTCAACAGGGTTAACCCTTGCCGCCAGGAAAAGTGGAAGTAAATGGAAAAGAGTAGAGGACAGGAAAGATGTAAAGTAGGAGAAAAGACGAAGATGTGGAGAAAGAGACAGGAAAAGGCGACTGCCGATTTCCCCCGGGTGGGTCAGTCCGGGGGTGCCGTCTACGGGAAGCACGGGCCAAAGAGGTGTGTTGCCGCCGCTGGGGGGCCTTAAAGGTCCAATCACCCAGCATTGGCTCAACCCCCAGGTTCCCCTTTTCCCCGGACACGGCTAAGCCACGCACGGCGACACGTGGGAGGGGGTTGAAACCCCCCCGTTGGCTCGGGTCCGTGGTGTCACCACACACCAAACGTCTGCTCACGCAGACGCCCCTGCGGGGACGACAAGCTGTGCCTGACATGCTGGACTCGCGGTTGGAGCACAGGAGGCGGCGTTTCCTTCAGTTGTCATGACGGAGCTGTTCAGGACACGTCCACAGCTAAGTTCCGTCATGTGTCGTACCCGTCACCTCCACCAAAGTGGTACAAATATATTTACAAAGTGTTTACAGGAGGAGAATATCCAAGCAGCCAATATGGTGGTTCTTGCTCGAAGCACACTTCGTTGACTTCCACACCGATACCATCTTCTTCTTCCTTGGAGCTCTAACACCGCAACAATATGTTGTACAGGAACAACCAAAAAACACGGAGCGTAGCCTTCGCATTACAATAAACCTCGGAAGTTGGAAACGGAAAGCCGTGCTTAGTGCTCACCACTCTGCGAAGGAGCTGAAGAGGGAAAAAAGGGACAGATTGAGGAGAGTAGACTATACAATTAGCTGTCGCTCCTGCTAATGCAGTGTACTTTGCTTCTAGTGGGCTGCGGGTAATTTATTCTTAATGTTTTTTTATCTTAAAAACAGAGTATGAAAGATTCCTCATTGTAAAGATAACGCATACAGCTGAATAACAAAAACACCTATAACGAAAAAGCAGTCGGTGCTGGCCTGTGCCATACAAGATTGTTGGATCAGTGCGAAGATGGATGCTCCAACACAGGCATTCGCACGTGGCGCAATGTACGCTCGTAAACGGCTTATCCCGGTAATGGTCACAGCCTGAAACTAGCCATTTTAAAGTCTATATAATTATCATACGCAGTCCCTAACACAGCTAAACCATGCATACTTATACAATAACAAGCGACAATAATATAGAAGCTTAAACAATGGTTCAGCGTTACAAGCCGCGATACATGCACATCTAGCATACATCGGGAGCAATACTGCCCAGAACATCCTTAAAAAATTCGGGTAGCTGCCCATTAGTTGTGCGAAGACGTTAGGATACAGCATGGCTCATGGCTTTCCCCTGCTTCTTTCCCTCCTATTCACTCTCACTGCCCTACTGCATTGTACGAGGCTATGTATTCGCAAGGAAAGGAAAGGCTATGTTATGAGATATACCTTCTCCCATCCATCTTTCCGCCTTCTCACTCTCGCACTCTTCCTCCTCACCCTTACAATCTTTTCCTACACTTGCTATAATATACTGTGCATGCTGTGGGGATCACCGCCAGAGGCACGCTGAGAAGACGACGCAGATCCGATTGTCAAGTGAGTGGCGTCCTGATGCTAGCATGGGCCAGGACTCCACGCGCTGCTGGGCGCGGCGCCATTGCACTGGCTGGCCGGGACTGACTACGGGTCCAGACGCGGCCATCCCTCCAATAATGGCGCCACAATGTGGGGCTCCGGCTGCTTCCCAGCAAGGACCGTGTTCTTCGGGGAAGCCGCGTCGCTCGTTCTGCATCCTTTGTATGACCACCATCCAAACCAGGGTACATATCTCCAAGCGTGCGGCACAACGAGTGATCGGCCCCGAAAAGCAAGTAGGCCACCGTCAAAAAGATAGTAGGCCCCTGGGAGCATCAGCAGGATCACGGAAAAGAGAACACGCACCTTTTTGTCAAAGGCGTGCTGTGCCGCGCCTCCCCGACAGAGCTTCGATCTCTTGCACCCTCTCCGCCATACAAGAAAATTCTCGCTGATTTTCCCATCCTCACAAAGCCCCGCACAAGAGCCACCGATGAAGCACACGATCACTCGCCACATCGTGACTTCTGGTCGCCCCGTCTTTACTCGCCCTGGTCGGTTGTCCGGAGAACGCCAGGCTATCGCTTGCCGGCAGCTTGAGCACATGTTTGAACTCGGCATCGTGCGCCGCAATTCCTCAAGCAACTAAGCATCGCCATTTCACATGGTGTCGAAGAAGGTTCCGCGTGACTGCAGGCCATATGCGGATCGCGGTGCCCTAAATGCCCTCACCTTACCAGACCGCTATCCACATCCTCGCTTACAAGACTCCAGATTGAATCTGGCTGACTGCATGATCTTCTCTAAGATTCACTTAGTCAACGCTCACCATCAAGTTCCCGTGGAATCTGCCGACATTCCGATGCCGGCCATTACAAACCCTTTAGGCCTCTTCGAATATGTGAGGATGCTATTTGAATTCGCAACGCTGCAAGGACATTTCAGCGCACTATCAACGAGGTTTCTCAGCAGCAGCGAAAGAATTGACCACAGCGGCAGTCAGACTTGTGACGCAGCTGAGGGTGCTGAGAATCTCTGGATCCTGGACAGGCCGCCATTGGAATCTGACCCTGGCAACGTTTAACGTAAGAACACTATCTAGCGAGGGGAGTCTAGAGCTACCGTTTGAAGAAATAGCGGGCATTAAATTGATGTTAGAGGGCTCAGTGAGGTTAGGAGGGCAAAGGAAGCCTTTACAGTGCTGAAAAATGGGCACGCCTTATGTTACCGTGGTCTAGAGGACAAAAGAGGACGAGAAGTGGGATGCCTGGCCAACAAGAACATTACTGACAACATGGAGGAGTACTATAGCATTAACGAGAGGGTAGCAGGCCTTGTAATTAAGCTTAATAAGAGGTAGAAATTGAAGGTGGTACAGGGCTATGCACCTACCTCCTGCCATGAAGACCAGCTAGTTGAACACTTCTACGAAGATGTGGATTCGGAAATTGCTGAATTAAAAACGCAGTACACAATTTATTGTGATGGGAGACTTCAATGCTATAAGGTGGGAAAGAAGCAGGCTGGAGACAAGGCAGTCGTAAACTATGGCGTGGGTTGTAGGAATGACAGAGGGGACTTATTAGCAGAGTTCGAACAGCGGAAAAATCTGCGCACCATAACTACGTTCTCAAACGGGAGGACCGGAAGTTCACGTGGAGAAGTCCGAATGGCGAGCACAAAAATGATATGGACTTCATACTATGTCATGACCCTGGCGTCGTGCAGGACGTGAAGTGTTGGGCAGAGTTAGGTGCAGTGACCACAGGATGGTGAGATTTCGAATTGGCATAGACTTGAGGTGGGACCGCAACAAGGTAGTACGAAAGACACCGATCAATGAGGTAACTGGAATACGAAAGCCTACGAATGCAGGATAGCTCTGCAGAACAAATATTCAGCTCTAACAGAGCAACCAGACATTTGCGTTCAGGAGGATAGCGATAATATCACACGCGTTGTCATGGAGTGTGCAATGGAAGTAGGAGGGAAGATCGCTGGACACATTACTAGCAAACTTTCCCAGGAAATGAAAAATCTGATTAGACAACTGCAAGGCATGATAGTACCTAATGCAACTGACAGAATAGAACCAGGGGAGCTTTCGAAGTTAATCAATAAGCGTAACGCAGCCGACATAAGACAGCATAACATGTAGCGGATTGATCATGCTCTAAAGAACGGAAGGAGCCTGAAAGGGGAGAAGAGACGTCTAGGCATAGGCGAAAATCAGACGTACGCATTAAGAGACAGGCAAGGCAATGTGATCACGTATAGGGATGAGATAGCTACAATAGCCGAGGAATTTTACAGAGATCGCTACAGTATCCGGGATAACCAAAATAATACTGAACGGGGAAGCAGTTTAGAAGAGGCTGACGTTTCACCAGTGCTGACAGAGGAAGTAATGGAAGCTTTGAAAGAGATGCAAGCGGGAAAGGTACGCGGTGAGGATCAGATAACAGCAGATGATTTTAAAGGATGGTGGGCAGATTGTACTGGAAAAACTGGGAAGCCTGTATACGCAATGTCTAATGACTAGAGAATGCCGGAATCTTGGAAGAATGCGAGGATCTTTCTAATACATAAGAAAGGCGACATAAAGGATTTGAACAATTACAGACCGAATATCTTACTGTCAATCGCCTACAAGGTATTTACCAAGGTAATTACTAGCATAGATAAGGTCGGCATGGTGGAACAAGAAGCGACGAACGTTCGCAATGCGCTCTGCTTACGTATTTCAGGCCATGCCGCTCTCGGTCACGCGAGTGAGCACGCACATCGACAAGAAAGAGTGAGCGTCGCTCTACCAACCGTCTCAACATGAACTTCGCCGCGCATGCCATACCCGTGAGCGGCATCACGTCATCGGAGCGTACAGCTATAAAAACAACGCCTTCCGACGAAATGTTCAGTGGGATTGGTGGAACCAACAACGGGACGTTCAGAATGCGCTCTGGTTACATATTTTAGGTTACTTATCCTTGTACCTGTAGAGATGAAGATAGGTGTGTATTTGTTCTGCCAAGCCTACGCACACGGCTCTCCATCGTATGTGATAGTATTCATGTCTCCACATTATTGCTGTGTGGGGATGTTGAAGGAAATCCCGGTCCTAGCAATGCTGAGATGCACGAAAAGCTGTTAACTGGTCAAGAGGCTATCCGTAGCGACATGTAAAGCTGAAACTTACTCAAAATGAAAAGGTTCTGGCAAATTCAGTGTGCGTTTAGATAAAGTTGAGAACAAAGTGAAGGAAGTGGGCGATAAACCTTGTATCGCTCATAGTATAAACAATCATGCCATTAGACTTCAAAACACCATCATACAGCATCAAAGTAAGCTTACAACACTGGAGGACCGAAATCTCCTAAATAACGTGGTTGTCTCTGGAAATAGGGAAGCGCCTAATGAATCCGAAGAAATACTTCGGCGCAAAGTTGTACACGAAGCTTTTTGTGATAAACTTGGAATAAATTGCAAATCAGTAGCGGGAATTCACTGGCCTGGGAAATCCTCGTCAAGCTGGGCGGTTATTCTTATTTTCAGGACTATCTTAAAAAGCAGAAGGTGCTCGGCATATCTGTAAAGTTAAAACGGAGGAACATTTTTATCCAAAGTGATTGCTCTTTGGAAACCCTAAAAAAAAGAAAACAGCTATGGCAAACTATGAAACACGAGAAAACGGGAAATAAAGTGTCACTCGTAAACGATTAACATCGCATTGGAAACACGCTTTACGTACCGAACAATGCATCTTCCACACGTGCTCCAGTTCTAGCGGCTGATAGCCAGGCTCCCGGATCATAGCGATCGCAGATATTCGAGAAATTTTTGCGTATCCTTTCCTTGAATGCCAGGAGCACTGTCAACAAAATTCAGTTACTTAACTGTAAAACTGTAAATTCAGTTACTTACGACCCTCACTTGGTGGTTTTGACTGAGACCTGGTTAAGTGAAAACACTTGTGATAGTGAAATTATTCCGCCTGGTTTTAGCACATATCGACTCGATCGTTGTTCACGTGGTGGGGGAATTGCAGTGATTGGTAAGTCTGGTATAGTAAAAGATTATGAGAGCTTGGGGGGGGGGGGGGGGGTTCTAAACATCACAACAAATGAGTTGTCGTTTGTACTCTGTGCAGTTTACAGGGCACCTGATGCTGATGTGTCTTTTCTTCCTAGACTGTGTGATGAATTGGTAAAGTTTAGCAAAGCAAATATTATAATAGGAGGAGGCTATAAATTCCCATCTATAAACTGGAAACATTTGGCGTACGGTGAATGCTCTAATACGGATGCTGTTCTTGATATTACGCTTGCTATTAATGTTGAACAGACTGCATCTGACTTTACTAGAGAGGAAGCACTGCTAGACCTTTCTTTTTGTCAGTGAATGTTTTTCTAAAGGCACTATTACTGTTGAGCTGGGTATTTAAGATCGTAAATTGTTTTTCACCTGGTCGTGTCCGAACGCGAGACGCACTCGGTCCCTGGGACACGGCGAATCTCTGTGGTTTGACGCAATATGCAGTGCGACAAATCATAGAGATTTTCAACGAAGTGACGACACCTCAATTATTTATTATTTAGAGAAAACACTACGTATTGATGCTCATTCTGGGAATGTTCATGACGTGTGGTGTCATCTTATACATGTAGTGTCATTCTGTGCTGAAAACATTGTACCAATGAGAAAGGCTTCTAAAAATAGCAAAAAAACCGTGGGTTAGTCGTGAAATGATTTGATTGATTTGATTTGTGGGGTTCAATGTCCCAAAACCAGCTCTGATTATGAGAAAAGGTGTAGTGAAGGCCTCCAGAAATTTCGACCACCTGGGGTTCTTTAACGTGCACAGACATTGCAGAGCACACAGGCCTGAACATTTCGCCGCCATCGGAATGCAGCCGCCGAGGCCGGGACTCCATCCCGCGCCCTTCGGATCTCCAGCCGAGTGCCCAAACCACTAGACCACCGTGGCGGGGTGTTAGTCGTGAAATCATCCACATTAAATGCAAACTAAAACGATTAAGAAGGTAACAAAATATGTGCATTGAAGACCCTCATGGAACTGAGGAGCAAATTGGCAATTAAGGTGCAACAAGCAAAGCATAATTACTTTACATTTTCACTTCTAGAATTTCTTGGAACAGATCCATCAAAATTTTGGCGTTACCTCGGAAATACAAATGAGTCTATTAGAAAAATATCAGTAAATTATCACCTTGTCGATAACGCAGCTGATATAGCTCACGCATTTAATGCATATTTTCACAGCTTTTTTTTCCCCTAATGATCGCTACAGCATACACAACGAACTTACGGAAACAGATATACCAGTGATACAAGCGATGGGGTCCTATCTATACTACATAATTGGACGAAAAGAAAAGCGCGGGTAAGGATGGCATTCTCACTTCATTCTTGAAACGCTTTGCAAGGCAGATTGCTGAATACTTGGCACATCTTTTCAGCTTTCCTACGTTGTGTGGATTTATAAAACGGGGACAAGCTTGACATAACAAATTATAGGACCGCATCGATTACATCTACTTGTTCAAAACTTATAGAACATGTCATAGCTGCATATATATAAGGTCTTTCTTGTCTGATAATAACATTTTTTCTCCTTATCAACACGGATTTACCAAGGGAAGATCTACTACGACTAATTTACACTCCACTGTACATGACTTTATAATGACATTGGACCATTCAATGCAAGTAGATGCACTTTTTTATAGATTTTAGCAAGGCGTTTGACAAGGTGCCGCATACGAAACTAATAGGTAAGCTGAAATTAACGTGTCTTCCCTGCTATTTAGTGAAATGGGTTGAAGCATGCTTGCAAAGCAGAAAACAATTCGTTGTAGTGGATGAGTGCGCGTGTGATATGCTCCCTGTTTCTTTTGTTGTGCCTCCGGGCAGTGTACTCAGACCCTTGCTTTTCTTAGTTTGTGTGAATGATGTCATTGATATTTTGCCTGACGCAGTCTGTATAAAACTTTTTGCTGATGAAAGTACTATATACAAGGTGTAAAGAAGAACGAGACCGACACAGCGCCTTTGCTTCAGGCCGGCTGTTCTAATCTGACCGTCGTCTTCCTCTGCTTCTCTGTGCCTGTAGCGCGAGCGCCCAAGCTGCGGCAGAGCTCATTATCATTACACTCGGCCACGCTGCGAGCTTAGGCAGATATGAAATGTTTTTTTTTCCGGCGGGCGGCACTGGCTGTGCCGCTGTGGACGGTCTCGGCCTCGCCATGGTCGGCCTTGGAAGCACTCTGAAGAAATCTTCCGGGGGCCGGCACTGGCTGTATCGCGTAGGTCGTTGCAGATGTTCGTCATGCTGCGACTTCACTTGCAGAACCACCAAGGCCACCTCCAGTGAACGGCACTTGCTTTGCCATGCTGGTCGATCGTCTCGGCCACGCTGTGGCTTCAAACGGCAGGCTGCCAGACATGTCTCTTGCAGGCGGTATTGCATGCGATGTAGGGGAAGTTTTTTTCGCCTAATGCTCCTCCGCCGCAGAACTGACGTGAACAAAGGAGCGTGGTTTCGACCGTTGACCTTCGGATGCCGCATACTCTCAATGACATGTGGTCTGCTCGTAAGGACAGAAAGTTGAGCGAGTTGGTAACAGTCCATAATCAAAAGAAGAGGCGTGCAGGACACGGACACAAGGAGAGCAGTGAACAACACGAACGCCGACTAACAACTGATGCACAAGAAGAGGCGAAAAAGAAAGAAGACACACAGCTTATCTGCGCATGCTCGGAATGGTAGCGCCACCTGTCAATCGGTTACACGTGCCGGTCTTCGCGATAGACAACTCCTAAGGCTTTCTATCTCCTCTCTGTTTAAGCTAATCGACAGCTGACTCACGCATGCACTTCCACTAATACTGATATGCCAGGCCTCAACCAATAAACGCGTATCTTCGTTCTTATGCCTGTACAGGATCTCGGTTTTGTCTAACTCGGGCATGCAGCTACAGACCTGGCAGTGCAAGGATAGATTGCATGGCGTCCCACCTGATAGCGACCTTCTGTGTTCAATTAATCTTTGATTAATACAACGCACAGTTTGCCCTACATAAAAACGTCCGCAGCTAAAAGGAATCTTATAAACTACACCCATGCGACAGTCGGTGAAATTGTTCTTGGCTAGGTGCTTAACCGGACAGATATCCGTTCGCTTCTTACCTTCCATCTGCTCATTTCTTCTATGCACTGCAGCACAAACCTTTCCTAACTTATTGGGAGCCGTAAACACAACATTAACCCCATATTTACTTCCCACTTTCTTAAGCCTGTGCGAAACTGCGTGGATATACGGAATACTCACGCCCTTTTTCTTGTTAATGTTACTCTCTGCTACAGCTTTTGTTCCGGTCGAAATCGACTTCTTAAGACGCTCAGCTACTGTGGCTATGGCTAGTCTAGGGTAACCTGCATCTAAGAGGCGCTCGACCTGCGCATTAAAGCTAATGGTCAAACGGTGCACGCACGACTTCGATAGGGCTGACTTTAAACAGGACAAGGCTACTCCGTTTTTTACTACTTTGGAATGCTTGGAGTCAAAGTTTAACAACGGCTTAGATGCTCTAGGGGAATACTGCCAACACACGTGATTCTGCTCAAATGACAACGAGATATCTAAAAATTGTATTACGTTTCTCTCCGGTAGTTCTTTCGTAAACCTTAGAACATCCCCATTAAGTTTAAATTGATCGCTTACATAGGTGACGACGGATTCAAAATCATCCTTACTACAAAGTACCAAGTAATCGTCCGCATACCGAAATACCCTAATGATGCGGTCCCCTAAGGCCTCTTTTAAACGGCAGTCAAACTTGCTCAAGTATAGATCACTTAGAATAGGGGCTGCCCTTGAACCTATACAAATCCCTGACTTCTGCACAAACACGCCTTCCCTGTATCCAACAAACGTTGACGTTAAGTATACAGTTTTTCTGACCCCTTCCATGTACGTAATTCTCAGGCTCTAGTTCAGTTGTTAACAGAGGAAAATCCTGGCCACTGCACAGCGTTTAGCATGGATGTAGAAGATTTGTATTACTCGTTGCCGCATGAAGGTTTACTAAATTGCGTGAAAGAATGTATTCAAGAACAAGGGCAGGAGTCCGGGTTCATAGATAGATGCGGAGTTTCCACAGGTACCTTTCTAGAAATTCTCTCCATGTACTTAACGTCAAGATTAGTTGGATACAGGGAAGGCGTGTTTGTGCAGAAGTCAGGGATTTGTATAGGTTCAAAGGCAGCCCCTATTCTAAGTGATCTATACTTGAGCAAGTTTGACTGCCGTTTAAAAGAGGCCTTAGGGGACCGCATCATTAGGGTATTTCGGTATGCGGACGATTACTTGGTACTTTGTAGTAAGGATGATTTTGAATCCGTCGTCACCTATGTAAGCGATCAATTTAAACTTAATGGGGATGGTCTAAGGTTTACGAAAGAACTACCGGAGAGAAACGTAATACAATTTTTAGATATCTCGTTGTCATTTGAGCAGAATCACGTGTGTTGGCAGTATTCCCCTAGAGCATCTAAGCCGTTGTTAAACTTTGACTCCAAGCATTCGAAAGTAGTAAAAAACGGAATAGCCTTGTCCTGTTTAAAGTCAGCCCTATCGAAGTCGTGCGTGCACCGTTTGACCATTAGCTTTAATGCGCAGGTCGAGCGCCTCTTAGATGCAGGTTACCCTAGACTAGCCATAGCCACAGTAGCTGAGCGTCTTAAGAAGTCGATTTCGACCGGAACAAAAGCTGTAGCAGAGAGTAACATTAACAAGAAAAAGGGCGTGAGTATTCCGTATATCCACGCAGTTTCGCACAGGCTTAAGAAAGTGGGAAGTAAATATGGGGTTAATGTTGTGTTTACGGCTCCCAATAAGTTAGGAAGGGTTTGTGCTGCAGTGCATAGAAGAAATGAGCAGATGGAAGGTAAGAAGCGAACGGATATCTGTCCGGTTAAGCACCTAGCCAAGAATAATTTCACCGACTGTCGCATGGGTGTAGTTTATAAGATTCCTTTTAGCTGCGGACGTTTTTATGTAGGGCAAACTGCGCGTTGTATTAATCGAAGATTAATTGAACACAGAAGGTCGCTATCAGGTGGGACGCCGTCCAATCTATCCTTGCACTGCCAGGTCTGTAGCTGCATGCCCGAGTTAGACAAAACCGAGATCCTGTACAGGCATAAGAACGAAGATACGCGTTTATTGGTTGAGGCCTGGCATATCAGTATTAGTGGAAGTGCATGCGTGAGTCAGCCGTCGATTAGCTTAAACAGAGAGGAGATAGAAAGCCTTAGGAGTTGTCTATCGCGAAGACCGGCACGTGTAACCGATTGACAGGTGGCGCTACCATTCCGAGCATGCGCAGATAAGCTGTGTGTCTTCTTTCTTTTCGCCTCTGTGCTGTGCATCAGTTGTTAGTCGGCGTTCGTGTTGTTCACTGCTCTCCTTGTGTCCGTGTCCTGCACGCCTCTTCTTTTGATTATGGTCTGCTCGTAGGTGCCCGCGACAAATGGACGAGCTCCCGTGTTGTAGGGCGAGGTAACTTGAACTTCGACAGCGTTGTCGCGGCCAGGGTCAACGGAAAGCTGCACTCAAGAGGCCTTGACAACGAGCTGTGTGGAGCAACGGTGTCCATGTCGTGAGGTTTGGGTGCGACGTTCAAGCCAGGGGTAGACTTTGGCTGTAGTGGCAGGTCTTTGATGAAAGTGGCCTCATCCGCGGTATAGACAGTGCCACTTTGTGGAGGGGCACCGCAAGGCGATTTGGGAACTCGAGCACACTCGGCCAATGACTGCGTTGACGGCCGGGGACGTGACTGTGAGTTGTTTGGGCACGTTTCGTGGATGGCATCATCTCCACACAGGTCAGAGGTGGGTTCCCTGGCAAAAAAGAACGCTTCGTGGTGTGCATGGTTTTCAGGGGGTGCAATGGAAGTCGGTATATATGGTTGGTCCTCGTCATCTGACTCACACGTCGGCTGGGCAGGATCACTGGTGTAAACGTGGTCCGAGTGACGTGGTTGGAGGGTGGTCTGTTCGAAATCGAGTGTTGCTATCTGTGTCGAGGAACAAATCTTGGGACCGACCAGTATGTCAGGAGAGGCTGTGATACGCTGTGCCGATGAGCTGCTGTTCGAAGCTACAGCCTCGCGGTGGCGCTCCTCCTGAGCTGCTTCCTCGGTAGTGCACAGGTCGGATTCGCTGGTGGCAGGATTGTGGTGACGAATCCGTCCGAAAACAGCGATAAGCCTGGAGCTCCATTCCAGCCAGGAGCGTTGGCTGACTCCCTCGTTCCGGTGCCATGCGGCGGCCGCATCACCAATGTTGTTGATGGCCAGGGGCAGCTTGTAGTGATCCGGCCAAGCATACTGGGCACCGAGGGCGTTCACGGCCTCGATCCACCGATCGGCGTCGTCTTGGAAGCCTCGGAACTCCGGTAATTTCCAAGCGGCCGGTGGCGGCAACGCGGCACGAGAGGACCCAGAGCTCCCGGACGCCATGGCGTGGGGCGTTTCCAAGAGTATGCTGATCACACGCAAGAACTCCGCAGCATTGTCGGGGGAGCCGCTAAGTGTTCCGGCAGAGAGCGCAGGGTCCGCGTTAATCAACTTGGTGAGCGTGTCACGCAGTTGCGCGATGGCACTCACGTGCTCTGCTGCGTTGTCGCGTGAGCCGCCTAGAGCACCAGGCGTGGTGTCCGGAGACAATACCTTGGCCCCGGTGACCGCGCTGGCGGCATCCGCGGCGAAGCGAGGGTTCGCAGCCGAATCGTTGACGCGGTGGGCTGGTCGGATACTGGACCAGTGCAGGGTAGGAGCCATCGAGAAGGCATGGACGCCGTGCTCAGATGGTGCACCCGTGGCTTGGGACGGCGGTTTCCCGGCGAGTACCATCAGCAGTGAGGCTTGTCCGGCATATTCCTCAGCAGTAGTCCGAGACGGCGACACTCTGGAGGAAATGCCAAGTCGAGTTCACAGCTGTGTTCCGCTTATGATTTGCGACTGCGCAATTGTAAAGAAGAACGAGACCGACACAGCGCCTTTGCTGCAGGCCGGCTGTTCTAATTTGACCGTCGTCTTCCTCTGCTTCTCTGTGCCTGTAGCGCAAGCGCCCAAGCTGCGGCAGAGCTCATTATCATTACAAAGGAGATATTGTGCGAGAGTGATCATGTTGTACTGCAGTACCAGCTGTTCCAGATTGAGCAGTGGTGTCGAACCTGCGATAAAAATATTAACGTGCAGAAAACAGTCTTACTAACAGTTGCACGTAAATTACAGCCTCGTTCTTATCGCTATACCCTTTGTAACCAAGAAATAGCAGATGTTACATGCTGTAAGTGTTTAGGCGTTACACTTTCTTCTAAATTATCCTGGTTAGGTCCTGTTTCAAATATATTTTAATCAGTATTTAAGAAGCTGTGTTTCCTAAGAAGGAAACTAAACAAAGCTCCAGCGAAGCTAAAGTTGCAGCGTACAATACTTACATAAGGTGGACATTAGAATTTGCTTCCGTAATTTGGGATCCAGAGACTAAGCAGGAGATATATAACCTTTAGATGTCGCCAAGAAAGGCATTCAGATTCATTTTTTGCAAATAGAAAAGCTCTGACTCACCTACTAGACTTATGCAAGAACACGGGATTACAACATTACAGATGCGTCGAAAATATGCCCGGATAGTGTTCTTGCATACCATGGTGAAGGTAAAGTAGACATGCCCCTACCTTTATATGTAAAACCCTTGGACACTAGAAAGACTTGACACATTCACGACCATGCACTGAAACCAATATTTGCTAAAACCAACGCATTTAAACGCAGTTTCTTTCCCCAGACAATTTCTAATTGGAACGCTCTTCCTAAAACCACTTTCGACGAGGCTGATTTTAAAATGGCGCTGGAAAAATTGTTTTATTTTTCCTTTTGTTTGTTGAATTGAATTGAATTGAAATTTATTCCGCATTAGGACATGTTACGAGCAGGGCAGGTAAAAGCTGTAAGAACAGCTTGAGGATCCCTGACCCCCAGGTACACAGGGTAGCACAGAGGACGTGCGGCTAAGTACGACCAAATAAAAAGTGTTTCACAATGTGCATTAAAAAGCAAAAAAAAACACAAAAGGGAAGATTACAATACAGATTACTATAGTAAAAACACGCACTTATAAGTACGTGTTGTATATAGTGATGTAACCCTGTTTCATTGCAAATGGCGTTATGCATTTGTAAACCCGATTTATACTAACTATGTTTTGATCTCCCACTCCTGCTTGGGCCTGTCATGGCCTATTTATTGTGAAATAAATAAATAATCCCTAACAAAATTGTTGCCACCTTTGATTTCAGTCAACATAACGAACAAGCAGGGTTTCTTAAAGGCTGCTCAGCAGTAGGGCATATTCACACTATCAATCAGGTGATAGAGAAGTGCGCGGAGTGCACCCTATTGCAAAACCCAGCGCCACTGGGCGCCAGCGTTCAGCGCCAGAGTGCCAGAGCACCAGAGTGCAAGTATGTAGCGTCCAGTGTGACACTGCGTACTGGCACGCTGGTGTGCCACGGGATACACCGAGGCGCGGGTTACTGCTAGGCAAAACTGTTTTACCGCAGAAAAACGTGGTGCCTTCCTGCCATGCCTGCTAAATAATGTATAAATATAAAAAAAGCGAGAGGACGCATTATAACTAAAAAAGTGCATCATGAAAAAAAAAAGAACTGCTTCCGCTACCAGGACTCGAACTACATCAACATCGGATCGCCAACCCAGCTCGCTACCACTGTGCACGCTAGAACATCACAAACCATGCGTAAACAGGTTAGTCAGAAGTGTGACCTGCCGTCAGACTTCATTGTTTGCTGAAAGGGAAAATTGGCATCCACCTGTTTTGTAGCACAAGGCTACAAGGAAATCCATACGGATTTCTCAGAAATGAAAGCTTCCTAGTTGCCGAAAAATTCGTCCTGGTCCGGGGTTCGAACATGGGACCAACGCCTGTCCGGGTTGCTCGCTCTGCCATTTGAGCTAACCAGGAGGCTAGCCATTGACAGCGCGAGAGCGAATCTGTCGACAACTCGGAGCACATGGGCGTGACAATATGGCAAATTAGTTCAGCGGAAACCCGCAAGGTTGAGTAATGTTTTATGAAAGGGAAAATTGGCATCCACCTGTTTTGTAGCACAAGGCACATGCGCAAAGCATGTCCTCGTGAAATTTGCAGCGTCTCCTTATTTGTCCTTGATAGAAATAGCCTTAACGTTAAAGCTCAATCTCCTGCGGCGCGTACCCGCATTACCGACAGAATGGCTACACACCGCCAGTCGTGTGTAGTCAGCTTTCGATCATGGTAGTTGGGCGGAACCTCTTCGCTATCCACGGCAATGTATGAGGATCTTTGCAAGAGGTTGAGGTACGAGAACACGCAGAAAAAACCTTGATAAAGTACTTTGGAGGAACGAACGAGATGAAACCCACGATGCAGGCCGACACTGTCATAGGTGACGGTAATATCGAGCGGCACCCAAAGGAAGCTTGAGTGCATTACTTCACCCACGTACATGCAACTCTCCTTGGATACACTCGTAGATATGCAACCCTTCACGGCACCATTTGTGTGTGCTTAAATGAGATGACTGCTCCCAGAAAATCAAACTCATGTATGACAATTACCTTTGGTGTACAGAGCCGGATTTCTATTGTATTCACTTGATAATGCAGCAGCAGGTCGCCGGATGAGGGGAATAGTTACAGTATTCCAGGGTTTCGAAAGGTAAAATTTTTAGATAGTCCATGAAAATTTCTGATACGATTAGTAGATTAGCATGAATTTTTGCTTTTTATATAAATGCCACAAATGTGAAATGCTACTAAAATGCACAATAAAAGAAAAGGCAAATCAATCGTAAGTGTTCTTTATTTCTACAACAGGAGAATACATAAGCTCGGAGAGGTGCAGGCGGAAGTTTCACATCACAGCAATTGGAACTTCTCGAAAACGTTATGGAAATAATAAATGCAGAGTATATCAGCACATTTTCAAATCATGAATAAACGAACAAAAGACGCAAATAGTTTGCTTACAAGTATTTGAGGAAAATGTTCGGTCTCTTATTATAATTATGGGTGTCAACTTGTGACAAGCACAAAAGCAATATTTGAAGCGCCTGAAAAAACTCGAGCGCACCGGATTTAATTAACTACCTGGGGTTGCGATGTCTGCGCTGTAACGAGATGCATGGGCGTATTTCGCCTTTGATATGCAGCCAGCATGGCCATCGTGAACCGAACTCCCGCCTAGAAAAGCGCTGCACTACAACTGCTATGCTCCAGCCGCAGGTCGGATTCTCTTTAATGCGCACAATTTTCCTGCGGCCAAGAACGAAGTCCTTAATTACACATTCTTGAGGCGGCGCATTTGTCCAATGTCTCGACCATCTGGTCGTGAAGGAAAGCTGTCGCTCGATAACCGAACACAAAGTCGAGGTGCCGAAAGTTCTGTGGCGGGACTACGCTTTTCAAAAGCAACGCTGCACCCAATCTATCAGCGAGAGCAGCGACGTCTTCGGTGTTACCCAAAGTGTCTCCTTCAGACGAAAAAAGTGCCACTGGAGTTGTGATACGCTCAACGGGGTACTCTGGAGGCTCCGCCTGCGATATGACATCAGAAAAAATTGACTCATAATAAAGCCGTAGTGGAATGTAAGTGCACCAGCAATACCTTAACTGCCTTCAGATACCATTGTTGCAAACAACGGCTTCCGCCAGCATGCCTGCAGTTAACCAATGTTTGACCAGCAGTGCATACCATTGCTTGATTCTTACGCTAGCAGCTATGATTAGACATTATACGACATTGAAAGATTTAGGTGTAGGTCAAAATGAGTGGCCCACACACACTGTGGAGGATTGGCCAAGAGCTAGGTAGTTAGATGAAATGAAAGGCCCTACGAGTGCTTAAAAATGTTCAGCAAGTTAAAAGAAGTCAAACAAGATTCCACAGTGATTTTTATTCAGTCGCTTGTGTTTAACCCGCTACCAAACGGAGCTTGTGGGAGATACACAACGTTATCGAAAATAACGTTCAGCATAGGGGAACCGCTGTACCGCTAGCCTACAAAACTAGTTTGCGTTCTATACTATACCTAATTTTCTTCAGTGCGTACGGTCCGATATTCGAAACTCCCAAGAGGAATATTTTTCCAGCATTGAATGACTAGGTCCTGTGTTGTCACTTTTTCTATAGCCGTCGATCGGTTTCTATTTTTCTAGCGTGCAGTACTCATTGTCGGTGTTACATTAATAAGACGCAGTTTTTTCACGAAGCTTCTTATCGAGAACTTCTTACTGGGATACTTAAGAATGTAAACATTTAGAGGCGATGCAAATTAACTTCTGAAGTCTAGTACACAGATTGGTGAATTAACAATGACAAATTTTTTCCCCTGTATAACTATACCAAAAGGACATTACGTAAATTTCAAGAAGTTGCGAATTGCTTTGAATCAAGTAAAAAAAATATATTACCTGACCGTACAGCTCTTTATTTTTGCTGGATCCATAGTCATACATGACGAAGCGCTTACTTCGATAAATCTGAAAATGATTGCATAATAAATGAGCAGCATTTCAGGCTCTCATAATTTGCGCGTCTGTATGCGAAGTCCATTTATTTATTTTATTTATATATTCCAATGAAGTGCTGCGATAGAAGACGACGGAGACAGCGCCGAGGAAGACGACGTTCGCTGACGTTCACGCGGACGGGGCTCCATCTTGTATGCCTGCGTTCTGCCCGTTGTACAAAGTGTGTAAATATGTACTAACTAGAGTCTTTCTTCCCCCTCATTTTGGTGGAAGGTGCGGGTTCTCCCAGACTCAAGGCGGATTTACGCCGCGGACGTCCACTGGCTTCACCTGCAATGCCAACCGCAGGCGAGGACGAGGATGCTCCGGGCAGATCACCAACCATGCCTCGACCAGCCGTCCTCAATCGGCCCGTCGTCGCCACACAGCCGCGTGACCCTGGTACCTTTTCCGGCTCAGATGGCAAAGACGTTGAAGATTGCCTTCAACTCTACGAACGGGTGAGTTATAGCAACTATTGGGACCCGACCCTAATGTTGGCGAACATCATATTTTACCTAACTGGAACGGCACACGTATGGTTTTTGAACCACAAGCAAGAAATTAGCAGCTGGGAGGTATGCAAGCAAAAGCTCGTTGACCTATTCGGCAAGCCCATCGGACGCCGTCACGCTGCGCAGAAAGAACTTGCATGCCCTACAGGGCTTTCGTGGGGCATTTTGTAAAGAGGGAACACAGCATGTACAAGTAATAATAAATAAACATAGGATTGACATATGGATTACAACAGAAGATATAAATGAACATAGTGACGCAAGATATAATAAGTAGACGGGTATAGTTCATGAAGGTATTTTACGAAGGTAATATACAGGTAACGGTTTAAGCAGCAACAGTGCAGCAGAAGCGCACAGAAAACAACAAAGGTGTACGCAAATAAATCTGCAGGAAAATCATAATGGTAACAGTACTATGGCATGGATGAATGAGAATGCTATCATCAGATTTTGATGCACAAATTATTTGTAATATTTTTCAGGAAGTTTCAATGATATGGCTTTTGCTTAAAGAACTTTATGCAGATAAATATGCATGGAAGAAGTCTGAGGTGACCCGGAGAGGGCCACCCCTCACAAAGACTAGGTGGGCTCCTCATTACAGGATACCATTGGCGACTGCCGCGGCTCGGGCTCGGTCGACGAGGGCCTTCTGGCTCGCCAGGTCGGAGCAGCCGAGCAAAGCTCCCTCCCAGTCCTCCAAGATGGGGTTTGGTTCTGGGGCAAGGCTCGGGGTGGAGTGGCATGCCCACACCATGTGGAAGATCTCTTCTCCGCAGTGCGGCATGTTTCTGAATAGGCAGGATCAAAGTGTTTTAGAACTGCGGGCAGAGCAGTGTTTTGGTGTGAAGGCGGTGGAGCGTACGTTCCTCTGCCTTAGTGAGGCCCTTACAGGGCGTAGGATAAACTGCATGGCCGAATTGAAAAAATGAGTAATTTCTCGAAAATTAAGGGCCGGATTAGGGTCGGGATCCATCTCGGAAGGGTAGGAAGGCGTTACCCGGAGAGTGAGCGGGCGATCAGCGGCGTCTGCCGTTTCGTTGCCTTCGAGGCCCATGTAAGCAGGAGCCCGTACAATCGTTCGAGACGTGGGGGTCCCGAGGTAGTGTATATTTTGAAGGATGCGGTACGCCAATGAACGAATATATCCCTGTTGAATATTTCTGCAGGCCCCTCCCGAGTCAGTGATTATGACGCGCGAGTCCAGGTATGCAGCAGCTAGCTTGATGGCGACTTACTCCGCTTGTGCTATGTTCTGCACTTTGAATATTAGCCCATTCACTGCCACTTTCTGGTGTACGAATGCATCACGGTTCATGTTGGCCGGAAGAGGGCGCACGTGCAGGGTGTATCTCCAAACTTGGGGATGCGTACGCGCTCTTCCGTCGGTGTTGAGTGGTGGATGCGTAGACGGGCTAATAGGCGGCGTCCCGATGCCGTATTTTAAAGTCTTGTGTATTGATTGGTCAAGTGTGCCTCCCGCAGCTCCGCGAAAGTGTTTGAAATCCCCAGGCTCATGAGGCGCTGGCTGAACGTATTTATTGGTAGATCAAGGGCAAGATTGTACATCTTCCTGAGAATCACCTCGAGGGCGATCTCGTGAAACTTGCGCAGGTGGTGGTAAGGAGCCAACTCAACTGGTTAGGAATGCATGCGCCAGCGGCAAGGTGTCTTCTCATCGCAACCCCCCGTCTTTGTTGGAAAAACGGCGGACCATCCGGCCCACCTGGTCCCCCACATTACGCAGTTTGGCTATTGTCGTATGAACTCGTTTGTGTGTGTGGACAAAGAGTCCAAGCACGCGAATCTCATCATGTTCGCGTATCGGGCGGGGGCCAAGGATAGTATCATCTTAGCGGTGCACTTCGCTGATGGGCGAATATGCAAAAATTCGGACTTGGACGGGGAACATTGAAGACCGCAGTGACAGGCGTAGGCGTCTACGATCTCCGCTGCTTGTTGCAGGTTGGCCTCCATGTCTCCAACCGATATGTGTTTGGCCCAAATGGTTACGTTGTCGGCGTACAGCACATGCTGAACCAATACGACCTTCGCCAGCTGAGCAGGAAGTTTCGTCATGGCTAAATTTAAAACTAATAGCGAGAGGACCGCACCCTGTGGGCTTCCTCTGGTTCCCGAATGATAAGGACCGTGTTCTTCATGATCTATTCGGTGAAAGATTGTCGGTCCGAGAGGAATTGTTTGACATACGGAAAGGTGTTATGTCCACAGTTGGTATGGGAGCGATGTTGGGGAATAATTTCGTGTGTGACGTTATCGAGAGCCACCTTCAAGTCTAGGGCGAGTATCACCTTGTCGTTGAGGGGGTATTCTACAGGGTTGGGAATTCCTCGGTCGATGTGAAGCAGAACGTCCTGCGCGGACCGGTGCGAGGGGAAACCGAAGATGATGTCATCGAATGAATTTTCATTTTTCACAAACTCAGACAGCCTGCCACGCACCATGGTCTCCATCAGCTTTCCCGCACAAGACATGAGGGAGATTGGGCGGATATTGTCTGTGCTTATTGATTTGCCGGCTTTTGGAATGAAAGTCACCAGGGCCGTCTTCCATTCTAATGGGAGAAGTGCATCACCAATCCAGATCGAGTTGACGACAGCAAGGGTCTCGTAGGCGAGGTCGGGAAGATTGGCGAGAAGTTTAATGGTGGTCTTGTCCCGGCCCGGTGCCGTTCCTCGCTTCATCTTAGATAGGACCGCCTTCAGGTCATGCAGCTGGAACGGCTGATCCAACTCCGCGTTCTGTGAACCTGCATACGAGTACGCGGGCCCTCAGGGGTCTTGTCAAGTGCAAAGGTAGTGGTCGCGTAGTTTGTCGGCTAATTTTGAAGTGGCTCCGTCGAAGCCATGAATAGCTCGTTGGAGATATTTTTGTGTTTCGACGCGGGCTTGGGTAGTGTCACTTAAGGCGCGAAGGAGCCGCCACGGGCCCCGACTGCACATTTGTGTGGCCTCCGTGTTACAGCGGTCCACCCCATTCGAGTCGGACACCTGGGCCGCGTACTCTGCCGCTCGCTGGGTGACTTGGGCACCCAGCGAGCGGCAGAGTACGCGGCCCAGGTGTCCGACTCGAATGGGGTGGAATTTTGAGCTGTAATGTTTTTGGCGGCGCCATCTGCAGACGAGGCTGTGTCGTGTCTCCCAGAAGTGCAGAAGGCGGTTGTCCACCTCTGGCGTTGCCTCCGAGAGTTTAATTTGGGTTTCCGTCGAACGAAGGTGCGTAACCAATCGTTGTGCCCACTTGCGGTATCCGTGTTCGCGGATAGATGCCGAATTGTTGTAGGTTTGCCGGAACTTAGTCCAGTCGGAAAGCCGAGGTTTTGCGTGTGGTCGTGTCAGTGGTTTAGCCCTTACAGTGATATTAATTAGGCAGTGATCACTACCGAGGGTTTCCTCGGTGTTGGCCCGTCTGCTTGTCTAATCTTTTTGGTAAAGGTAAGATCCATACGCGTATCCCGAGCCACGGAATTACCCAACCGCGTTGGATATGCAGTCTCAGTGTGGAGAGTCAGGCCCAGCATGGGCGTAAGTTCCTCTAGCTTGCCCCCCCGACAACTTCAGGCAGGTACCCTCAGAGGGTACTGTGGGCGTTTTCCACCCACATTAATCATGAGGTCCCTGCCCGCAGTCTATAGAGCGCGGCTAAAGAGTGCTCCGACGGTTACATCTTTTAGGCTGTGTGTTCAGTGTGTGTTCAGTATATGGACAGTGTGTGTTCAGTATATGGAGTGGTGGATCTTGTTTTTTGAGAGGAAGGAGCGTCACCATCACGTATGAATACTCAGTTTGAAGTTCCAAGTCGATTAGATTAGCTATATAATCTTTATGCACACAGAAGCAGGAAGAAGGGTCCTGCTGGAAGGTGACAGAGTTTGGAAGGTTGGCACCGCTCCCTGGGTCTTTGAGGACAACCACCGCTAGAAGCGAACTGAGAGTTCAAAGGAAAAGTCGAAGATTCGCCCGTTTAGTGCGGGACCACAAGCCTCCACAGTCCAACTGGTAATTTGGACGTAGGTGGCCTTAAGGTTGCTCGCCATTACCAGTTAGTCTGAGGCGGGATGCTAGTGTCGATACCAGAGAGGGAGCAGCTGTCATCATCATCAGCCTCTGTGGTTCGTCTAGAAGTTTTAAAAAAGCGGCGGGATACCGCCGGGCCTGCGCGAGGGGCGAGGTGTGCCCAAATTATTGGGCAAGCATCACTGCGACTGTCTCTTGCAATTTTCACATGACAGTAACCATTACTGATATCTGGTATTCGACGGCGGCAAACGGGGTGTCTATGGCTCCGCTATCACCATCGATACGCGATTCGAATGTGGCCTCCGCGCTTGTTGCTGTATTCGGCACCACGAGCTCACTCACCATTACCTCCGCCGCGGGGATCAAAGGGGAAGGAGGAGTCGGGTTGATTTTGGATTACCAATACGGTAATCTCGTTTTGGGCCCTGAGTGCTGCTATCTCAACTTCCTTGGCGCTACACGCCTTAGGAGTGAGAAAGCGGGGAGGAAGAAGCAGCCCCGCCCTAACTGCTCGCCTGATGTCCGTTTTCGATGGCAATGACCCGAGCCCCAGCCCTGCTGCACGGCTGCGCCGTTCGTTTCTCCGGACCGACCTGTAGGGACGACACTGCCGACAGTCGGTTTCAGCACTTCCAGGTGGTGGTGCCAGCTTGTCGGTTTTGATGGTTCCCGGCGAGGCTGGTTGCTGGGTAACCCAGGATGGTGGCTCTTCTTCTTGGGCGCCATTTTCTTTTTCCAGCCCTTTTGGGCGGCTGTCTTGGGTGTGCGGAATTCAGCCGCACAATTGTGAGTTGGTGGGATGGGCCCCACTGCACACAGAACACCGGGTAACACACTTGTGAGGGGCCCGCACCCCCTCAACTAGCGGAGCGTGGAGTCCGCAGAGTCCACATGTGTTCGGCTGCAGGTCTGTACATGCATCCGCGCAGTGACAGACGGCCCCACACTGGCTGCAAGCCGGGATAGCTATGTAATATTTTGGCATTGGAACGACCATGTTGACATAATGCACGTAACGGGGCTTCTGGTTACCAGCGAAGATTGCGCGTACATTCCCAGGCAGCACGCAACGTAGGGCCGATATTGGTTTTATGGCGGCAAAGCTCGGCCCATCCACGGCCTAATTTTGCCGACAGCGCGCCACTATCGGCTAAGCCGCCATCAATGACTGGCACCGTCGGGCTACTATAGCCGCTGCCCCGCTGGTATCGGCAGGCCGTCCACTGTAATCGGCAACATGGGGCCGCATATGCCGCGCTACTGCCGACATCGGCTGAGGCGATGGCTTTCAATGGCAAATATGGCGCCGATTTTGCCGTTCTACAGACAATATGGGCTGGCCGACGCCATTTATCAGCAACACATCCAAGTATGCCACCTTGGAGCCCACATCGGATGACCGATAACTTTCTCCGGCAAATGTCGCGCCGATTTGGCAGCTCATCAGCATCGCCGGAGGAATGGAGAATTCGGCGCGATATTTGCCTAGGAAGAATATTTCACAGGAAACATTGGGTCATTTCTGCCGTCCTGGAGGCAACTTCGACTACGCCGCAGCCTTTCAAGGTTTATATCGGCCGGGAATCTTTGCAAGTCTGCTGTATATCATAAATGAGATCCCATCGAGACAAGCATGACCGAAATTCACTTGAGAGATTCGACGTAAGATCACGTGTTGGGCTTCACATATTCACGTATACATGTTTCAGTGCCGGAACATAGCGCACGTGCGTTTTGAGCCGGATATAATATTCTGTTCGCACGCTTTGTTTTTTCCTAAAGAGGGCACACAAAAACATGCATATAGAGAAACTATTGATATTGCATGTATTGACTGTTTTGCGGGAATTTTACGAAACAGGGTGGCGCAACAGTTAACATTAGCCAGAAAGATCGACAAGCATGGTGGAGAATTATCGGACAGCGCATGTCAGAAAATGAAAATTCATAGAAATTGAACTAGTTCGTGCTCACATCGATCGGCAGAACCACCACTCATATGTTCAAAGAGAAACAGTCGAAAGCGGCGGTATACTACTGACATTTAGCAACCTATGGAGGGAAAGGGCATACGGAGGTAACAGCGCAACGGCGAGTGGACAAAAAAGGTCTAGCGCAGATTTTATGGTGCGCTGAAGCGGAAATCAACTCTCGCAACCGGCGTTATACTGCTGACATTTAGCAGCCTATGCAAAGGAAGGGCATACGGAGGCAACAGCGTGACAGCGAGGGGACACAACAGATCTAGTGCTAACTTTATATTCACAGGATGTTAGCTGTTTTTATACACCATGAAATACATAGATCCTTTTCCATTGCAAATGCAATTGAAGTGCTCTTGTCAAGACCACGACATATGCGAAAAATGCAATCACCAAAAATACCAAGCAGTCATATGGAAAGCATTTTTCATCTCAAAGGTGGCAAACTAATGCACACAACTATATATATATTTGATATAGAGAGAGCTTTTCTGGTTAGTTGTGTATGTGATGACAGTGTCCTTGTACAGGCGATCTGCGTATTCTATGGTACATAAAAACAGCAAACATGCACTGAAAAAAATCAGTTCGAAATCGAAGCTCTGTTCTGTCCCCTAGTGTCTTCCTATGTACTTGCGTGGTTGCAGTATAACCAACTGTCCTAAGTCAAGTTGTTGATCACGTGCCCCTCCACTACATTTCATCAGTGCGTTCGCGAAACTAGTGCATTCCTTTCAAAAGCAGCTCCAGTACAGCCCAACGCATGCACCGCAGCTCGCATAAGCTCAGCAACTGAAAAGAATTGCATACTGATCCGGTAAACGTATGCCTCCCTTTTCCATGGTCTCTACTACCACGCTGATACAATAGGCTAATAATTCCTTATAATGCCCACCGCATTGCGTATAATTAATTCTTTTGTACTTCTTTGTTTTTTTGTGTGTAACGGCGGTTAGTGCGTTCCTTCCATACATATCGAATTCATTTGCACATTGGCCATCGGTTACGTTGTACTAGTTAGATGAGCAGAATATATCGAGCTTCACTGCATGCTCTGTGAAGCGAGTGTACGATTTGTCACTGAAGTTCATATCAGACTATGGTGTTGATAGAAGCCCACATCTGCGTTTTCTAGTATTTAAACACTAATTTATAACCAAAAAGAGTAGAAGAAGGGTGCCAGTAGAGAGAGATACAGCGCAATATTTCCTGTCGCGCGGGAAGGGAGCACATGTTTTCCTGCGATGCAGGAACTTGCAGAAATTCATGTACAACGGCGACGCCGCGTGCCCTCGCTACGTTTGTTACGTGCAGTGCAGAATTTCGCTCCTGTTTTCAGCTGGAGCGCGTGGTTCAGGTTCTGCTAAATCCTGTACTGCAGGTAGCTGGCAAGAGAACATATGCCTGCCGGCATAGTCCATAGTCTGCACCAGGCTGCACTTAACAAATGCAGTCCCGGCAGTTGTCCCCGCCATTGTGCATAAATGTTCGCCCCGCAGAAATGCTGTGTTCCACGTTTTGAGACAACTACAAAAAAAGAAAGGAAGAAAAACGCGCGTATTATGCCTAGAAGTAACCTAGAACTTGCTGAGCCAGCAGCAAGGAAGCATCAAAAAGAGTGTGAGGGGGGGGGCGCGCGTCCCCTTCTAACTTGACCACCATTGTCACGGCCCCTCTATGCACATCGTATAGTGCTCATCGCATTGTGCAGTCTGCAAAGAATGTTGTTCTCAACCTGCTTTTGGTGGCATTTGCTCCCTTAGGAGGGGGAAACCGCGCAGTTTTCGGGGAACTTTCCCCGCTTTCTCGTCGCGGCTGCATTGCTACCAACGTGCAAAGTGTACGAACGAGTTTCAACGGATGCACGTAGTATGTCTACGCGTGTCGGCGCATGTACCGCATTTATCGATCATTCAAGCTGATTGCGCGATTCCTTGGCGGGTGTACCTCCTAAGACAATGCCCTCCCAACTTTGACATCGGTTGTATATGAACACAAGCGTGCGCCTTACGGGTGAGACTTCAGTGTCGTCACCGAATTTGTATTGCTGACTCAAAGCTGTAGAGTGGAGAGCGGATGCCGAAATTCAGTAAGTTGCTGGCCAGTTTTCAAAATGGAACATGGCACTTCTTGTTGCGATGTTAAAGCACCAGTTCCACATTATATATTATTTGTGTTGTGAGGTGCGTAGGCTCTTTATTCTCGAATAAAGTGCCTACGCACGTTGTCACGAAGCAGTTTTACTTCATATACTTAATCCTGTGCTTGTATCAAATACCCATTGTGTGGTGACTTGCAGTTCTCGTAACGTTATTTTTTCTTGCCCGTATTTTTAAAGATAACGTGATACCGAACACGCGCTCCTTGGTGTAGGACACGTGCGGCAGTTCGGCACGCGATGGGATTTTTAAAATATCCTTAAAAAATTCCTCTAATATCTGCTGATAATGCACCTTGTACCTATCATTTAAGGACATTTTTTGCCTAACGACCCCATCCTTGGTGTGTGCCGTGTTAGCTCACGTCTACATGTTTTCCTTTCCGATGTACGACAAAAATATGAAATTCATTATAATGAAAAATGCACCTATTTCAACTAATATGCCGCTATTAAAATTGCTTTGCAACAGAACTTTTACTCACGTTTTTTTTTTTCTCTTAGGGTATCTAAAGCGACGCGAGGCCAAGATCTGGGGGTTGAATATTGAACATAGATTCATTATATAGTGAAAAGGACAACTTTCTTTTGTTATTTTCTAAAGTAGTGCACGATTATGAGATGGTGCATATGATAGTATTGTTCCGATGTGCTGCAAAGCTGTGCTAACTTTTCACGCCTTTTCCCGTCCATTGTACCCCTGCCGAAGCTTTTCCACTACGACGGTGCAACACGAGAATAGCATATTATCAATTCAAAGTCCAGAAAATAAATGAAATAGTGCTTGTCTCTAAATAACCTCTCTTGTTGTGCTATTTGTTTTGTTTAGAATGCATTAATAGAAAATACAGAGGATCCCTGTGTTAATGGAGCTTTCGCGTATGCATGAGAGGCACATTTACACAAACTACTGTTGGTCCATCTCATAGTGCCTTCGAAAATGCCTTCATAGCCCTTCGAAAATGTGAAAACAGAAAAATAAAAATTTTTGCAATCCAAACGGCGCGATACACGTGGGGTAAACACTAGAAACACCATAATGGCTGTGAACGGTCGCGCAAGGGGTTTCCTGATGTCGGCGGGGCCGACAACATGCCAAAAAAGCCTAATCGACCAGTGCTACCTAGCCAAATTCGACCCATTCTGGCTCGCCAAATTTCGCCCACTCTGGCTGGCCAAGTTTGACCCGTGGTGGCTTTGCCACATTAGAGCTATTCTGGCTGGCCGTCATCGGGCTGATGTGGGTGAAAGTAGCGCGAGCGCGATTTGCCGAGTGAGGCCCGATATCGCTGCCGACTTTGGGCGACTTCACGCCTACATCAGTCCTGTGTTGGTGTGCTGCCTGGGTTGTTGGATGTTTCGAATTTTCGGATTTCCACGATTGTGCGGGCACGCCACCACACTCGGTCTTGCAGAGTGTCCGTGGTGGCCGTGTTACGGACGACGATCACGCCCTGGCACGTGTTGCCGCCGTCTTGTCTCAGATAGACCTGTCTCCTCTCGGTGTTCATTACAAAGTCCCCGATGAGTCGGTCGGCCGCCTTGATTGATACCCGCTGTCTGCACGATGATGATGCTTTGGTCTCGCGATGTCAGAACGGAGGTGGCACGGGCCTGTTCCAGACCGAGGTACGCCGAGATGTCCAGGCCATAGGCAGTTTCCGTGAACGCTTCCTGTAAAGAAATACGTTCTCTGGTGTTTATGATTATAACGTAGTCATCGAATGCCGGTTTGAGCATTGAGTGTAGTTTCCACTTCGTGGACGCCTTGCCCTTGCATCCCACGGCGCGCGTCGCGGGAGCTTTTACGTTTCCAACCGGCGAAACAGCGGCCGACAAATCGCCAGGCGCCGTTCTGTTGGCCTCGTTCTGAAGGCGGCATTCGGCCGGTTTAAGTATAGCTTGACCTTGACTGCGAATTTGCGGAAGGATCGTCGAAGTTGGTGGGAATCGAGGTCTACGCCATCGCCTCAGGGTCGTAGCCGCGTTAACTAGAACGCGGAAGTTGCCATTTTACCATCGGAGGGCCGATTTCACCCTGCCGAGCGTCGGCAACGGTGTCTCTCACGACGGCGCCTACGTAGTCAGCCGAAAAAGGCCATAAATTTGCGCAACTGGGCCCACCTGGACGAAATAGGTATCCAGGGGCGATATCTTATAACGGTTCCCGAAGTGGACCAGTCCACTTGGCCTTGCCCGATTGGTCACAATCGCTCTTTTGCTGACGCAAGCGCGGTTTTATCCAATCACGCACTGGCATGTGGACCAGTCCACTTTTGGAACCCTTATAAGATACCGGCCCAGTTTTTCCTCTCGATGTTCCGGATCACTTGATGCAAGACTTACCTGGGTACGACGATTTTGGCTGCCTCCCCAGCCGAAAATCGATGACGCCGATGCGCCACATGTTTGTCCAAGTCGCGAACTCGCAGTGTCCCGCCATATAGTGGTCTGGCTCTGATTTGAGATTATCCGTTAGATCGTTTCACAAACGAAATGATTGGGGAAGTGCCGAACCAGATGGAGCGCTTTTTCCGCCATTTTCTAGGGTTTCTCTGCCCGCGGTCACTGCGTTGACACTGAGAGTGACGGCAGCCGAAACACCGGTATCAGGGCTGTCCTGACGTTGGCTCCGCCGCCTCCACTGTAGCGCCGACGCCGCAAGCTTCTGGGTGATACGAGACCAATCAGCGCTCGGCTCGTAGCGACTTGCGCCGGCGCAATGGCGTCCTCGCAGCTGCGGTAGTGGGTACGGCCCGTCTCGAGTATATTCAGTCATCGTCGCGAGATATGTCAACCTCAAGATCCCCATTGACGCTTCTATTTGACTCGCGTTTGTCTACAGATGGTTCGACAGCAACGAACACCGGATTACTTTGCACCGTTTTCGAGAACCATTGTCATTACTTCCGTAGGCTGAGCAAGGAAGAGTGTATTTGCAGTATGTACGGCTTCAAAGATAAGCATAAATCTCGGAGGCCGTCGATTGTGAGCTAGCTGGTTCTTTTTTTCTCCATACGTGGCGCCACAAGTAGAATAGCAAAAATTACAATTGGAAGGGGGTTTATTTGTCTTGGATAGCGTGTGGACAGGCGGTGCGACGATGGCAGCAGCCGTAGTTCTTGACAGCGTCGTCAGCTCGAGACCAAGGCTCGTGCCTCTTTCTCAGGCCGTGTCCCACTGCATTGCGTAGGTTCGTGCTTCCCCACTACAATACCCCGGCAGTGAAGAGGAGCCAACCTGGCGACTCAAGGTGACGCTACAATAAGTGGGTCGTGATGGCTTCAGACGGCTCACATGGACCACTTGGCGGCCCAGACGACGCTTGTCGGTAGAAGGGTTGATGGGTTCGATGACGTAGTGACGGGCTGGGGCGCTCGATGACGCGGTAAGGGCCGTGGTACTTAGGAGCAAACTTCCGAGTGAGGCCAGGGGCGTGGAAGGGTAACCGCAGCCAGACGTGGGAGCCAACGTCGAAAGTCTCCGCAGAGATATCGCGGTCATAGGCGATCTTTTTGATGGGCTTGGTTGTCCGCAGTGAACGAGCGGGCCAGCTGACGACACTCTTCGGCGTAGTTCGCAATTTCAGAAACATGACTGCATTCAGAGGAGTCCGGGCGATACGGCAAAAGAGTGTCGAGTGTAGTGCACGGTTCTCGGCCATATAGGAGGAAGAATGGAGAGAAACCTGTAGTAGACTGTGTCGCGGTATTGTAGGCGTACGTCACGAAGGGAAGCATCACGTCCCAATTGGAGTGGTCATCGTTTATGGCGAGCATGTCCCCCAGGGTTCTATTAAAGCGCTCCGTGAGGCCGTTTGTCTGAGGATGGTAGGCCGTAGACGTGCGGTGAACTGTGCGGCATGCACGAAGGAGGTCTTGAACGACTTCGGACAAAAATACACGCCCTCTGTCACTCAAGAGTTCGCGTGGCGCGCCGTGGCGGAGGACGAAATGATGTAAGATGAAGTTAGCTACGTCACGAGCACCAGCGGAAGGGAGGGCGGCTGTTTCCGCATACCTGGTGAGATGGTCCACAACGACAATCACCCATCTGTTGCCGGAGACCGAGCTTGGAAGTGGTCCGTAAAGATCTATTCCAATACGGTCTAAAGGGCGCGCGGGACAAGGTAAGGGCTGTAGAAGTCCGGGCGAATAAGGAAATGTCTTTCGTCGTTGACACGATGTGCAGGAACGAATGTATTTACTGATAGTACGCGTTTAGCGTTGAGCCAGTGAGGCGTTTTATTGGAAAGAGCAAAGCTGAATCGACCAGCCGTTCAGGCGGAGCAAGCGCGAGCACCAGCAACTGTCCTCGTCTTCGTCTTTTGCTGGCTCTCCTATCTGCGCCCTATTTATCTTACAATTACTCCCCCGCTGAAGAGGAGCCATCCTGGCGACCTAAGGAACAGGTACAACGGGCGGGTCATAGTGCGGCTTCAGGCGGTCGACATGAACAGTTTCGCGGCCCCGACGGCGGCGGTCTGTGGATGGGTCGACTGGCTCAATAATATAGTTTACCGGAGATGCTTGACGTAGGACACGGTAAGGGCCGTGATACTTGGGAAGTAGCTTCGCGGAAAGGCCAGGAACGGACGAGGGAACGCGAAGCCACACCAATGCTCCTGGCGAATATGACTGTGAAGGCAGGTTTTGGTCATGACGGTCTTTCTGTCGCACTTGGTCCTCAGCGGTAAAGGAACGAGCGAGCTGTCGGCAGTCCTCGGCATACGTGGCGACTTCCGATAGAGGCGTGGATTCGGACGCGTCCGGGCGATACAGAAGAATAGTGTCCATAAATGACGAAGGTTCGCGGCCGTAAAGAAGAAAGAAGGGAGAGAAGCCTGTTGTAGACTGAGTGGCGGTGTTGTAGGCGTACGTGACAAATGGTAATATGCGATCCCAGTTGGTATGATCAGTGGACACGTACATGGAGAGCATGTCGCCCAGCGTACGGTTGAAGCGCTCAGTCATTCCGTTGGTTTGTGGATGGTATGCGCTGGTTGTACGGTGCACAACGTTGCATTCACGCAAGAGGGCTTCGACGGCTTCAGAGAGGAACGAACGTCCGCGATCGCTGAGTAGCTCACGAGGCGCGCCGTGGCGAAGAACAAGTTTGGAAAGGATGAATAAGCCGACTTCACGTGCTGTGGCCTCTGGCAGCGCGGCAGTTTCGGCATAGCGCGTCAGGTGGTCAATAGCGACAATCACCCAGCGGTTGCCGTCAGGTGTGTACGGAAGGGGACCATACAAGTCAATTCCGATACGGTCAAAAGGTCGGGATGGGCATGGCAGTGGCTGAAGTGGTCCAGTGATTATGTTAGATGGGCTCTTCCGACGTTGGCACTGGGAGCATGAACGTACGTACTGTCGGACAAAGCGGTACATTCCACGCCAGTAGTAGCGCAGCCGGAGGCGTGCATATGTTTTGACTACACCGGCGTGGGCACATTGTGGGTCCGCGTGAAAGGAGGCGCAGATATCGGCCCGCAGATGGCGAGGGATTACCAGCAACCATTTACGCCCATCAGATAAGTAGTTGCGGCGGTACAGAAGGCCATCACGGATGGTGAAATGTCGAGCTGTGCGCCGCAGTGAACGGGGAGCGGTACGTGGGGACGGATGAGATAGGTACTCAATTATAGAGACTATCCAAGGGTCCTGGCGCTGCTCGGACGGCATGTCAGCGTATGCAAGTGACACCAAATCGTCGCTGGAAGCAGACGCAGCACCAGACTCATGGGGAAGTGGAGAGCGGGAAAGAGCGTCGGCATCTGAATGTTTGCGGCCTGACCTGTAGACGACACGGATGTCATAGTCTTGGAGACGTAATGCCCAACGGGCTAAGCGGCCAGATGGATCTTTCAGCGACGTTAACCAGCACAGGGCGTGGTGATCAGTCACGACGTCAAACGGACGGCCATATACGTACGGTCGAAATTTTGTGATCGCCCAAACAATGGCCAGACACTCTTTTTCCGTGACCGAATAATTTGCTTCAGCTCTGGTGAGAGTTCGGCTGGCGTACGAGACTACATACTCGTCGAAACCAGACTTGCGTTGAGCAAGAACAGCGCCAAGGCCAACTCCACTAGCATCCGTGTGGATTTCAGTAGGAGCATCGGGGTCGAAGTGACGGAGAATCGGCGGGGATGTCAGAAGGTCACGCAGAGTTGTGAATGCGTCATCGCAAGCGGAAGACCACGCCGATATGCCTTGGCTGTCAGCGAGTAACTTTGTCAGAGGCGCTATTATCGACGCAAAATTGCGGACGAACCGGCGAAAATAGGAACATAGCCCTATAAAACTCCGGAGTTCCTTGAGTGTTGACGGCTTAGGAAACTCGGCGACAGCGTGAAGCTTTGCGGGGTCGGGCAGAACACCGTCCTTGCTGACAACGTGCCCTAGGATGGTAAGCTTCCGGGCGGCGAAATGACACTTTTTCAAATTCAGTTGTAGCCCAGCATTTGTAAGGCAATCCAAGACGGCTGCGAGGCGCATGAGATGGGTGTTGAAATCTTTTGAAAAAACTACGACGTCGTCCAGATAGCAGAGACACGTGTGCCATTTGAGACCGCGAAGTAGGTTGTCCATAAGACGCTCGAACGTAGCGGGGGCATTGCAAAGGCCAAAAGGCATCACGTTGAACTCGTACAAGCCGTCAGGAGTCACGAACGCAGTTTTGGGGCGGTCAGCTTCATCGATAGGCACCTGCCAGTACCCCGATCGAAGATCCAACGAAGAAAAGAACTCTGCGCCTTGCAAGCAGTCGAGTGCGTCGTCGATTCTTGGGAGCGGATAAACATCTTTGCGAGTGATCTTGTTAAGGCGCCTATAATCAACACAAAATCTGATGCTACCGTCCTTCTTTTTCACGAGTACGACCGGAGAGGCCCAAGGGCTGTGTGAGGGCTGCACAACGCCGCGACTAAGCATGTCGTTCACCTGGGCGTCTATAACCTGGCGTTCAGCGTGGGAGACCCGATATGGACGCTGGCGCAGGGGCGCATGGGTTCCGGTGTCAATACGATGAACGGTTGCAGATGTTCGGCCCAAGGTGGTTTGATTGTGGTCGAAATAATTCCGATAGCGGTCGAGGAGTTTCAAGAGTTCCATCCGGTGAGCACTAGACAACGCCGAATCAATTGACGGAAGAAAGACGTATTTATGTTACATTACGAATAAACGTGTACATGCCACGCCAGTAGTACCGTAGGTGGAGCCGTTGATACGTTTTTAGGGCGCCAGCATGAGCGTGTTGAGGATCAGCGTGGAAGTATGCGCAAATGTGGGACCTCAGGTGGCTAGGCATGACGAGCAGCCACTTGCGGCCATCTGTGTGATAATTGCGGCGATACAATAGCTCGTCCCGTATTGTAAAATGCTTGGCTTGGCGGCGGAGGGCACGTGGGTATGCAGAAGGGGAGGGGGACGAAAGAATATTCAGTAGAGAGGCTATCCAAGGGTCTTTACGCTGCTCAGATGGCATGTCGGTGGCGGAAAGAGCAGCCAACGGAAAGGCATCATTGGTGTGCGGATCTTGAGGCGATTGCAGGGGAGACCGAGAGAGTGCGTCCGCATCAGAGTGCTTTCGGCCCGATCGGTAAACCACGCGAATGTCAAATTCTTGGAGACGAAGAGCCCAACGTCCAAGACGACAGGAAGGATCCTTCAGGGAAGCCAACCAACAGAGTGCGTGATTATCAGTCACCACGTCAAAAGTCTGGCCATATAAGTATGGACGGAACTTGCTTATTGCCCACACAATAGCGAGACACTCCTTCTCAGTTACAGAGTAGTTGGCTTCCGCCTTGGTGAGGGCACGGCTAGCGTAAGCGACGACATACTCTGAGAAGCCGGGTTTGCGTTGCGCGAGTACTGCACCAAGGCCGACACCACTCGCGTCCGTGTGTACTTCGGTTGGCGCATTGGGGTCGTAATGGCGCAGAATGGGTGGCGAGGTAAGGAGTTGCCGTAATGTAGTAAAGGCGTCGTCGCAAGCCTGAGTCCAATTCGAAAGGTCAGCAGGGCCAGCGAGCAGCTTTGTAAGGGGTGCGATGATGGAGGCAAAGTTCCGGACAAAGCGACGAAAATAGGAGCATAGTCCGGCAAAGCTTCGCAGTTCTTTTACTGTAGTTGGTTTAGGAAACTCGGCAACGGCCCTAAGTTTGTCAGGATCAGGAAGAATTCCGGCTTTTGAAACATGGCCGAGTATAGTGAGCTGGCGGGCCCCGAAGTGGCACTTCTTAAGGTTGAGTTGAAGATGAGCATTGGCGAGGCACTGCAGTATTGTTCGCAGACGAGCTAAATGTGTAGCGAAGTCTGGGGCAAACACGACGACGTCATCTAGATAGCACAAACATATCTGCCATTTTAGACCGCGTAAAATGCTGTCCATCATTCGTTCAAATGTTGCCGGCACATTGCAAAGTCCAAATGGCATTACTGTGAATTCATACAGGCCATCAGGAGTGACGAATGCTGTCTTGGGACGATCACACTCAGCCATTGGGACTTGCCAATAACCCGATCGTAGGTCGAGTGAGGAAACGAATTCAGCGCCTTGTAGACAATCGAGAGCGTCGTCGATGCGGGGGAGAGGGTAAACATCTTTTCTAGTGATTTTGTTGAGGCGCCGGTAATCGACACAGAATCGAATGGAGCCGTCTTTTTTCTTGACCAGCACAACGGGTGATGACCAAGGGCTGCAAGAAGGCTTGATGACGCCACGCTGAAGCATGTCGTTAATTTGCTCGGTAATTATACGACGCTCCGCTGGTGATACCCGGTAGGGGCGCTGGCGCAGGGGGGTGTTGGTACCAGTGTCAATTCTGTGAACAATAGCATCCGTTCGACCTAATGACGCTTGGGGTAAGTCAAACGAATTTCTAAACTCGTTGAGAAGGGTCAGAAGCTGCTTACGTTGATCTGAAGCGAGGTTGCCGTCAATTTAACGGAGAAATACGTCCGAGGATATGACTTCGGTAGTAGGGCGAGGTGTTAACGCGTTCAGCTGAGGGGTCAGACTGGGCCCGGAGGTATCAATAGGCACGATAATACCATTGTCGACTGACTGAACATGGCCAAGCGTCTCATTACGGTGCAACGTCAGAGGGCATGATGTCGCGTTCGAAACAACTATGCCGGAGGCATCGTGGTGAAGCTGTACGACGGCAAATGGTAGTGACACGTTGTGGCGGCGACTAAAAACATCTGACGGCGCGAACAGAACTGTAGTGTCAGAAAGGGCGGCAGAGTAAACAGGAACAACGACAGCACTACGAGGGGGAACGTCAATGTCAGCAGCCACAACAAGCTTGTCGACACCAAGTACGGAATCATCGGCTAACGGTGCATCGCAAAACCCAGAGAGTTCCACCTGAGCGTGAGCGCAGTCTATGACGGCGTGATGGTGGGATAGGAAATCCCATCCGAGGATCACGTCATGCGAACATGAAGCTAAAACAAGGAACTGAATTGTGTACAACACGTCTTGAATGACGACTCTAGCTGTACATGCTGATTGATTTGTGGGGTTTAACGTCCCAAAACCAGTTCTGATTATGAGAGACGCCGTAGTGGAGGGCTCCGGAAATTTCGACCACCTGGGGTTCTTTAACGTGCACTGACATCGCACAGTACACGGGCCTCAACATTTCGCCTCCATCGAAATGCAGCCGCCGCAGCCGGGATTCGATCCCGCGACCTTCGGATCTGCAGCCGAGTACCATAGCCACTAGACCACCGTGGCGGGGCCTGTACATGCTCCAACCGGGCGAATTTGCTGTGCGCTTGCGGTACTGAGGAGAAACCCTGTAGGCGGTGTTGTGACTTTACGAAGAGAGCGGCAAAGTTTCCGAGTAATCACAGATATGGTAGCACCTGTATCCACGAGCGCAAGTGTTCGTACACCTTCAACAAAAACTTCGATTACGTTTTCGCGGGACAAGCGAGGACTTACACAGGTCGCCGACGACGCAGCTCGTGCCTCCGGAGCTGCGACAGTCAGTTTTCCGTCTCGTTATTGCTGGGTCGGCGACGCATAGGCGATATAGAGCGACGAAGCGGTGAGGGGGATCGGCGGGAGGATCGGAAGTAGGAGTCTGGTAGGAAGTCGGAGTCAGGGCGGAAGTCCGAGTCAGGAGGGGGGCCACGTGCGTAGACTCCAGGCGACGTGTAATACGGGGGCCGAAAAGCGTAGTCGCGGAATCTGGGTGCCCGAGGGGCTGCAGAGAAGCGCCGATAACACAATCGTGCGACGTGACCCGGGATTCCGCAAGCGTAGCATATCGGTCGGTTGTCGTCAGTCCGCCATGGGTTTACGATGCGCTGCTGTGCACTAGGAAATGGTACCGATGGATGCCGAAACGACTGAGGGGCCAACGCTTGCGGCTGTCGTGGTGGCCTTGCAGCAGCAGCGGCGTAAGTGAGTGGTGCCGCAACAGGTGCAGGCTGAGGGGCAGATGGGAGCGCTTCGAAAACCTGCTCCTGAAAACGTCTCGGATAGACGGTGCGAGACCGCGCGTAGGCACTTCTGGCTTCGGCATATACGACACACAGGAGAGCTACCGTGCCACTTCTTCCCGCACGTATTCTTTGATGTGCGACAGTAGCGCACTGTGGTCTCCATCGATGGTCAAGGCGTTCAGGTCGTCCGTCGTGGTAGGCCGCCGAACTAAGGCGCGCTGTTTACGCAGCTCGTCGAAGCTCTGGCACAAGATGGTAAGCTCAGCCACGGTCCGTGGGTCCTTTGCCAGCAGCATTTGAAAGGCATCGTCGTCAATGCCTTTTAAGATGTGCTTAATCTTCTCTTGCTCCGTCATCGATGGATTCAGGCGCCTACAGAGGTCGACGACGTCCTCGATGTAGCTGGTAAATGTTTCCCCCTGCTGCTGTGCTCGTGCACGGAGGCGCTGTTCAGCGCGTAGCTTGCGCACGGCGGGGCGGTCGAACACCTCTGCAAAGCGCTTCTTGAACGCACTCCATGTAGCGATGTCGGACTCGTGGTTGTGGTACCACAAGCTAGCTACGTCTTTTAAGTAGAACGGCACGTTTTGCAGCTTAGATGGGTCGTCCCACTTATTGTGGGCGCTCACCTTCTCGAATGTTGCCAGCCAGTCTTCCACATCGTAGTCATCGGTCCCGCTGAAAAAGGGCGGGTCGCGCTGCCGCGGCGCGCCGGTTACGATGACATGAGGAGCTTGGGGAGCTGCTGGCTGGGCGGGTTAGTCTGCCATTATCGGGATAGCGGGTAGCGTCCGACTTCGTAGTTCCAGGTTTGATTACCCCGGCACCTCCACCACTTTGGAAGGGGGTTTATTTGTCTTGGATAGCGTGTGGACAGGCGGTGCGACGATGGCAGCAGCCGTAGTTCTTGACAGCGTCGTCAGCTCGAGACCAGGGCTCGTGCCTCTTTCTCAGGCCGTGTCCCACGGCACTGCGTAGGTTAGTGCTTCCCCACTACACAATCTTTTGCAGATAGTATGTTCCTTTTGCAATGCTATGAATGTCTTTTGCACTGCGAAACTTCAAGTAAGCCACATAAGCTGTAACGGTGATTATTTCTTGCTGTTCCAGTGGCGCACATTGCGCGCTGATTTCGCTGCTTTCGGAGGTTCCGCGTTAAATCTATCGGCCCACTTTTTGTGACGCTCCGCTGACGCTGGTATGGGCGCTCTTCGTGGGGCTGATCAGCATCGCTTTCGGCGCCAAAAGCGCCGCATGTGGGTCGGGCTTTAAAAGCGCCGGTTTCATCGTACATGCGTGATAAACGTATATGCGTGTACATCGTACATGCGTGTAGTACGATGATCAAGATTAAAATGAACAGTTGGCATCATCCTGATGCGTACGAGTTTGTTAAATCGCTGTAAAACAGAAATTTCACGACGAGCTCTTATGGCTCGAGTGCAAGGCCTTATTTAATCTGCGTGATGCTGGATGGGTGGCTGTAATTACACGTAATGAATCGATCAGCCGTATTCTGGATTTACTCTATCATATTAATTAGGTATTGTTGATATGGTGACCAAATAGGGGAGGCCAACTCGAGTTGCGGACGGATTAAAAGCAAGATCAGCCAGTTTATGTATATCGGCGGGAGAATTGTATAGATTGTGGCGTAGAAAACAATGATTTTGATACCTTAGCACAGATAGAACTGATATGTTTGTAAAAGGAAAGGTTGAGAATAAGGTTTATGGCTAAATACTTGTATCGCCAAGTGCATTCTACATTGCTGTAGGCAATTTTGTACAGGCTACTAAGGTTATGGCGTTTTCGATTAAAGGTGAATAGTTTGCATTTTTAGTTTTTTAATGCCATCTACCAGGTCTTCCACCCCTCACCGTTACGCTAAAGGTCTTGTTGAACGACAATATGATCGCTACAGCTGCGGATGGGACGGTAAGTAATAGTGTCATCAACAAGTATGCACATACATAATGATAAGTTGTCAGGTAAATCATGAATGTAGATCGCAAAATATAGGGGGAGGAGAACACTGTCTTGCGGAAAGCCAGGGGAAACGTAATGAAGGAATGAGGAGCAATTGTTCCCGATAGTAAATTGCTGTCTGTGCGTTAGGAAGTTGCGGAGCCACGTTAGCGTAATGGAGTCTACGTTTACCGGAGATAGTTTTAAAATCAAGTGAGAATGGGCAACACAATCGAAGGCCTTTGCATAGACGAGGAATATGCAATCTCTTTGTGGATTACTCTTCACGTGAGAATGTAAGTCGCTTGTAAATTTAAAGAGTTGAGTCTCGCAAGAAAGACCCTTTCGGAACCCATGATGGTTAGGAAAAAATTCTTAGACTCTAGATAACAAATGTTAGAAGCTATTATATGCTCTAGCATCTTACAAGAGATGCATATCAAGGAAATGGGGCGACAATTTCCAGGTGAATTTTATTCTACGTTCATGGACTGGCACTATCTTCCCTATCTACCACTCAGTAGGCAACAATCCTTTTGTTAACGACTGCGGAAAAATGTGGAACAGAATTTCTCTGAGATAGATATCGACTTCTTTAAAATTGTACGATTAATATCATCAATTGATGACGACGAGAACGTCTACATGTTTTGTACGATTTTCGAAATACCTTGAATTGTAATATCGATGGGTGCCATGTATGGGTAATTTCGTTCTAGAATTTCATTAAGATTGTCGTCTTCGCCAGTAAAGAGAGATGAAAAGAATGAGTTAAAAACTGCGCCGGTCCCACGCATTGTGGAAATCGGAGTCATGCGAAGCAGTCAGCGAGGAGAGCGCCTATGACGAATCGCGCAGCATTCAGCCTAGTGTTATGAGTAGGATCTTCGTGTAAAGTGCATGAGTAGGTGCATTCTCGACGGGGGTTAACCAGGACTCCCGCCAGCACCGTGGCAACTAAATGATAGCTCATGTTAACCGTACCATTGGCATTTGCGTCAATTGACAGCACACACATCTGGTTTATCTTTTGCGAATATCCGAATACCATGGGTGGAACTTCACGGTATCAGCCAGACGTGAATGAAATGTTAATAGTGACGCACATGACGAATATATCATGGACAGGAGAGCATCGACACTTAGGCGGCTGGATAGATAGATAGATAGATAGATAGATAGATAGATAGATAGATAGATAGATAGATAGATAGATAGATAGATAGATAGATACGGCCAAATTTGCTCAAGTTCGCCAACGAATGCTTCGCGCATATGGACAATCAGTGTCGGCAAAAGGAATCTTTATTTTCATAATGCACGCAATCAAGTTACCGTCGCAGTAACGACTATTACTTTGCAAAACTTCTTCGGACTGAGCGATAGTTTTTAAATCACCCACTTATTAGTATAGTGAAATATACTGAAATATAGCCAAGTGTTATCAAGTTATCATCCTCGGTAGTTCAGCTGCTCAAGAGTGTGCGTGCCATTCTTCTAAAAAATTTTCAAAGTGCGCCGTTCCCACGCGCTCCGTTCTTCCCTTGCGCGCGTGACCTCGGCTCACTACTATACCGGTAGAGCTGCAGCTGACGGGCGCGCATGTTAAACAGAAGAAACGCACACACGTTGCACTAGGACACACAAGGCCAGATCACAGCGAATCTGGCCGATAATCTACTGGTCGTGGCTATAACGTCGCAGGGGTAGAACTTGACTATACTTGGTGCTATCTCGATTCGACCTGAGCAACGCCCAGGTAGATCTTTTATAGAACTTGGTATACTTAGTATAGTGAAGTAAAGTGTTCGCGATTCCATCTCAATGCTCGCCACCTAGCGGACGCTCCTGGAACCAGCCGATCCAAGGTCGACTTCGAAACGCGGCATGTTATCTCATTACCGCGCGTTGTAATACAGCTCTGTAGTTCCTTAACCGACGCCATGATGCCTCTTAGCTCGAAAAAAAAAAAGAAAATTCATCAAAAATCTTTTGTTGCGTGCCTCAGCGCGTGTCATCGCGATGAAAAGAGAGCAACACGTCGTTTCATCCAAAGAAGCAGACGACGCTCCGGGCAACATGGATTAGGAACTTGCGCATCCGCAAGAACGTGACGGAAACTATGCTAGTTCGTTCCAGGCAGTTCACTTGCGACGATTTCTTCTTCTTCGGTGAGTACACAGATTATATTTGTTTGTGCGCGCGTTTATTATCATGCGCGCTTCTCGAAGAGCCGGAATGTAGTTTAGGCAAGCGCGTGAACAAAATAGCGACATTGTTTATACGTGTATATCTGGTAACGTTTTCTGAATGTATGAATGCTCAACTTGAACCGCGGTAATATTATTGCTGACGTAGTTTTTTTCGCATGCTTTGTAGTAAGTACATACACAGCGAGCGCTTGCCTTCGTTCGCTTTCTTCGTCCCATGCGCGCGCTGCGCCTCTTAATTTGTTTGGTGGTTATGGAGGTAATGTGTGATCGTTTAACGTAGCGCGTTTGCATTTCGAGTTCATCTGCTGGCAATTCAGGATTTATTGCGCTCGTTCTAACTTTTGAGCTAGCCCTCGACCTGTTCACCGCGCCTCTAAGTTTGTTTTCCGGCACTGCACATAGAACTGAACCATTTTAACACGTTTATAAGTGACGCATTTGTACGGAAGGAAGCAACGCCGGGCACAAGTGCTTGCATCTTTCGGAGAGGCAGCTACGCACGAACACCTGCCTTCTTCAGGCTCGCTTGAAAGGCTCTTTTTCCTTTAAAAATATGATGCGGGTCCCCGAGCAAGTTCGACGTTTAAACGCACAGCGCGATTATTTCCGCTGTTTCGCCGCCCAAATCCTTTAGACAGACTAATATCAGACGTTCGGCAGCAAGAACACTTTCGCCTTCGACGAAGCATCGTGACTTGACCTCGCAATCAAGAAACTTTAGCACAGCGCTAAGCGAAAGCGCGGCCGTGACCCTGGATGTAGTAGTCATCTTTGTTTATCTGAGCAATGTTACCAGATGAACCGCTTTTTCTGGAGTTACGAATAGTCAAGTATTGAGAAGTATGGTTATGTTTCACTAAGTTATACTGAGTTCTACAAAGGATCTACCTATGCGTACCTCAGGTCGAATCCAGATAGCACCCAGTATAGTCAAGTTTTACCCCGCGACGTTACAGCCACGATCAGTAGATTATCGACAAGCTTCGCAGTAAATTGTCCTTGCGCGATCTGTTGAATAATAAAGCATTTTGAATAATAAATCATTTAATTAAATCTACAATAAGAATATGTGTATTTTTTATAAGTATGTTTTGCATTCTTCAATCTCTCTCCCGTTGTGAGAGCGTCACTTTGCGGCGTAATGAGGTTTATATATACATACTACCGATCCCTCGTGTGAACGAGACTGACACGTGTCTCCTACAGTGCGCCTGATAGCAGACGTGCTTAACGTGATTGCTTGCTCATGAGCCTATCCAGCGAAACTGCTCCATCGTGGGGCTTTTCCAATGACTCAACTTCTTCGCGTCTGCAAGGCGAAGGCGACATCACTGCGAATGCTCTCGCACTAGAACTACAATGACACAATTATGCTTTTCATAACAATATTAAAGTGCGAACTTATTGCAAACGACAAATACACGACTCAAGCATCTACTACAAGTTAATCACGATTTATGGACATTAGGTAAATCGCATGATTGAAGGTAGAGTTCTAATCATATCAAACTATAAGCAGTATTCGATGGCCTGTTTCCACATTGGTTTGGCCGTCACTGCGAACAAATTTGGGATTAGAGCCAAATAGTCACGTTTTCATAAATAATGCCGCACATCTCATCTACGCCCCTTCTTTCTCTGAATTTCAAACAGGAAACCTGTCCTAACCTGTTTATTAGCACCGCGGGAATTAGTCTCTAAAGGTTAAGTTTTATTCATGCCTGAAGTCCCCTGTGAATGTATGCGAACGAAGTGGGCCTTACAGTATAGCACCTCGGCTAACAGCTATATAGTAGAAAGAGTGAGTGGTGTTTTTAGGATTACCCCCCTGAAAGACACTACGTACTTGTGTACCTTATTATGCGTCGTGTACGCACTTATTCGTGTCCCGCGGTAAAGCAACAGGTGAAGACGGCACAACAGCCGACTTGATCAAAGACGGAGTAGACATTATTCTTGAGAAACTTGCATTGCCCTTAACGGAATGTATCAAGACATGTAGTGCAACGCGCAGCTGAAAAATGCTAATATAATCCTATTCCACAAGAAAGGTCACAATAAAGGAGTTATAGAATTACAAACCATTTAGCCTACCCCCAGTAATATGCAAGCTATTTTCGAAAGTAATTTCTGCTAGGATAAGGGAAACACTCGACTTCAACGAACAACATGGTGGTTTTAGCAAAGGTTACTCAACAATGGACCACTGCCATGCTATCAACCTAGTAATTCAGAAGTACGCTGAGTATAACGAACCTCTTTATATGGCATTTATAGACTACGAGAAAGCATTTCACTCCATAGATATAAAAACAGTTCTAGAAGCTTTACGTCGACAAGAGGCACCTGACGTGTACGTGCAAACCATAAACAACAGATACATAGATTTCACAGCCACACTACTCCTGCATGAGAGAAGCAAAGAAATCCCGATAGGGAGAGGTGTCAGAGAACGAGATACGATATCCCCGATGCTATTCACTGCATGTTTAGAGGAAGTGTTTAAGCGTCTACACTGGGATGAAAGGGGAATTCCAATAGACGGAGTATATCTAAGCAATTTATTATTTGCAGACGACATTGTGCTCTTTAGCAATGATCGAGACGAACTGCAAAACGTGATTGCTGACCTAAACCGTGAAAGTATTAAAATTGGACTAAAATGAATAGGCAAAAGGCCAAAGTTATGCTGAATAGGCTAGCTAAAGAACAGTAATTTCAAGTTAACAGTGTGCCCTTAGATTATGTGAATGAATATACATACTTGGGACAATAATTAACAGGAACACCTACCCATGAAAAAATCGCAAAATACGATTTAGAACAGGGAATGTCACAGGTGAGATGGCTACTGCGACATTCCCCGTTCTAAATCGTATTTTGCGATTTGTTCATCGATTCAAGCATCCATCTTCCCCTGAGCTTCTCTTCTACTTTGGATACCCATGAAAAAGAAATTATCCGCAGAATAAGGATGGCCTGGAGCGCATTCGGAAGTCATTACGAAATCGTGAATGGAAACTTGCCGCTGTCACGAAAGCGAAAACTACTCAAACACTGTATTCTCCCCGTACTAACGTACGGTGCAGAAACATGGAGGATAACGAAAAACTGGAGATGAAACTAAGGAGCACGCAAAGTGCAATGGAAAAAAATGACAGGTGTAACGCTAAGAGATAAAAAACGAGCGGAATGGATCAGGGCGCACTCCTGTGAGTAGCTCATGTTATTATATCAATTAAGAGGAAGAAGTGGACCTGGGCAGGACATGTCATGAGGAGGAAATATAACAGATGGTCAGTAAGAGCGACGGAATGAATGCCAAGAGAGGGAAAAAGCAAAGTTTGCGCGCATAAAGTGCAACCAACTCGCTCAGGATAGGGTGAATCGGAGATCAATGTCAGAGGTCTTCGGGCTGCAGTGGGCCTAAAATAAGCTGATTATGATGATCATTATGATGATGATGGTGATGATTATGACATGCTTGCAGTGTAATCACACACTTCGTTAGTTATCTTTCTATCTAAAACACATTTTTGGAAGGATCCATCTACACTCAGAGCTTTATGTAGTCGTTAAGTAACAAAGTACCGAGTGTTCCTTTTGTCTGAAACAGATTTAAATGACGAGTGTGCTGGGGGCTACTTGGTCCTCATTATGTACAGTCGCACACTCTGGGAAATTTGTAAGAATTTTTTTATCTTCAACTGTTTAACTCAGTATGTAGCAGCAGGTAGGAGACAAGGATTAGCTTTGTATTTTCTCATTATATTTATCTCTCACTTCTCCGCTACCCTATCTAGCCTAACTTACTCGCTCTCTGCTTTATACTTTTATTTATTTATTTATTTATTTATTTATTTATTTATAGTACCCTCAGGGTATAAATACATTAGAGAGAGGGTGGGGGTGTGCATAGTAAACAAGAGCATGAATAAATAACAGCAAGAAAGTAAAACTGGAAGCATTATACAAAATAATCACAAAAATTTAGTAAAGTACAATACTTTGAAGAGATAAACATGTAGTGCTACAGTACACTGGATAAGGCATTTTTAAATGCAGTTGTATCAGTTATATCAGGTATGAAGGCTGGTAAGTGATTCCAATCACCTGCTATCCTGGGAACAAATGATTGCCAGCCTGCAGTAGTTGAAAAATAGGGTATGTCAACCTTATCATGATGATCAAATCTGTGTGAGCGAAATGGAGCTGGGTGTATGAACAAGGAACGAAGAGTGGGGTTATGGTAGCATATTTTAAGAAAAAGACAAATGCGTGATTGTTGTCTATGCGTTGCTAGGGAAGGTAGATTAAGAGCAGCTTTCATGTTGGTGACACTGGCATTGCGATCGTAGTTAGATGAAATAGAGCGAACAGAGCGATTTTGTACTTCCTCAATGCTTTGTGTTAATGTAGAGCTGTGCGGGTCCCAGACAGATGAGGCGTATTCTAGTTGAGTGGGAACGTAGGTGGTATAAAACAATAGTTTTAGCGACGGCGGGGCAAGTTAGAACTTTCTGTTCAAGTAACCTAAACTTTGGTTTGCTTTAGATAGTATGTAATGGGCGTGGTGTTTCCATGACAAATTATTAGATATGTGAACTCCAAGGTAGCAATAAGAAGCTGTGGTTTGCAGGGGTGAATTGTTAAGGGAATGGGACGGAGAGGTGACGTCTGATTACGCACATGTTTTTGCATTTAGCGGCGTTCAGTTCCATATGCCACGTGCATATGTGTTACGGTATCTGTGTACCACTGTGTTACGGCATCTAAATCATTTTGTAGTGATGTCACGTCTGAATCGCTGGTTATTTTTCGGTAAATGACACAGTCATCTGCAAACAAACAAGCTTGGGATGAAATGATAGTAGGTAGGTCGTTAATGTGGATCAGGAATAACAGCGGACTGACCCTTGTGGTACGCCGGAACCGACTGTTGCTAATGGAGAGTCAAAGCCATTGGCTGTGACGTACTGTACACGGCAGGAAAGGAATTCCCGAATCCAAGTGAGCACTTGAGGGTAAATATTAAAAGCACTTAGTTTACGTAGCAGTAAGGAGTGGTTAACGTTATTGAAAGCTTTCGCGAAGTGTAAGAAAATACAGTTTACAATAAAGCCAGAGTCAACTCGTACGCCATTACTCGTACGTTCCCCGACGCGACAGACTTTAAGAGAGAGCAACGAAACGATCTCAACATGGATCCGCTGTTTGCCACCGCTCGTACTTTTCAAGGCAGTGGTCGCTTTACCATCCGTGATGAGTTGCTCTACAAGAGAAATTACTCCGGGACTGGAGCGTGTTTTCTTCTAGTTGTCCCCGAGAGTCGTCGCTCCGACGTCTTACGCGCCATGCATGACTCTGCGACAACTGGTCATTTCGGTTTCGTGCGAACGTTACACCGCACACAAGAGCGCTTTTACTGGCCCAACATGCACCAGACAACCAAGCACTATGTGGCTAGTTGTGAAACGTGCCAACGTCACAAGCGACCGACCACTGCTGCACCGGGTCCCCTTCGGCCATTGACACCGCCCACTACGCCATTCGAGCAAGTCGGCATAGACCTTATGGGACCATTTCCCTTATATCGAACATCCGGAACCATTGGATCATCGTTTGCGTGGACCATCTCACACAGTACGCTGAGACGGCAGCCATACCGACCTCTACAGCTTCCTGCGTGGCGGTCTTCCTTCTGCGTTCCGTAGTCCTTCGCCATGGCCCGCCGCGTGTTATCATCAGTGACCGTGGTCGCCAGTTCACTGCGGACGCCGTTGAGGAGCTGCTTCGTCTTTGCACTTCTGAATTCCGTCACTCCACGCCGTATCACCCGCAGACCAACGGCCTCGTTGAAACGACAAACATGACACTGACAAACATGCTTGCCATGTACGTCTCTTCCAATCAGAAGGACTGGGATGACGTGTTGCCTTTCATAACTTACGCATATAATACGGCGAAACACGAGACCACGAACTATAGCCCATTTTACCGCCTCTATGCAAGGTTACTGCATAGAGGAGGGAAATGCAAGGTTACTGAAGCATAACTTCTCCTCTGTGACATTATGCGGAATGATTCCATCAAGAGTAATTGTTTCTTTTTTCGACAACTGCTTTAAACGCATTCAGCCTTATAGAACCATAGACGCCAAAGGCCAAAGGAATAGGTCGCAGGGTAATTGCGCGTGGTGTCCGACGTATTGCTGCATAAGTATGAGAAGTAAGCATCATTTTGTTGAAAATACAGTATCCTGAACAAGAAAGTGCGCACTTTCTAGCAAGGAATATGCACATGCTCATACCTGGACAATATGGTGCAGGTTTTTATAAGACGTTCCCACTGGGAAATGAGACAGCAATGCTGGTATTTGTGTCTGCAATAAAGAACGCATAACTGATAAAAAATATCAATACGACGTTTTGTCATTCACTGCATGTCCCATAGGAAAATAAAGGAAACTGGGGAATCTTGAAAACGTATGACCAAATGCAAGTAACCGATACGACGTTTTGTCATTCATTGCATGTCCCATACAAAAATAAACTGGAAAATCTTGAAAGCATAACGACAAGTATGTCTACATACCTACGACAACGTTTGCAACAGGTGTTGAAGATTGGGCGAGTTGGTTTGTTGTACTTGGACTGGTATAGCGGATTATGGAACAAGAGAAACGGCCAAGTAGACCGACACAAGAGGACAGAGCGCTAACTTTCAACTGAGCTTTATTTGCAAATTGCATCGAATATGTACACTCGCACAAGCATAGAAAAAACACCCGAATGAATCGCTAAGATCAGACAAATCATCGCGAAGTCACAGGCAAAGATTCATATAATGTAAACTTGATTAAGAAAAGACACCTCAAGTTCAGATAAAGCCTGCGAAGGGGCGCTGATACATGTGTTTCCAGCTCTTGCTATACACTGCGCTTCAATTATCTCACGAGTGATTTGTAACGGGTGCTTCTTCACCACTTCGCATTGATCAGAGCCAGGGGAGCATCCACAATCGCGGCAGTGAATATCAGTGTGTCCCTGAATTGATTTGTGCTCATTGTAATGGTGCTCTTTGAGCCTTTCATTCACCAATGACATTGACCATTGGCCAATGTACCTCTTGCCACATGGGAGTGGTATCGAGTAATCAACCCCCGCTTCACGAGCCCCAACCGCGTTTTGTGCTTAGCTGGGCAAACAGTAGCGCGTGATTTAAGGGGATTGATTGCTTTGCACAACCGCTGTAACTTATCCTGCTCCGAGAACACCAGTTTTACGCCGCCTTTCTCGCCTATCTTTTTTAGTCGGTGGGAAATGTCATGCACTTAGTATAAAACTACGCGTCTTTTACGTTCATTTAATTCCGGCTGAGCCTCTGAGTTGCCTTCTTTCTTTATTTGTATTAACAGTTTTTCCGCTATAGATGATAACAGTAGAGCTGGGTACCCAACACGTAAAAGCCTTTCAGTTTGAGCTACAAAGCTGCGCTGCATGGCATGATGACATGATTTCCTAAGGGAGTTGATGAAACAAAGATTAGTAATGCTTCGCCTAACTAACTTAGAATGGCAGGAGACAAAGGGTAAAAGAGGCTTTCCAGTCCTAGGTTCATATAGCCAGCACACATGGTCAGGTTTAACTTCAAGTTCAAATCTATAAAGCGTAAGCTGTTGTCAATAGGCATCTCGTGCGTCAATACAAGCGGATTGAAACAGTCATTGAAAGTCCTCACAATATCGTCGTTTAGGTGCTGGCAGGCATCGTCACTGCGATTGATAAAAACCAGAAAGTCGTCTACGTAACGACATACTTTAACGACAATACTTTGGTCGAGCATGCTCATCAGCAATCGGTCACGATATGCAAGGTATATCATGACACCTCAAGTTGCATGATATGCAACTTAAGGTGTCTTTGCTTAATCAAGTGAGCCTTATATGAATCTTTGCTCTGTGACTTCGCGATGATTTGTCTGATCTTAGCGATTCGTTCGGGTGTTTTTTGTATGCTTTCGCGATTGTACATATTCGATGCAATTTGCAAATAAAGCTCAGTTGAAAGTTAGCGCTCTGTCCTCTTGTGTCGGTCTGCTTGGCCGTTTTTCTTGTTCCATAATGCGCTATACCAGTCCAAGTATGGAACAGGCGCTAGAATTTTACGGCTTCTATTTCTCACTATTTTGTAATATTTAAGCGATGACTAAGGCGCTAACACTCATTGGATAAAATCGTATAAGGTGGTAACATTGTTATGAGAGAATTGTCCTTGGTGGTACAAGGACAAGGGCATGTGCATGTCTGTTTCGTGCACTTGGTTGCCCCATAATAAGTATCATTGGCAAATGAGTACTGCGAAAACCCGCAAGGTGGAGTAACGTCTATGAAAAGGAAAATCTGCATCCACTCGTGTGTCGCACAAGTCTACAAGGAAATCCATAAAAATTTCTGAGAAATTAAAACTTCCTATTTGCAGAAAAATTCGTCCTCGTTCTGGGTTCGAATCAACGGCCGTCCGGGGCGCTCGCTCTGCCAACTGAGTAAAATCATTTGCATAGCCGGCTAACTCAGGAGCAGCACTCATTTGCCATATTAATGCCCACGTGCTTTTATTTTTCCATCGCTTGGCCCTCGCGCTGTCAGTCGCTAGCCTCCTGTTCAGCTCATTTGGCATAGCGAGCACCCCGGGCAGGGGTTGGTCCCGAGTTTGCATCCGGGCCGGCACGAATATTTCCACAACTATGAAGCTTTCTGTTCTGAAAAGTTCGTATGGCTGTCCTTGTACATAATCAAAAGAAGAGGCGTGCAGGACACGGACACAAGGAGAGCAGTGAACAACACGAACGCCGTTCACTGCTCTCCTTGTGTCCGTGTCCTGCACGCCTCTTCTTTTGATTATGGACTGTTACCAACTCGCTCAACTTTCTGTCCTTTTGTCCTTGTACACTTTTTCTGAAAATGGGTGAATACTGCTTTTCCCTTTCATGCTAAGTATCACTGCAAATATAGAAGTACTTAGGTAATACGCGAGCTGCTACAACTTCCAGACCGCGAGTGCATGTCTGCTGACCCACCTGCCAACAGTGCCATATGGAGCAAGGACGGAGACTTGCAAGAGCAAAATCTGTTTCCACAGATATTGGGGGGGTGTAACCTTGTCCAATGCAGGGTAAATAGAGGGGGAGCAGTGCGCAAGGTTCAACTCTCTTTGCTGCGCTTCCCACATTGGACAGACAAGAAGGTGCCTGCACAAAACTCTCCAACAGCACAGCTTGTCTTTAAAGCGGCGGTTGAAGAACATCTAGCCCCGTAATGCTTTTGGTTTAATTGTACACCATATTTCAGGCCACATCTATTAAGTAGCTGAGCTAACACCAAAAATGGTAATTCTAGAGACGTACGGTCGTGCAAAGTATAGGTAGTTGTCTTTCCCTGGTAACCAGAGGGGGAAATTGCGGAGCGTGCACGCACGTATAACATGGCATGTCTTTTTACGAGAGGCTTTAGTTGAAAATATGCAGGTGTTGTTGAAAGTTTTAGCACCACGGCTTGAGGATGCGTTGTTTGACCTCCAGGCCCACACACCCCTTTTGTTATTCCTTTTAAGAAATACTTTTTAAAGGCGCTTCGTGTGTATTTGTGCGTGTTTGTCATTTCGTACCCTCCAGTGTCTATTTTCCATGGCGTCAAAGTATGCTCTACTCGCCTATTTTCTAGTGGACGAGTTTGGTGCCCAAGCGCAAAGGGTGCAGTATTGGGTGATGCTGTGTTTTGGAAAGGTGACAGCAGTTGAACAGGCAAACATGGTTACTTCAAAGGTCACTAAAGTGAAATACGTATGCGTTTTAGGCTGGTGAATGACTGTTCCGAAATTCAATTGTAATCAGTATTGCAATTTTGTGTTGAAATTAAGAAAGTCAGTGTCAAATTCTTTTCTTTTAATTCCGCGCCCAAACATTGAGATTGAGATGACTGAACAAATCTCGCTATTATATTTTCGCATTCTCGCCATATTGGCTCAGCTATATTGTTTCGAACCAGCCCTTATAAATCTCTAGGTTCATTAGAGCGCAATGTATATCCGCCTTAACCATAAGTGATTACGTTGGCCTCAATACATGTGGCAACGCATTATGACGTCACGCCCACTAAGGCTTTGGCGCGTGTATTTTCTATTTGAGTATTTCTAGCTCCTCAGTTGTCTCCTACGTGCGAGAGTAGAGCATTTAGTACTTTTAAATTTGATTTTCGAATAAGAGAATTAACGCTCCTTAACTTTACTCTCCCTTTAAGGGCTTAAATGAAGAAAATTTTGCGATGCAATTGAACATTCCTTGAAAGGAAATTGTTGATGTTTAATGAGGTGTACTTCATGAGTTACCGAAGCGATCCGTGTGAAAGTTGCGAAGTAATGTTTTATTAGCGTGCTACACCTGATATTTTTAACATACGTTCCATGCCCTACAATCGATAAAGCCTGTTGTAGACATATGGAAAAGCGTGTGCAACACAGCTGCTGCGAGAAGTGTACGACAGTGCGTACTTTAAAAGCGTCGTCAAAGAAGTGTGTAATCAAGGCAACGTGCGGAATTCGCGTGTGTACACACCAAAATGTAAGTGTGAGGTGCTGTGCACATGTGTGGCCCAGATTTCTGCGCAGTGGTGATGACGTACAAGAAAGTAATTGGCTTTATTTATGAGGACATGCAGCGAAATATTTGGTCGATATCGTTCGCTTTGTGATTGCCTAAACTTCCCCCAGTAATTATAAAGCGATGAAAATGTCGAATTATGTCACGAAATAGTTCGCTTTTCTCGTGCAAGAAACAGAGTTCGTGAAACTGACCAACCATAGGTTGCTTTTACTTGCGGCGTGGGCTCAGATTTTCCAGCCATTGAATGTGTATGAATGGCTTGTAATGTTTTGAATATTAAGTAAACATTTTCAAGTGAGGAATCTTTGCTTGCTAAGCACCTGATAATTTCAGAGTGAGCACTCGCGTTCCTGCATGGCTTACTCCGAATGCATTAGAACAGCGACAAGGGTTTGTATCTCATTAAGTAGCAAGAACGGATGAGCAAGGCGAGCTTTTTCGCGCTCCTGTTTGTATTCCTAGTGCACGGCCGGTGGCGTCGCCAGCGGATGCGTGGAGTCAAGTGCTATCTGGTGGTGCTAAAATGCAGACAGATTGCGAAAGTCAGGGGTGTTAACCAGAAACACTAACAGGCACACTGAAAAGATACACTAACGAGGCAGTGTTACAACAGCCGCCAACCGGCAACCGGCATACTGGCGCCAACCGGCATACTGACACAGCTGCTGTGCCAGTATGCCGGTTGGCGCCAGTGTGTGTTTTGTCTTCTCTGTGTCCCGTTGTTTTAGCGCCATAACTATTACTTCAAGCAATAAACCAACTAGCTCAACAACATATCCTATTGTACTTTGTCGCAATTTGATGTCAGTGGTTTCCGATCGCATAGTATCCTCACTGCATCATTACTGTCCTAGCTTACCGTATAGCTGAAGTTATTGAAGTTATTAGTGTTGCGTAAGATTAGTTAGCACCTGAGAAATGGATGACGCGTTCGACTGCACTGGAAAATACTTAATTGCCTATCGATGCCTTTATTTTCTTTTACTGATATTTGCAGGCAACTGGAGAAGTTCGGGCATATGCAGAGCTGGTCCACTCACCCTAATGAGGCATGATCTGGCATCTGTTTTCTATCTCTTTTTCTCGAGTGCTTGGAGCTCACTACGGTGGATTTTATAGGCATGATCCCTCTGCTTTTAGCGGTGTTCTGGTCATTTAATGTCAAGTATACTTCAAATGCTGAGCGAACCCTTCGGCTGCTTGAAACACTGATAGGGCTTGACTCCAGCGAGAGCCTTCCGAGTGTGTCTTAGGCACCTACAGCAACGGCGTGTGAGACATGAAAAATAAACTTTACCTGCGCGTGCATTTGTGACTGTTTACTGAAGCAAGACTGATTCTCGGCCTATTCGGTACTTGCTGCATATTTTAGTCGCAAGGAAATAAAGGGGACAATATAAAAAAGAGCAACACAGGACGACCAGCAAAGCCACTCCTGTCTTGCTCTCTTCCATGTTGTCTCTGTGGCTCTTCCATGTGTTTTTTTTCCTAGCGGATAAAATATGTCGTCTGCTGAAGCATTTTAGGTCCCAAGACATGCTGGAGCACCAGATAATGTGAATGCTTTGCTTTGATGATAAACAATCTAAGACATTATTTGGCTCAAATGTTATAACCTCGTTTGTTCCGTAAAGTAATATTTTTGGTATTTGGTGAAAGCACACCACGCGATTTTCCAGGATACGTTCTGCTAATGAAGGGTAAGGCGCTGTTTCCATCTGGCAGTTTAACTCCCTCGAAGGAGTGTTTTCATTCTATAGAAGGAGAAGCACTGTTCTCCTTGAGAGCACGTCCGATTACTTTATGCTAGAGAGAGTTCGCTTACTCTAGAAAGCGGAGTACTATATCGGACAAGCGAATACTCGTGCGCCACGACGGTGTAGCGGTTGTGGTACTCAGCTGCCCCCTCCCCACCCCCCCAAAAAAGAACAGCAGATCCTACGTACTGTGGGAATTGGCGTCATGCGAAGCAGCCAGAGAGGAAGTTGTCATGCAGTGGCATGCTCTAATTGCAGAGTTTGCGTGTTAGGACCTGTCAACCATGTTGTTCGTGCATTGTCGTCTCGCTATACCGATTTTGGTACATATCAAGTTAACGAAACGGCGCAAGAGCACCAAAACTGTGGCATGTAAACCATGCCGCTCATGACACCCACGTCGCAATTTTGGCGTTATCACGTGTCGTTTATGTTCGCCATGCAGTCATGCTGTGCCATACCATGTTTAGCACACATTCCGTTAACGAGAAGCTCAGGAGAGCACGGAGACTGTGGCACGCAAATTATGCCCCTCATGAGAGGCATATCATGAGTTTCATGTTATGATCTGTCGTTTATGTTCGTCATGCAGTCATGTGGCATACCAATTTTCGTATACTTCCCATTAACGAAACGGCGAGGAAAGCACAATGGCGTAGGCGGCTAGACAGATAGACATACGCTCAAAGTCTCCGAAGTTCGCTAAGAAATACTTCGCATTCAAAACGCGGGTTCGATCCCGGCCGCGGCGGTCGCATTTTCGATGGAGGCTAAAATCCGTCAGAGCACGTTAAAGAACCCCAGGTGGTCGAAATTCCCGGAGCCATCTACTACAGCCTCTCTCTCCTTTCAGTCTCTTTCTTTCAGTCTCTCTCTTTCAGTCTCTTTCCCCGACGGAATCGTAGCCGTGCTCCCAACATGTGCTACAGAAATTGGCGTCCTTTTCTTAACCGAATCACATTGACAAACCATCTCTCAATAGGCGTTCTGGGCACTCCTTTTGTTTTAAGAGTGAATTACTGTGGTATCTGATTGCCCTTTACTGCTCAAAGCAGCAGTAGGCATGAAATCCACGATTTGGTTGTTATTGATATGACGCTGCAGACCAGCTCATAGTTGAAGCGTCGGTATACAGATAGGTATGCTGGTTGTGTGTGTTGTACAGCAATAAAAGGGGAAGCCGCTTGAGCGTTTAATATGAGTATCATTTTGCCTACGAAGACCTGGCTCCATTGAAAAACATAATTACATAATTACATTGTTAAGCCTCTGGTCAGCCCAGGTCATCTGGCATGAAACTAACACAAGGGACACGCTACGTTGCGATGCGACCTGCCGTGTTAGCTTAGCGCCCATGGTGTTGGCCCGCTAGGCTCGAGGGTATGGGATCGATTCGCGACCTCAGTTGCCGCACATCGACGTGGCAGAAAAAGTTTCATGTACTAGTATTTAAGCACACATTATACAAGCACTGGCTGTTAGTGTTAATCCACAGCCCTAACCTACTGTGTGCCTCATAAGGCGTGCCATGTAAATCCAGTATCACTTCACACTACAGCGTACCGTGGGCGTTACTGCTAGTTCTTTCATGTTTAAGCAGTGTTCATCTCACCTTGTTCAGCTGCTCCGCACTACTTATCAAGGTAAGCTTCAGGAACAGGGAGCATGGTTCTCCATCGAATATCTTGCATATAGTCTGGAGGACCTGCCTGAATACCTCAGGCAAATGAAAATATCCACCACTTCCCAATGGGTCCAGAAGGAACTAGGCGAAGAGATAGATTACATGCCAGTTGAGAAAAAAAAAGCACCACGTCACAGAAATAAATTATTCAACACTCTTCTTAACATGAAAAACAATGTATTCTTGTTATTGAGATTAAAAGAATCCTTATCTGTTATCAGAACCTCTGTACATATCCATGCCTGATAGATACTATACAATAAGGCATCTTCTATGAGGTTGTTCTCTTCGGCTTCATATGGCAACGCAAGCGTACTATAACTCTATGTGGCAGTATTACAAATAATATAAGTCAAACGGCTTAAATGTTTCAGGTAAATATTTCTTATGTGCGAACAGAAGATACCACTACTACTTACCCTGCGGAAGACAAGTATTCCACCGAACGCGAATAAAAGCAGAGCATTTCAACAAGTGTCCGGCGTTATAAAGAGAACGCTCCGTAATTCACATTGTTTACTTCCAGCAGATCACGTGTAAATGCGGCCTGTCTCGCAAAAATACCCCTACGTGATTCATATTGTCCCCTTCCGATATTGTTCCCTTCCTGCTTCGTGAAGGGAGCAAACACTCCGTGATCCCTACAGCCTGTTTCCAACAGATTACGTCGATATGTGGCCTCCCTTACAAAGGCAACGCTCCATGATTCCCACTGTCCCTTTCCAATAGACTGCGTCTAAACGTGGCCTGCGTTGTAGAGGGACCGCTCCGTCATCCCTATTTGTTTGCAATAGATTACGCCTAAATACGGCCTGCATTGCACAGGAAACACTCCATGATTTCTACTGCCACTTTTCTATGGACTACGCCTTAACGCGGCCTGCCTTCTACAGGAAACACTCCCTTTCAACATGTTGCATCTAAGACACAGCACATCGGACGACATTTGTATGTCTGCGCTGCCGCAGTTTTCAATTAAGTGACTGAGAAAACTTCGCTATCGGTACTAGGACAAATGAGTTCAGCAGTCCCACCAGATGACGCTCAGTCGGGGTTCAATGCGACCACTTGGGCTATTTTTATGGTCCAGACTGAGATACTCTTTTGGACTACGAACACACAGAAGGACCTACAGAAGGGATCATACGATAACTGCTGACATAGAAACAAACTTAAGCCGATGGAAAAGCTTTCACGTGAAAAAGGTCAGCGACAGATTTACTGTTCGACGGTTTGCACGGCACGCGACTGGGTGGATTTTTATTGCAACAAGAAATATCGTGAGGTACTAATATTTAGCCTGATGACGTTCCCATTATCCTTGCTACATAAACATTGCCACTTTCAAAGCAACTACTTGCACGTGGCAATGTTTGCTGCGCACCTTATGCAGTCCACAATTTCTTGTTTCAGCTTCTTCTCGTGTATTTTCGGGTGCCAAGATATTTTCTACGGCTTCCGGCGACACTGCGCGCGCTAAATGGAAGGAACTGTTGCCGCGCAAGTGATCTACAAAAGGTGTTACTCACAAATATTAGGTCAGCGAATGCAAACATTTCTGGAAAGGGAAAGCCAAAGTGCGATATGTTAGCCATTGGAGCATAGCCTATGAGGATGTCCACCTGCAAAGTGAGATACAATGAATTATTTCTTATCCTGAGCTTCTTAAGCAGCAACTTAAAACACGTTATGAACACTCACTTGCCGGCACGCGCATCACAGCACTCAATAATGCCGAAGTAGACACTTTCACTGTACCGTTGGTTTTGATCTTGTGCGCTGAGAATCCACAGTATAAATCAGCCACTTCGTGTGAAATGACCATATGTGAAGTGAACACGTGGACGTCACACGTGCGTGTAATGTACGTGTGACGGCCCCTTTCCGACTGTATATGTTTTCTTTTTTGACACTCGTCTAAAAAAATATCTGTGCGGAGAGCCGGGTATTTCCGCCTGCCGTCGCCGCCTCTTTCACAGTGAGAAGATTTTGATTCTACACAGGTGAGGGCACACACAATTCTACACCTGTACCTAAGTCGACGAGCGCCTTCTTGTTCAATCTCCACATCGTTTTGGAGATTTCCTAATGCCTATTCTATTGTGTACAATCTATGAAGCCGAGCTTGAAATCATGACCCTTATTTTCAATGGGCAGCACAGTGGTTGCCAGCCTAACAGGAAGTGCTTCACCGTGACAGTGGCGAAGTGAACACTGAGTTAATTCGGCTGTCGGTGATCTTGCTATATGTTTTCAAGGGTCCCGTATAAATCGCTAAGAGAAACACGTTCAAAAGACTTCTCCAACGAGAGCTCTGTAAGCGTATACTCTCTCCTGCAGAAGTTATTCTCCTGCATTGGCCGCGGGTTCACTAAGTACCATGGTTGTTTTTCTTTTCTCATTTATATGGGTAAGCGTGCAAATATTTTATGTTTTCGTGCTGTGCCGTGACCTGTGCCAACCTTATGTAATAATTTTTCAAACGGAATGGATACTATAAGCTTGAGTTACAGCCCTGTATTCAGAAAACGTAAGCTCGCGACTTCCCTGTGGCACTTATGGGTCAGAATGACATTTCACCCCTATATATTAGTAAATAGTTGCGTACGCAGTCAATTTCAAGAACATGAGGCTGAATGTTGATTGATTGATTTGTGGGGTTTAACGTCCCAAAACCAGCTCTGATCATGAGAGACGCCGTAGTGGAGGGCTCCGGAAATTTCGACCACATAGAGTTCTTTAACATGCACTGACATCGCACAGCACACGGGCCTCAACATTTCGCCTCCATCGAAATCCAGCCGCCGCGGACGGGATTCGATCCCGCGACCTTCGGATCTGCAGCCGAGTGCCATCATTACCAGACCAACCTGGCGGGGAGGCTGAAGGTAAAAGAGATGTGTTGTAACTCTATATATGTCCAACATTGGAACGATCACGTGCTCAAACATTCCCAAAATTTCGTGCTCTTATACACTATCTTCGTCCGCTGAGCGGCTTTCCTAAAACAGTTTCTGAAGACACTGATTTTTTTTACAGCGTAAGCTGTTATGAAATCACAAGGGCCGTTTTTCCGCCGTACTTCTCCGCCGCCGGTGTCCGTAACCGCCATCGCGCAAATTTCAGAAAAAAATAACGACCACCGAGGATTATTCAAACCACAGCCTCTGCGTGACAGTCGAGCATTCTACCACTGAGCCACGCCTGTGCTTAAAAAATCATCGCTGAAAGACCTAACAAGGTGCAACGTCTGCCGAGAAATCTCATTGACAAATGTAATGTTACGTGGTAGAATAATATTAATACGACACTACAGGTCGCGGAAAGCGGATTGCGTAACGAGTTCGAGGAATCATTTGAAATAACACAGGGCTGCATCGTTTGCAGCTCTGAACCTATTACAGAGGCATCATCAACACCATCAATATGAAACAATATTCTTCAACTTTTCCGTCATCATTATTATGAAGCGCTGCCTCATGAAGAAGTTTTGTCGTATCGTGCCATGCGTCACGCGGCAGGCAACGTGCGCAGCCCCGACAGCAACCTGACTTGGCAACTTCAATATATCTGATGGCTCCTCCTCGTAAGGTGCGGGCCTCTGCTGAATAAGCGAATCGCACAGCTACGCTTGCTGCTGCAGCAAGGCAACGTCGGGCGCAACAGACAGCTGTGCAGAGAGAAGCCCAAACCGCAGCTCGCCGTCGACGCCGGCCCGAGGGTTCGGTTAGTTCTTGGGAAAACGACGCCAAGAGACTATCTAAGATATGCAGTTATACAGATTTGCACGTTGCAATACCGCCGTAATTATTGCGTTGCGGGTACTTCCCTACTTGGCGAAATGATAAGAGTTATGGCGCAGGGGATAACTACCACCTCTACATGCACTAGTTTCCTCAGGCGTTTAAAATGGCCTCTAACAAGGATCGCTCCTCCAGCTTACGTTGTCACTGTCCTGCGGTTCCTTGCAGGCCTGGCTCTTTTTTCGACGCACAGGCACATGTCTCGCTATATTTTTCAGCTTTTGGTATGAATATATATTTTACTACGGTAAGATAATGAGCCTGCTTATTCCTAAACGTGAGTTCACGTTCTCGCATATTTGAAGACGCCGCTCCACAAATTACGCTATCTTTTTAATTATTTGTCCTTGCAACATCCCCACGCTCGACTCCGCGTGCAAACTGCTCTTTAGTGAAAAAATAGTAGATTTTCAACTGACGATTTATTAAATTAGCGTTCGTTATTTTCACTATAGTATTGTTTGTCGTCTCTCCATTTAATGGAGTTATATACAGAGGCGTACAATAACACCTAATATTTTGACTGTCAGCCCCCAGCAGATCTTCTTATCGGAAAGCGCGAACACTACCAAATTAAAGCAAACACCATATGCGGCTGTCTTACTAAACTCTACGGATATGGAAAAGCAGAACATTATGTTCTCTGGCGTACCTTCTCGTTGTACTCGTTTCTTGTGGAAAGGAGCACCAGGCTTGAGATGAAGCCCTGTGAGTATCCCATTAGGGACACTTTTTGAAAACCCGTTGCGTTGAGCACAAAGTCAATAACAGCCGCAATATCATAGCGGCCGATCTCGTCTAAGCTGAAAAGACAGCAAGACAGTGTGACGTTACCAGTAGAATATTTCTAGTTCGCTCCGTATTTTAGCATGAAACATTCGGGCGCTGCAACGTATTTCGTTATTTGGATATATATAGGTTTCCACCTTTTCGAAAAAAAGGAGACTGTACCAGGTTCGTAAACCCCGAACACGTCAACGGAACCGCGTGTAGGTCGATTTCTCACAAATTTTCAACATCACAACAAAATCGAAAATTTAGCAAGTTGGTATGCAATCGTCGTTCCTTGGTGTAATGCTAGAACGACGGGAACAAAGAAAGAAAGACGTAAAATGCGAACCGATATTTGAAGCTGCGGTACAGAGCTTGCTGTGCACAGGCGCTGGCTAAAGCGCCAGCAGACAGTACAAATAGATTTTCCTGGCTTGAGTGAACGGCAGTGAATGACATTGCCGAAGCTGCTTGCAGCGTTACTGTAGCTACACGACTAATATTTGTAACTTTTAATTTTTAAGTTCATACCGAAATTTCTGAAGCACAGAAACGTAGAACTAAAAACACAATTTATCCGCCACTTTCACCTTGAAAATTAGCACGCTCTTTCTACCCCTCGAATTTAACAACACGTGAACATTCGTTTTGTCCAACTTTCCTCGACTCCATTGCAGGAACACTTCAGCAACTGACGCCTATTTAGTGCTCATCAGCGCGCCGTAGCGTGCCACACATAATAGACATCTGTATGCCAACCCCAGTGCCGCGTTACGTCTTACTGTGAGCTACCCTTTAGTCGCCACTGTGCCGCGGACGTGCCCGGTGAACCTACGTTAGGCACACGACTGCTCATTTGGCACATAGGCGTTCATCGTGCTCGCAAAATTAGGCTCGGTTGCCGTCGCTTCCCACAACGCGTGCCTTCGAAACAAAAATAATCGAGGCCTTGTCTGTAATTTCTGACAAGCACCAGCCCCCCTCCACTTGCTTAAGTGTTCCTTGTGCATTTTACTCACGAGTGCTCATTTAACCTACACGCATCAGTTGCACAGAAATCGTGGGATGTGTAATCGACCTTCTCTAACTTTTCCCCTTATCTATTCTGATGGTGCACGTAAGAAATCACGCAGATACCGCGCTAACTACAGTCGCTAGGATGTTTTGTGCACTGTTAGACTTTAAATACACCAGGTAATAAACTCCACTAGCATTTTTCCGTTGTGTTAGGACACTTTTATTTATTCTTAGCCCTACTTATACTTGTATTTCTGGTAATGGCATTAGACAAAACGCCTTGCCTCCATTGCCAGTACCGGATGTCATTCTGGCTGATGTTCTTGCTGTAAGTTCGAAACGCGATGTCCCTTGTGTTCATGGCCCACACGTCGTATCCGCTGTCAGCCAGGATGAAGCCTGTAATTTGCATAATTAGGCACGCCAAAACTCCTATTGCATGACTGACCCCTTAGGTGTAAAACTGCATTCAAATGACGAGCATTTATAATAATGGAACTGTTCATAGTCGAGGCTGTGACGTACATCGCATGATCTCAAACTTATCGCGCGAGAGCGGAAGGCCGATCCTGCAGGCTGCTCACCATGCGCTGCAGTGGCTCACACGCAAAATGCAATATGAATTGAGTGAACGAATCATATGGCCCATAGCAAAGCTTTATCTCTAAGTTGCGTGTTGGCGAAAGATGCTGCTACGGTTGAATTCAAATAGCGTGTAAGGCAATGAAAGAAAGACTAAAACAAAGAAACAAATAACAAAAATGTTCAAGAGTGCATGGTGAGATTAGGTACTACTAGCAGATAAGGATGAGCGTTAGAACATCGAGACATTGTTCATGCAGTTCATGGAGAACACAGTGTTTGGTGGGATGCGAATGCATACGACTATTGTATGAGATGCGCCACAACACCAGTAGCTTGACAGTATTGCAACTTAGGTCATGTTGAAAATAAAAAGTACAGCTTCACTGTTCGGACAGCTCGAACAACATGGACTATCTTCTTTCGCTCAGACATTTAAAACACCCAAATGACAAGATTTTACTGCTTTAAAGTACTGAAGCGGCCACAGTATAACCGGTCAGGCACCTCTAATGAAGGTACTCGGTGTAGAGTAGGCGTCAAATTCATCCTTTATAAATGTGGAAACTTCAGTTATTTGACGGTGACTTCTTGCGAAGTGTTATTCTTGAGAAAAGTGAATAGTACACAGAGTAGACGAACGCGATACATCAAGAGGCCTTTAAGGAGAGACAGCGATCCGGTGCTGCAAAAGACGATTAACTGCATTAATGTCATGATTCGCAGACGCACTAAACTAGCACGGGGACAATGGGATGCTTTATGTACAAGCCTTCGTTTGTTAGCCCCATATTGGTAGCGCGGGGATTCATTGGTTTGCTGGCTGGACATATTTCCCGCTATCGGCCTGTGGAAGCCAGTGCGCTGAAATGGGAAGAAACAGTTGGAGATTTTGCAAATGCCTAATCATAATCCACTTATCTGTTCTCCACAAATTCTATGCCAGAAACGTCATATTCTTCCGTAGATGTCCTTGCGTTTCCTAAACTGAAGTCAGAAGTTAGTAGCGTTCGAAGACACTGCGCAGTCTACTCCAATTTCATACGCAATGAGGTGTTTGCGAACCTCTGGAAGGCACAGATGTGAGAACTACTGCACATCCTTACATATGGAGCACACGAGATATTTTGCAAAGCGCATAAGCTTCGCGGCTGGTGCACCAGCAAAACAAAATAACGACGCTACTGACTTAGGCTCGTATTGCCCGGTTTTGCTGATTCATTGTGCACCGTAAGTGAAGGACTAAATAGTCAACAGCCAGCTGATTCTTTTTTTCGTGAAGGACAGAAGGAAATTTCCTCCATTCAAGCAATGCCAAAGCGCTTAAAACATTGTCCTGTCATAAGCCATACTGAAGACTCCACAGGAGAGGCGCTCTCACCGCTCCGTGAAGAGCGCGTCTCCTGAAGAGGCGTCGCTGAGGCGCATAAAAAAATAATATATTTCCACCCAACTGCAACCCACGGGAATTACGAACGATGCTCCCCGTTTCAGACAACCATTTCTCCCTCCCTCCTCCACTCTTAAACGTTGCCCTCGTAGTCCTCCCGAATGCTGTTTTGCTGTATGCGCACTCCATTGACAATGTCGACATATGCGGGTAACATCTGCATATGGGTCTCAGAATGCAGCCCCAAAAGCTATCAGCATTACTAAAGGAGCGATGTCCTTTACCCAGACGCTACTCTGAAGACATCCTGTGAGTTACGTGGTTTAGCTACCTTGTTTACTTTTCCTGGAGGAGGGCGAAAAGCTACGTGTTGCACTCGTACTTAGCAGGCCAACCAATACGATTGGCTAGAAGAGTCCGTTTCCTGGCGGTGGTATTAGACAGCGTACTATCACGGCTAAACGCTGCGCACTATGCACTAAAACTTCAGTACAGTAACTTGATGTCCTTAAGTGAAACGCCGGCCAAGGTCCGTGCTCGCACGGCATTCTGCTCTAGCGACTAACTGGACATTAACATCTGGGAAGGATGTGTCCATCAGGCAATCAGTGTTAACGACTAGAGCTTTGGCATGAGAAAAATATTCGCCGTTCTGAACAACGTCATAGGGGTTCATAAACAATGAAGTATTTGGAGCGCAATATCTACCACTACGCCTTTTCATTTCCATGCTATATTCTTCGAGAGCTACGACCCAGTTAGTCCTTTACAGGGAATTCTCTCATCACAGTAGTCAACAACAGGCACGAATATAATCTTTAAGCAGCACTCAGTACTTGGGCTATCCTTCGTACTCAGAGCCCCTAAACAAGGCCACAAAGTGACCCGCTTTGCATGCTCGAAAGCGTGCGTTTTGACTTTAATACTGCGGGGCTACAATCCCACAGATCAACATCCTCTGGTGGCGCTTTGGCATGCACAAAGCGCTAATCATTTCGATTTGTAAAAGGCCGTATACGTTAGTGTGGACGCAAACAGTCATGCTGCTTCATACAGGATCGCATCTGTTAGAGCTCCTTCATCTGACTATTTCGACGACCTAGTAGTTTCTCCGATTGTCCCAAACACTGCAGCTAATGCTGATTAACTTAAGCAGCGTAACGAGCCGTACATTTCTTGGCCTCGATCTTGGACTCGCAGAGCTCTTTCTAGAGGATCCTCGAAACAATTTCTGCTAAGGGTCACCTTCAGTTAAGACGGTGGCTAGCAAGAAATTAGAGTAATATTTCAGTGGATGCCTCCTCATGCTGGTGTCTGGGGAAGCGAATGAGCCAGCGGAGCACTTTCAAGACAACCTACAACCAAAGGTCCTGTTAACCGGCACTTAACAAAGGAGACCATTTGAGGCCACATGTTCTGTATAGGAGTCTCCACCATCTGTGCGTGACAAAAGGGCTTAGCCGAGGCCAGTCAGTCCAGCTCTGCATAGCTAGAACACGCTTAGCCTGGACTCCTGCACCGTGTTTTCATGCGGCGGGTTCAACATTTTTGCGCTCAGTGCAATGAAGTTAGACACAGTAGCGACCCAATTTGGTCCAGCAAACGTTTTTGCCGAAAAAGGAGATGCTCATGGACTACGAGAAAATTGAAACAGTTGCTCCGGGTTTGCTCGGCTAGCCGCGGTTGTGCAAGCGAAAGCTTGTTCAAGAACACCCTCGTAGCCTAAGCCAGGGAGCAAGAATTCTTGATGAGGGGAAACCTCGCTTACTCGCGCAGCCCGCTAAAGTGACGCCGTAGGGTACGGTGCCGGCTAGCCCTCTGTCAGGCGAGACAGCTCGCGGAGGAAGAAAAACGCGCCAGTCGCGCTCTCTACGAAAGCTTGGCGGTTTAAGGTTTCAGGGCCCAATGGCGCTGATTCACCGTAATGGATGCGTTTCTTACGCGTCCTCGGTGGCTGCCAGTTATCTCATAGACTAACCAAAAGAAAATGTCACGTACACACTACCTTTTCTAGAATGCGAAATGTGTAATTATTTTATAAAGCAAGCTCGGTTTCTTAGGTCGGCGCCGGAAGTATCGGTACAGCGTCGTCTCTTTTCTTTCAGCCACAGAATCGCCGTTGTTTGCCACCTTATTGTTCAAGGCATTGGTCTCGTGGCAAAAGGACTCGAGAGTACGCACCATCTCATTTTCCTCGTCATGGCAAAGCGAGAATATCTGTCTCAACAACCCAAGCCTCCGTCTTTGCTCGTTCTCCGCACATCACGAGAGGTCCAGTGGTCCGTGTCTTTCTTTATGAGGACAGAAAGTTGAGCGAGTTGGTAACATTCCATAATCAAAAGAAGAGGCGTGCAGGACACGGACACAAGAAGAGCAGTGAACACAAGAAGGCGTTCGTGGTGTTCACTGCTCTTCTTGTGTCCGTGTCCTGCACGCCTCTTCTTTCTTTATTGTGTTTTTGAGAGCTGAAAATAGGTAGCTGAGCGTGGGGTTTAGCCAGAATTTCGATTTTGGGATGTCGGGGGTGTGGTCGCGTGTTACCTATTGCGGAACCAGGAACGCAGGAGGGGGAGGGCCGAGTGAATAACTATTCACTGGTGATCTGGAATTTTCAGAAGGCTGTGAGGATACAAGGGGGGGGGGGTTGTTAGGAAAGTGTTAGATGAGGGGGGCGGGGGCGTTTGCTGATGTATAAATCCGTGGTTGTGACTGCGCGTAAATATTGACGGCACGGCGTCTAGTTGCACGACAGGCCATTTCGGTTTGTCGAAGACTTCGCCACCAAGCTCGCTTTAACGTCGCCGAGAAATGCTTCTTGCAAGCATAGTGACGGCGCATGAGCCCCGTGATCTTTCCTTGATATTGCACGAGCGCGCACCTCCACATTCACCGAGCCACTGGGAAATTGGAAAGTAATGAGTTTCACCTTACAGGTTGAGCCAATGTAAAGGTTTGGCAGAACACATTTCCTCCCCCAATACACCACTGATGGAAATCCTGGACAGCGCACGCTTTGTCGTAACACGGAACGTCGTAACACGTAACACGCTAAATTTGCGGAGCCGCCCCTGCAGCACGCTGCGGAAACCGTGAGAGTTCTAGATTCTGTAGATCACAAAGAACAGACGGCAGCTTTCACGCCTTTTCTTCGCAAGCCGATTTACACACGCGTGGCGACGTATGTATCGTCTGCTCTGGAGACTGCAAGCAGCTCGTTGCAAGCGCTCTAGAGCAAGTAATTAAGCCAGCATTTATTACTGAGTGGAGCGAAAATGTCTGTCGTCCCAGTTTATTGACGCTAAAGACTGAAAACTGACAGAACTTGCAAATATGAGACGGTATAATGCGATTATTATTCGTCGTGCCCATAAGTTGACATGTAAACGATGGCAACAAGCCGGAAGCGTCATCTGTCGTAATGCAGAGAAAACACAGCTTCCTCCTCGCCCAAGCGTTACATTATCGGGCCTCTGGCGCGCGCTGCCATGGCTCCCCCCCCTCCCCCCAGCAGTTCCGTCCCTTCAAAAAGCGGTGACCTAAGCACAGTTTACGAAACGAGCAATAAGGCTAGTCGAAAGTATTGTTTCGATGATTTCCGCAGGCGTCATCAAAGTCGAAGGCGAGGCTCCAGTGCCGTCTCTAAAGCTCCTCGGTGTTCTCTTTCTGCGCCCTTCTCCCGACACTTAGGATGTGTTCCAATACTCGCGGTAGACGGCTAAATAGACAGCTACGTAACAGCGGCCATCTTAAGTCCCATTCCATTTCTCACGTAGACGGTAAAATAGACAGCTTCGCATGACGGCATACGAAGACAAAAATTATGCAGGCTACTTTGCTGTCCAAACAAGATGGGGGCTGAGAGGATTACTTGATGTCCACGGACCTCGCCGGAGTGCCCGTCTGCTCGCAAATACGCGCTTTCTTACGTGCTTTATGTGAACTGCATCGGGTTTTTGGTAGACTGGAACACGAAATAAGCAAAATTAACGGAAATTGTGAGCGTTTTCTGCAGATTTCCTTTGTCGACGCGAGATGGCGTCTTGTCGCGCAAACGTCATCCGGGCGCGTTCCATTATTCGGACGACAAGGACGAGAAGCAGTCTTTGAAGTTGTCAAGGCAGGCTGTCTACGATGCTGTTCAGAATTGGAACACAGCCTTAGCCAGCCAAGTTCCTGTTCATCACTCGTTCATCACTGTCCCTTTGCGCTCATACTCACGTTTTGCGCTTTAACACACTCAAAAGCCGAGCGACATGTGCTGGATAACCCGGGGTAGCTCTCCGCTTTCACCACTGTGTTCTGCGTAGACAACTTCGGCACATATGGACCAGTGCCCTCGCTCCCTCCTTTCGCAGGCTCAAGTGACGCGGGGGCCTGGCTGTAGGAACAAACCACAGGGCGATAGAGAACGGCGCGCTTGTGCCTTCAGCCGACTGAGAAGTCGCGTGTTTAGTCACGTGGATACAGCAGCCGAAAAGATGGTTGGTGCGGTGACGGCGAATCACGTGATAGCACTTCTTATCTTGAAGGTTAATCTGGCAAGCACGTGGAAACTCTCTCGACTACGCCAGTAAGGATTTTGCTTGTTGTAGTGCTCACACGTCGTTGCCTCTTTTTTTGTGCAGCGTCAGTCGAATGGGAACCGTACATGTAAAGCAAGGAGTTCCAGTAAGCTTTATAGAACCGAATTCAAGTAGAGTTTAAACGTTTTTATATATCTCCTGCACGGTGCGTAATTCGCCTTGAAAGCGTGATCTCTTGGGAAGCAGCGTGGATGCAATAAGATGCGCAAGTGAAATTGTATCTGGTGAAATAGTTGCCGTTCGCACTACAGTGCATCCGTGAATACGCAGAGATTCTTTCTGGTTCCTTCTTAACGTACTCCAAACGTTTAGGGTCGCAGCTGGAAAGAAGGTGGGGAGGTTAACTGCTCCAGGTGGTGTTGAAAGAAGCCTAGTGGAGGGCACGTCGCGCTGATCTTCGGCTTATAGAACCCAGCAACCATTACATAGTATAAGAAAGGGCGAAAGAAAGCTCACTTTAAAAAGGAAGGGAGTGTGGTGCGTTATGATCCTAGAAAACAATTCATTTTTATTTATTTATTTAGAAATACCGCAGGCCAATTCTTTGGTCCAAGGAGGAGGGGCATTACAGCAAGAGAGAAAAGAAACAAAAGAAAAAGAAACTACAACATGCGTAAAAAGTGCCATACGAAATGTATATAATTCGTAAAAATAAGCAGGAATCACACCTTGACATCACTAAACTGAATCAAAGGTGAATTTCCGCGCTATAAAGAAGAGCTCGTTTTCAAAAACTTTCTTGGTACGCACAAACCCATCATCGCAATTTTTTAACGACAGTGCGAGATATAATAATAATTCACGAAGGTATATTCCATCGAAACCCTTTCATGACAACACCAGCACTTAGTCTCCAACGAGACACCAAGCTACATTTAGTGTTATTTATACTTCCTTCATATTGTTCAAACCATTGAAGATCCTCCACTCGCTTTTGAATAAACGTTCACTTTCTTCATCTCTCACATTCGCGTCGAGTTACCTGGACTTTGTGACGGTCTGTTGATGAACCAGATGGCGGAGCCGCACAGTATACCCGGTACTACAATGATAGGCTTTCGAGGTGCGTCGTTATGAGGCGAAATCGATGTATTTCCTTTGGCGATCGTCCACACCCTATCCACGTCGAGAACGTATCCGTCTTCAGTTATCACCTGGCTTGTCTCGCATGCGTAGCCATGATCCATGATTAGCTCGCACTGCAGATGAACATTATTATAGCGCAACTGAATGGCAAGTTTAAGCATTCAAACATATATAGGCGCTGAGAAACTAGTGGGCTCTAAGTAATTTGCCAGTACCTCTCACTGAACTTGAACTTGCGGGAGTGAATCATGCATCTTACACGACCCATAGTGCTTATTTAGCGCAGAAAAACAGTACACAGGAAGGAAGGACAGGACAAAGCGCTTACACGACCTTCATCTTTTTTCTATGTGACTTTGAACTGCTATAAGGAATGACGGTGAAGACTGGCGCAGTGTTCTCAGATGGCAGAATGACCCAAAGGACCCTACGTAGAGCACGCAGGACGTACAAACCGGGCTGCTGCATTGCGCCGTATGTGTTATCTGATCAGAGGAACGTCAACAGGTTCGTGCGTGTGAACCCTCCTTTCCTTGCGTATTAAACTGTATTAGCAAATGCTGTAAGCTCAGAACATATGTTCTCTGAAAATGTAGTACCTGCTCAATTCAGTGACAGAGTTCAGCGGAACAATGATCCATCTATCGGCTACGGCGGATGTAATTTGATGGGGCCGAAATAAAATGACCTATGTGTAAACAGACATATGTACTTATTAAAGAAATGTTTGTAGAAAAATCTTATTGCACAAGTCTTAGCGCGGAGCTTTTCATAAGCATACCTTTGTTGTGACATCTGAAACCATGGACATTATTCAAATCTTAAGAGGCGACCGCAATTCAACAACTACAAACCTGTTTCCATTTGAGTTTACGTGCTTGCTTTTCAACAGTATCTAAAGGTAGCAAAATACAGACATCCAGCATGGATCTATGAATTGAACAAAGGTTACTCTCCCATCTTAGAAGCCTGCCTCGTCATAACTCCCAAAATCGGTAAAGAAGAACAGTTATAGACAAAGTCACAGCGTTGTTGGTTGAAGCATTCGTACGGGATCGACCACAGTTAGACAAAAGCATTCCGAATAGGAACATAAAATATGCATTGCTATGGTTGTCCTTGTAACACATTAGAAGCCCAATTCATTATCACACGACAACCGTCATTACAAATGTCGCACCAAGAGGTCTATTTACACCGTTTTGGAGAAGCCGCCATTGCCTAATGCTAGTGTGCTTGCTTTGTACCTCGAAGGCTCGTGTTAGGTACCGCCCTACAGCTTAGTAAGTTGCATGTGTGCCTGTGTGCTTGAAATGTCTACATTTCAATCGCAACCGAGGACAAATGGTGTTTCTCTCTTGTTTAAGAGGGGACCTCTTTAAGCCGACGTTGCGACGGTCCGTTGGCAAGCGCGAACAGGAAATCGTGCGCCTATCTTGGCTCCAGTGGATCGTCTGTGGTGCAGGAAATTCTAGCATAGCCGGAACTTTCGGGTTAGAACCCTCAGCCGCGGTGTCTCACATGTGGTCCTTGATTGAGATAGGCACTACAAATATTAAATCTCTGGTACATACCTGCATATCGTAGGCCGAGCACTACGGCTATGAGGTACATAGCTGCAGTATCGTTAATCATGATGTTAGTGATGCAAAGATGTCAGTCGTGTATGTCACACATTTTTACCCTACTTCCCAAATGTTAGGGTACGCCAGGTGAAAAAGACCAGATTAGCACTGCGAAGTACGCGGCCAGATAGATAGATAGATAGATAGATAGATAGATAGATAGATAGATAGATAGATAGATAGATAGATAGATAGATAGATAGATAGATAGATAGATAGATAGATGGAACAGTCGCCTTTGGCAAAGTGTCGACGAGGCCGCCTATGGTGAACCGAATGTAGAGTTTTGAGTAGATCCATCTTTTAATTATGAGAGACTTCGAAGAGTGCCAAAAGTTTGGTTAGTCGGGCCCATTGGCATATCCACGTTTATTACAGGGCAAAAGAAACGACGCGCAAGTAGAGGAGAAAACACAAAAGGCACTGTCAACTGGAAATTTATTACTAAGACACAGATATTACAAATAATAGACAGATTCTGCGCACAGAAAATAATAATCTACAGTCTGAAAACTCAAAAAGGAAGACCGTCACCGGTAAATCTCCACGTAAATTTAATCGCTATCATGCAATGTCACAGAGAATTCGCCAAAATTACGTCTCGGTAATAAATTTCGAGTTGAAATTCAATGCTTCTTTCTCTTCTTTCCTGCCCTTGTATGTCGTTTTTAGCACTTTAATAGGTATAAGACAAGAGTTTTGCCGTTTTAATTTTCTAGGCTGGAGGTTGTTTATCGACCCATACGTTCCTCGTCGTTGGAGCTCCTTTGGCCTCCTTGGAACGCCCACGTTCACTCCTGGGTGGCGCAAGAACATAAGGGCTGCTTGTTGGGCCCCCTTTTACACGCTTTTCAAAGAAAAATTGCCACAGAATGATGATGATTATGTGTGCTGTTTTATGGCGCAAGAGCCAATTGATGGCCAAAGAGCGCCATTTCAGAAGACAAGAGATGTGAACAATGATATGGTGCGTGGCTGTATAGGGGCCTTAAAATTCCTCGCGCTAACGCGGGTAAAAAGATACAGTTATTAAAATCATGACAGTGACGTGGAATATGTGCAGCTAAAGTGGATGGCGAAAGGTCGTGATAATAAAACATGGCGGGGATGTAGTCACCGCAGCCGCGACCTCGGTACAGAGGTCGTGCTACGGATCACCTCGGAATATGGTGTGAAAACTCTGTACATCATTTAAAAACGTGAACAGTGATTGAAGTTTAAAAAGCGGATCCCTACCGATGAGCATCACAGGGTGTACCGATGAGCATCACAGCTGCTGTCGGTAGGGTAGTAAAAAGTGCTTTTTTCTTAGAGCATCTAACTCATTGCACTGGACGAGGATGTGGAGAACCGTAAGTGGTTCTCCACATCTCTCACATAATGGCGGATCACCACCAGACAAAAGGTGTGAATGTGTTGAGTGAGTGTGTCCTATTTGTAGCCTGGTAAGTGTGACTTGTGTGTAGCGTGATCGGGATACTGTTGCCAATTTTCAAGTCTCGGTTTGATAACATGCAATTTGTTATCCGTTTGCCTATCCCATAGGCGCTGCCAGCACGCCCTGAGCTCTCGTCGTAGGAAAGGTTTCATGTCAAGGGCAGGGACGGCCATGGATGTATTGGCGGGTGCGTGGTCGTGCGCAGACCCGGCAAGCTGGTCCGCCACCACATTTCCAGCGATCTCGCGGTGCCCTGGCACCCAGCACACCACAACCTGTCGTTTTAAGGCGTAGATCGTGCATAAAAGAGAGTAAAGTGATACAAGGACAGCATTTTTATGTTTTTTCAGAGTTTTCAAAGCTGTAACGACGCTCAGTGAATCTGTGTATACAACCGCGCGTTGCAGTTCTAATTCCTTGATATGCTTGACGGCTGCCCCGCCACGGTGGTCTAGTGGCTACGGTACTCGGCTGCTGATCCGAGGGTCGCGGGATCGAATCCCGGCCGCGGCGGCTGCATTTCGATGGAGGCGAAATGTTGAGGCCCGTGTGCTGTGCGATGTCAGTGCACGTTAAAGAACCCCAGGTGGTCGAAATTTCCGGAGACCTCCACTACGGCGTCTCTCATAATCAGAGCTGGTTTTGGGACGTTAAACCCCATAAATCATCATCATATGCTTGACGGCTACCGATATCGCATGGGCTTCTGCGGTGAAGATGCTTGTTTGCGGGTGCAGAATACCGGATTTTGAAAAAGATGGGCCAACAGCTGCATAGGACACACCAGTATGACACTTTGACGCATCTGTAAAGAATTCTGGGCAAGTGTATTTATGTTGAAGTTCGAGGAAGTGTGTGCGGATGTGTGCAGTAGGTGCGTGTTTAGTAACTTCCACGAAGGATACATCGCAGTCAATAACCTGCCACTGCCATGGCGGCGGATATGCTGCGGGAGCCATCAAACGGTGTTCTAGAAGTGGCACGCCTGTTTCCTCAGCGAGGCTCCTCACACGGAGTGAGTAGGGCTGTCTCAGCGAAGGACGATTGTTAAACAAGGCAGCATTGGACAAATCATTATTTTGTGGAGTGAGTGGGATGTTCCTCGTCTGCGTTAACCTTGTGATAGTTTGTAAAGGACATGTAACATCTCTGCAGATGGAGCGACCATTCATTTGATTCTACGTACATGCTTTCTACGGGGCTAGTTCGAAAGGCACCCGTAGAAAGGCGAATGCCTAGATGGTGGATAGAGTCGAGCATCTTTAAGGCTGATGGTGCCGCAGACTGATAGGTTATGGCACCGTAATCTAGGCGCGTGCGTACGAGGCTTCTATACAAATCCATCAGGCATTTCCTGTCACTACCCCACGTAGTGCGTGACAACACTTTCAGAATATTCATTGTCTTTAAGCACCTGTTCTTTAAATACTTTATATATGGTATGAAGGTTAGTTTTGCGTCCAATATTAGGCCCAGAAAATTATGCTCAGACATTACAGACAGACGTTGACCATGCAGGTCAATCTCGGGATCGAGATGCACGCCCCTCTTCCGGCAGAACAAGATGCAGGTGCTCTTTTGCG